>JANEYF010001447.1:0-177478 GCA_029963845.1 Rhamnusium bicolor | reverse complement strand
AAAAATTTCCATCATTTGTAGTAATTACATTCTCTGATAAATTTTCATCTGTACTCATTATTGATTCATATCTCTTTGTATTGATGGTATATGTGTTAATATATGTTAGGTTCGATGCGTTGATGTATTTGTTCCACTTTATATTCATTGTGTGATAGATATACTTGAAGATAGCGGTCTTTGCCCGATCCTTTAGTTCATTTTGGTAGTTCACAATGTTGAGTTGTTTTAATATTTCGTTGGCGTCTATGTATTTGACGTGGTTGAGTTTTGTTTGCCTCATCATACAATTTGGAATTCATTTTGAATATAAAATTATTTAAAACATGCCTATTTCCACAATACACTGCACCTACAAAGATAACATTGGTGTTGTGTAGAGTATTTAGAGTGCTTCTTAACTTTTCAAAATCAACTTTGCGTCCATTTAGCAGATTTTGCCTTATACTAGCTAGGATTATCACATAATCAAATTTATCGTAGTTTCTGCACAGCTTGTCAGCATTTTCCACCACATCCTCCATGTAGGCATTTGGTTTGAAATGTGAGCATACAACATATTCTTCGGTATTATTATATTGACTTATAATCCTGTTTATAACATTTCCACAATTACGTCCGTTATTATCACCCAGTATCAAAATTTTTGCTTTCTTAGTAATCTGTTCCTCTATAGTATAATTCGAAAGTTGTTCTTTCAGTTGTTGATTTATGGTGCTTTCGCTATTTTTAACGCTGATTACCTCATTTTTTCATCAGTATTTCCCGAAGCCAGATGATCTGTAATATCATATGTAATAGTGGTGTTATCCGTATTTATTGAGATTGGTAAGTCAGTTTGAACTTCCTTATTTTTTAAAGTGCTTATTCTTTTGTCCCTTATTTACTACACCACTGTCTGTTTGGGAATTTTTATCACCTGTTTTTATTTTTTTACATTTATCTACTAACTTTTGTTTAGAATTTTTTTATTTGGTTTTTTAGTTCACTTATTAGTTCTTGTTGTTCTTTACATTTGTTATTTAAATCATTTTCAATTTCTAAAGCTTCCTGTAAAACTAGTTCATTTTCACTTCTTAATTTCTTTATATAATTGTTTTTCATATCAGCGTCTTCATATAATTCACTAATTGTTTTTCTAGTACACTTGTGTCATCCTTTTCACTTAAGAAGCTATCTTCTTTGCAGCAAATTACTTTATTTTGTGTTATAAATGATATATAGATTTTCTCTATCTGTTTGATAATTTACTGTTTTTTTGTTGTTTTGTATTTCGGCCATTTCAAAAACATGCGTTTTTTGGTATTTCTTTCTTTATGCAGTATGGTTGTATCCGGAAAGTTAAAACTGTGTGAATTGTTATGGCGTGTTCTGTTAATGCTGTGCTACATGAATAATTAGGAGTTGTTATGGAATTTCTAATTGACAATTTATGTTGATTTATACGTTTATTTAAATATTGTTGGGTTTGTCCAATGTAACACCTATCGCAATCTGAGCAATCAATAGGTGTTACATTGGACAAACCCAACAATATTTAAATAAACGTATAAATCAACATAAATTGTCAATTAGAAATTCCATAACAACTCCTAATTATTCATGTAGCACAAGCATTAACAGAACACGCCATAAATAATTCACACAGTTTTAACTTTTCGGATACAACCATACTGCATAAAAAGAAAGAAATACCAAAAAACGCATGTTTTGGAAATGGGCCGAAATACAAAACAACAAAAAACAGTAAATTATCAAACAGATATAGAAAATCTAAGTAGCATATATCGCAATCTTATTCAATAGTAACAATTTTTTAAACATCCTGTATATGTTCTAACTGCAAAACCTCTTCTCAACTCCTATCCAATATCATGTGAATGTTTACAATAACTCTGTCACTCGGACCATAAATATACTTCAGCTGTTATAATTACCTACTCTTAAAAAGAAACACATCAACGACCACACCAAATACTGACCATTCTCTGCCTAACTCGTCGAACTACACGTACATCACATACCCATCAAATAAAAAAATGATGAAAAACAAAATAAACCCACCCATACAGTGAAATTAAAGTAGGAAATTTATATTAGGTAAGAAAACATTTTTTAGATATGCATTCTGTCACTAATCTAATTTACGACTTATGTAAAACCATTATTTTTAATTATTTTTAGCTTTTAACCTTGAAAAAGTCCGAAAACTCGGACGAAACGTAGGACAAATTGTTCATATACTTGGCTGGAAGTCCTCTAGTAATAAAAATAGAAAATAAGTTTTTCTGTTTTTTATTGAAGAAATAATTTCAAATAGGTAACTCTGGCATTACAGCAGTACCATCTTCGATTTCACCGGCTGTTTGTGTTTAGGGATGGCAGCGATTTAATCAAATGAATGAAAAATCGATTAATTTGTTTCGATTAATCGATTAGTCATATGATATTTTTATTTCAATTAATCGGTAATTAATCGATTAATTTTATATTAATCGAAATTTCTTTTTGGTTATTTTTTATATCAACTAGTCGTAGGTCAATGAGCGTGAAGTAGGTCAAATTTAATTTGAAAAAAATAATTATTACTATTATTAGTAATTTCATTGTTAGTTATGTAATAAATAATAATAATTTTCACCTATTTATTTTCTTCTATCCATTAATTCTATGCCTATTAAAATTTAATAAGTATTGTGCATAGTATTTTAAAAATATAAGTATCAATATCCGATTAATCGAATGATTAATTAATCGATTATGTTCTATCGATTTTAATCGAAAGTCGATTAGTATTATTCGATTAATCAAATGATCGATTAATCGATTATTTTATTTTTATTGCCATCCCTATTTGTCTTTCAATGCAAACTTAGTCGGATGACACCATAGGACTATAATTTAAAAATTTCCTTATTTTGCATCTCTATTGCTCTCAAAAAAAATTATGGGAAATGCCCATTATTGGAAATTGAGCTCAGAAATAAAATACTTGTAAAAAACTACACTCATACAGAGTTGTTTGCCCTTGAAATGTATTTAACTCCTGTAAAATGATGACATTGATGACTTCGAATTTTTTTTATTATGTCTAGTTTTAACTTGGGTTGTTGATGTATTTATGTATAAATATCTAAAGAACAATTAAGTCACAGATTCCTAATTTTATTTTATTGATTTTATATGCACATTCATCATACTTAAAATTGGTTTTTATGTTTATGTAATTAGTAATTACAAGATATCCATTTCCTGCTATTAAATAACCTTGACTTGGTTTTAATTTTAGATTGGTGTCTCAGAAATTTTGTACCATCCCTCTATTTGCTGGACTATGGTCATTATATTTCTCCCTATTCCAAGTGGGACAAACTTTTGTTACATCGAGCTAGTAAGTATTTGTATGTCTAGGTATATAATTTATTCAAACTCCATCATATGCTGGTACATATACAGAGTATCCAGCAAAGAGACAGTTTAAACAGAAAAATTTGTCTGACATTTTATTCCAATTGTAAAAAGATCCACTTCAAATTGGTCTTAAAAAAGTGACAGGAAAAATGTGTACCAATAAATAATATATATTTGGAGTAATTATCTTGGACAGTTTATGCATTAACATTATTTGAAATTTTTAGACAAACTTAGAAATCACCTAAATTGAATTCTTTGCAAATTTGGATCATGCGGTTGCATAAAAATACATTATATTTAATTCACTTGTGGAACAAATGTCTGCACAAATTAATCTACAATTTGTGTGAAATTTGTAAATAAATTCTGAAGGTTTTCTAAACAAACTTTTGCATCTAAACATCCCCACTTGTAAAATGTATTTACAAAAAATTGTGCTTTCAAATGACACAATCTTTCTAGTTTTTTAAGAGAACATGTTTTTAGTTTTTCACAATTCTAAATGTGAAATCCACATGTACATATTTTTTTGTCAATTTTGTAATTAATTTTGCACAATAGAAACACTAGTGCAAAGAAGCTGTCATTCGGTAATAATTAGTTCGCCATTCTTACCATTTGTGGGATCCCAATGGTTAGAATTTAAACAGTTTCCACCCTGTATTTGAAGATACTGTATCTAAACAGTGTTCCGTTCTTTTTTGGACACCCTGTATGCATTAATTTTACTCGATGTATTTATATATTTCAAAGAATGTTGATTTATACTACAAATTAATTAAAAACAAATTAAGTTCCTCTTCTTGGTAAAAGTTTAAAATATAGAGTAGAATGAAAAATAATAACTGAAATTTTTTTTGCTAATTATTTCTTATTACAAATACACAGATAAGTGAAGCCATTAATGTTTATTACATTAAGGTTTACAAGTTTAGTTGCTTTGAATTCTTTAAATGAGCCGGCTACCATGGTGAAGCTCCGCAAGCAGAAACACGTGTTGGTAGATATTTTACAGTTTTTTAAAGTGAGTGTTCAACTGGTGAGTACCTTTTGTTTTATTTATTTTTGGTTTTACTAGACAGAATAGTTGAAATTAAAAACAACATTATTGATTCAGTCGTACTGAACATAATGCGCATATTATCTTTTTTGTAATCCAAGTTTCAGCGTTTTGGCAAATAGCCGGGAAAATAATTGTTTAAAAAGATATATGTTATACTTATTTGTGGTAAGATTTGTAAAAGTTAGTTAATAATAATTAGCAAAAAAATTTTCAGTTATTATTTTTTAATTTTTTTTAGAATAATTAAATTTATTTTTTATTTAATTAAATAATTAAATAAAATTTTTAAATTAATTATAAAAAAAATTATTTATTTATTTTTATATCTTTTTTATATTTTATTAAATTTCTTTCTATGGTTTGTTTGGGGGGGCCTTTTTTTTTTTTTTTTTTTTTTTTTTTTTTTTTTTATTTGGCATTCCACTCTATACAAATAAATGTAAACATAAATATCTAGGTGTAATATCATCTTATATGCTTGAATGAGCTTATAGGATATCAAACAAAAAGGTCTTATTAAATTTCATCCTGTTATTATCTGCTTTGAAAGGCGTTTTGATGCATTTTTTATCAGGCTCTGATAGTTTATTTTTAAGTAACAGCCTTACATAATTGAAGAATTTAATGAGCAAATTAATATTAAATTGAATATATCAAGTATATACTAGAATACAATCCTGAGAGGAATATTTTATTGTATAATATAATCATAGATTTTTTTTATTTCAATATAACAAATCAAGAATAATTATTATAGTACAGGGTAGGGCAATAGTATGTCCGATTTTCGATATGTCGAGTTCTATGATAACTAGAAACTGCGACGATTTAAATAAAAAAAAACAATTTGATTCTACAATCAGCTACTAGACAATTTTTTTAAATTTAAATCATGATTTAAAATCAAGAAAAAAAAAAAAATCAAACTTTAGAAAATTCAAATAAAAAGTATAGTTTATTTAAAAGCTAGATACAAATTAGACTGAAAAAAAATTCAAATAAAAAGAAGAAAAGAACAGGTTATACATATAAAACAAAAGTTACCTTCTTAAATGTACATTATAAATTAGGTGCCTACTTAAAAGCAGAAACATAAAGTAAAGAAATTAAACAGAACCAACTCTAAAAGAAAATAAAACATGATTTACTCCAAAACAAAAATTTTAAATTAGGTTAATTATTGTAAAGTTTGTACAAAGAAACTAATTTAGCTGCTTTTTTGGTCCCTAAACAATTTCGAATCTTAGAATGAATCAAACCAAATGTCGAAAATATTCTCTCAACCGAGGCTGAACTAGCTGCAGCAGAAAATAGTTGCTTGATAATCGGGGAATAATTTGTCAATAATATCAATATTTCTTTGGGATTTCCACCAGTCCAAGGGTTTTGTGTTTTTAAGAATTTCTTCGTGAAACATAATATCGGCAAAAGGCTCAGATTTTGCCAGAAATTTAATAATCAGTGGTAGTGAACCACTTTCGGGATATAATTCATTAGCGGCTTCTAAAGCACGATTCTTTTAAGCTTTCTGTTAATTTATGCCTTGGTTTCGTAGGGTCTAGAATGAAGTCTAGCAAATGGTATGAGGTGATACACTGACCATATCGGTATCTAAATGTTTGCATTTGCCTTAAGTTAATTTCAGTTTCATCTAAATGCGACTCAAGAATTTTAAATTGTTCTATGACGTCTGATAAAATTGCATCGTTACTTTGGAGTTTTTTCAGGTGCAACGGATATAGGTTTTAGTAGTGATAAGTAATCTTTTCAGCAGTTCTTTTTAAATAAATGTTTGATATTTTCTGTTTTGCTATGCTGTCAATTTCATTTTTATGTTCCTCGCTAATTTTAAAAAGTGTGGGCCATGATTTAACGAAACCCTCTAAGCAGTCGGCCAGTGAGTTCCATCAGAACGTCAGAAGGTAAAGTAAGTTTTTTTCCTCCTTCTTGCGTATGTGGCAGAGGTAAAATGATTGTTTCGGAAGTATTTCACAAGGAACATAACGTGTTCCTTAATTTCACTAATTTCCAAATCCTTGCATAAGAAGTTTAAAATGTGTGGAGCACAACCGTAAGTAATAACATTTAGTTCAGTTGACTCTTTAATTTGGTTTCTCATAGCATTCATATTGGCAGCATTATCCATCACAAAACTGCTTACTGTACAGGTATAGTCAGTGTTTAGAGTTTTTATTAAGTTTGTTGCAAGTTATGTTAAATATACAGATGTATGTGGATTTCCAGATGTGTCTATCGTGTCTACTAAAAAGGAAGACCCATTTTCCGTAGTTACAGTTGCACATATTATTGGTTCATTGTGTATGTTGGACCATCCATCCAATGACAGATAAACTGAACTTCCTGATAAATCTTTAAAACATTTACTTTTTTCCTCGTTATACACTTCATCGAGCAGTCTGTTGGACACGTTGAGATGGTGGTACATATTCAGGTCGTAAAAGCAGTATTGCCTTTTTTACTTCAGGTTGTTTAATACACATGAAACTCCTGTTTGTCGCATAAAGAGCTCTAGCAATTTGTTTATCTATTTCTTCTTTATTAGACTTGGTTGTACGTACAACAAAAGATGATAAAGATCCAGAACTGGAGACAGGCACTATTTTTCTTTTTTTACTTAATGGCGTAGAAGATAAGAGCGACCGTGGGGCGCTATTTTCCTCTGCATCTTGTTATAACGTGTTCAATTGTATCTGTAATAAAAAACAAGATTGTTATGTTGTTTAAATCCAGCTACACACAGACAGGCATAGATACTATACTTTGTTCTTAAAACTAGGAGTGAATGAAAGTCACATTTGCACAGGGAAAGTTACTAGAAAATGCACTAGATCATTTTAACGTTAAATTTGAATCTAACACTGATGTAGTTTTCCACGAATCACCAAAACACTATACACTGTACTCGACGTACGTTTCGCCAACTAAGTTGGCATCATCTGGAAATGATTAAAAATGGTTTTAATCATCTCCAGATGATACCAACTTGGTTGACGAAACGCGCATCGAGTGCAGTGTATAGTGTTTTGGTGTTTCGTGGAAAACTACTTCGCATCAAAGGTTCCAACCCATTCCAGGTCGTAGAAATAGACCGACGTTAAATAAGTAAATTAAAAAAAAAGGTTCTCTTAATATTTTGTCTTACTAAGAAGTTATAATTACAAATAAAATAACACTATACTTACATTGGACACTGTTCCTGAAGTAGAGGGATCTTCATTATTTGTTTCTACACTTTCTACATTACGCGAAGCACATTTTTTCCAGTGTACTTTCAGTCGGTTCACAAACCCTTGCATTTCTACATTACACTTTTTACATGTAGCTCTACTACCACTTTTTCCATCAAGCTTACTTGATTTTTCAATAAAATATTGCCAAATAGGATTTTTTCCCTTCCACTTCTATTAGAGGACGTGTTAAAAAATTATTTAATATTTAAATACTATAAATATAATCACTCAGACTCGCTTTCTCACTTGTTACGCGTTACGCGGCAATTAGCAAATAATGACAATTCGCATCATCCCCGCGCATTATAAAGACAGGCGAATTTTCAAGTTCTGATAGGAATTTTCATGTATGCTCTAGCTTATTTTACAATTACAGATACAAGGTACACAATTTATTCCATTTGTAAGTTTAAACAAAAACTACCTTGGTTAATATAAGTACTAAATACATTGTTAATGTCATTGTTAATGTCAATTATTAGGATGTTTATGTAAAAAAATAAATAAAAATCAAAAAAATCATAATTTTTTGATTTTTTTTAACAATCGTGATTTTTGATTTTTTTTTTAAATCATGATTTTTATCAACCCTGGCTTTATCCCTCCAAGTACACCGATTATTAGGAAGACCATTTTGACTGAGCAGCATGGGTACAGCACTTGGAGCTCGTACCGGAGATTGCGGTATTTGGTCCGTTTCTCCTCCTCCTTCAAGGTGATATTTTTCTCCACAGGTGCTGAGAACTCGATGACATAAATCACCTTGAGTTGATGGTCGAGGAGGACTATGTCAGGCTTGTTGGCTTGGATTATCCTGACCGTTCAGGAACGAGTAGTTTCAATAAATCCGGCATTTCTAGTTCTCGATAACGGACCCAAGAGATGTAATACAGCATCGAAATCGCCGAATTTATTTAATATTATTATAAACAATGATTCATTTTACTTTTTTTTGATTTCATTGAAAGAAAAAAAGAATGAGATTCAGAGTGGTCACATGACTTATATTTTCTAAGAAACTGCAGGGTTTAATGAAGATTTAAGAACAATTGTATCAAAACCTGCCTGCATATATTGTATGTAGTTTTAGTAACCTGTTTTGTTTTTTTTTTTAGTGATGAATTATTGCTTGAAGCTGGATTTCTAGCTATTCTCGTTGCTCCATTATTGCCAGGTCGCAAAAAAGGTTCTAAAGGTCCATCTAATGATACCATTAGCTTTTGGTTAGTAAAATGGTTCCTATTCAGATTTTTACTAACTACTGGTCTGACAAAGTTTATCAGCGGTTGCCCGAAATGGTGGGATTTAGCTGGTAAGTTTTATGAAACGAAACCTATTTGTTCAAATATTAGAATACATGTAAAAACTAACGAGTTTTTTATATTTGTTAGTGCAAAAGTTTAAAAATCTGCATTATTTGGTTCACGAAATATACAGGGTGAGTCTCTATGCTGATGACATACAGGGTGTTCTGCTTTAACTTTCCCAGCATAAAAATCTCGCTTATCTTGCAGTGACAACATTGGTTAAATTAGAAAAAAGTTGGGTGATTTTCTTACTAAGACCGTCACACTGACAGAACTTAATTATCTGAATTGGTTTTCAGACATCTGGAGAAAACTGAAAAATTCGTGTTTTGTTTTTGCTTCCATATGTTATTATTTGAATATTTCGGAACTTGAATGAAATTTTAATATAGGATTGTTAAATAATCAGAAAAAAATGCTTTTTTTGTGATATGAAAAATCAATATGGCTGCCATAAGCAAAAATTAAGTTGGTGGCGAACGAAACGTAATACTTTTTTTTTATATAAATCATATAAAACACAAAAAGTTTCTCTAAGAATTTTTTTTACAGAATAACGAATGGATATCAAATAGGCAACGTGGAAGAACAAAATACGATTTTTAAATTTTTTCCCAGATATCTGAAAAACCAAATCAGACATTAAGTCCCATTGACTCCAAGGTCATGGCAAGAATATCACGCAACTTTTCTCTAATTTAACCAATGTTGTAACTGGCAAGATAACCGAAATCACTATGTTGGGAAAGTTAAAGCCTAACATCCTGTATACAGGAAGTAAGTACCTCTTTTTAATATTTAATATTTGTTTTTTTTTTTGTTTAAAAAAAATTAAAGTGGCAGTCAATTATTGTACTCTGCAAAATATGTTGAGAGTTAAAATATAATTACGCATTTAAAATTCACCCTGTAGATGTAATCTAGATTTAATCTATTAATAGCCGTATTACACGAAACGATAAATCGGCTGATAGACGGACAGCTGGCGGCCGCGGAGGTACTTCGACAATACCTCCGGCTGTAATTTTGTGAAGTGGTTGGGGGGGACCATGAGGAAGTGCCATCTGCAAGGATTTTGCTCAAAACCCCTGCAAAGGACACGTCAGACGACTCAAAAATGAAAAAATCCTTGCTCAAAAAATGATCATACCTCCGGCTGAAAATTTGCACATTACCTGTTTAAAAGTCACAGATAACGTATGTAAATCGTCAGACGTCTCGGTCGCTGCCAGAGGGGTGTCAGACGCCCTCAAAGTTGTCATTTTTTTTCAAAAATTTTTTTTCTTACCTCCGTCTGACGTTTTAACATATTGCAACAGAGACCATTTTAAGCACATTTTAAAATCGTCAGACGAAAATACCGCTGCGAAGTCCCTCTACAATGTTCACAAAGTTCCGACCCAAATGGAACGTATATTTTTTTTTTCGAAAAATTATTTTCATTACCTTCGTCTGACGTTTTTACATATTATCGTAGACAATTTTAAGCATATATATAAATCGTCAGACGAAAATACAACTGTGGAATTCCTCTGCAATGCCGCGAAAATCCAGCCTACATTACTACATATTGGGGTATTTCAAAATAAAGTAATTTGCTATTTTCTGACTTGGCATCCCGTAAAAAGTTTACTGACGATGAACTAGAGATTTTGATCAAAGATGAGCGCTCTAGGTGATGTGGAGCATCGTCGGCAATTGTTTTTTTGATGAAAAATCACAAAATTATGTAGAATTTTTGTGACAAATAGGTCAAAGAGAAAATTTTTCAGACGAGATGGTACGTTTTAAGTTTTTTGAGTCATTTTGAAACGAAAAACTTTCTTGACATTATTTAATAAAATCAACCGTTTAGCCAGAAAAAATTCAAACAAATTGAAAAAGTGGGTATTCTCCAAACTTCAATTAATTTTTCATGGCGAAACAGTGGATTTTTTCAAAAAATGGGGAGAGATCTTTTCTTTTCCGAATGGGCCAATTTATAACAATTTTCACTTTTTATTTTACAACAAATTACGGCTATTACAAAATAATTCGTGTTCCTCCACAAAAAAATAGTTAAAGTTTGGAGACTACTCACTTTTTCAATTTGTTTGAATTTTTTCTAGCTAAACGATTCATTTTGTCGAAAAAATGTCTGTTTCAAAATGACTCAAAAAACTTAAAAAAATTCTATGCCGCCTGTTAAAATTTTATTTTTGACTTATTTGCCACAAAAATTATATTTTATTTTGTGATTTTCCATAAAAAAGTTGGATTGTGCTGAATCTTTCACTCTACTGAAAATTCTCATCTTTTGGTTCACTTAAACTAACAATTTCAGCTACAGCACGTTGAGAAATCGAATTTTTTTTATTTTTTGAAACACCATAAAATGAATCCCGTATATTGTTTCAATATTTTTTTTGATTTATTGAAATGCGTGTTGAGGTAATAAAAGGAAGTCAATTTAAGGGAAAAATTTTCAGTACATACATATAAAAAGTATAAAATGAAAATATTGATCGATATCCAAAGGTTTGAAGGGAATATTATTTTATATCAAAAGGATGAAGATGTAATTTTCCTATTACTTAATATAATGTTAATTTATATAGTATTTTTATATTTATTATATACCTGCGGCCCAACTTTTCAAACATAAATGATGAAAAGTAAAAAAAACTTATAATGATTGAAAATATGGAGCGCGTCCAAGAGTGAATGAGCTGGATTTTCGCGGCATTGCAGAGGAATTCCACAGTTGTATTTTCGTCTGACGATTTATATATATGCTTAAAATTGTCTCTATGATAATATGTAAAAACGTCAGACGGAGGTAATGAAAATAATTTCCATGTGGGTCGGAACTTTGTGAACATTGTAGGGGGACTTCGCAGCGGTATATTCGTCTGACGATTTTAAAATGTGCTTACAATGGTCTCTGTTGCAATATGTTAAAACGTCAGACGGAGGTAAGAAAAAAATTTTTTTGAAAAAAAATGACAATTTTGAGGGCGTCTGACACCCGACCTTCTCGGTATTTTCAGTTTCTTCTGTTTATGTTTTGTTTTTTCTGATTAGGAATATTAAGCAAATTAATTTAACCTGACGATTCTGAAAGTTAATACAGTGAAATAAGAAATGTTACTAGAAAGTCCCAATAAAAACGACGAAAAATAGAACATATTCTAATTACTCAATTTATTGAACAATTTTATTTGACCAATAAATTGGCAGATTTTCTTGCATTACACACACCAATGAATTGAAGGTCACAAAATCGGTCAATTTATTGGATTGTGTAATATGGCAATAAGATACTGATATGAAAACTTAAAATAAAAGAAAGCTATTTTTTTTGTATGAAGAATTCTCATAGCATTAGTTTACTTGGATTTTGGAAAACAATTTAAAATTTTTGACATTTTTTGTAGCATTATATTATCATTTTGAAACAATGCCTCTACCAAGCCCTTTATCATGGTACTCTCATCATTTACCGCACTGGTTTTTAAGTTTGGTCCAAGTATTTGCCAATGTCTCCGAAATTATTCTGCCATTCCTGTTTCTCGTGCCAATTAGAAGCGTACGGATGACGAGTTTCGTATTTCAGGTAAAGTGCATTGTCATAGGAAAAGACACCAACATTTTTTCCAAAATGTGGGTATTGGGCAGAATTTCCAAAGTACATAATTCTAACATAACTTTTCAAAACATATATATTATTTTATGTTGATGTAATGATTTATTGAATTCTCTAGTAAATGGTATGTTAATAGACCAGTAAAATTAAGAGTTTTTCAAAACGGTAATTTCCAACCATTCCCGACCAATACCATTCGATTCAGTATGTTTTTGAATTCTCATGGTCAATTTTGCCATACGTTATATGAGCAAGAATTTAATTTATAAACAATTAAAGTTGTGAAAATGATGAAAATCGATGTTTCTGAATGTTCAACTTCAAACGCTGCGAAAACGGCAACAGATAGAGAAACATTGCTCAGAACATTTTTTATAGAGCGTTAAATTCCCTTCAAAAAAGTCCGCGAAGGCATATCTCTACGATGAATAGTTAAGGCGTTACAATGAGTTAAATATTTATTATTTTTCTGCTGTATATCAGTCAGCTGTACAAGTAACGCGCATGCGCGATCAACAGACTCGTATGCCGCGTAATGGCCGCCTGCGCAGAACATTTGAAAGTAGACTTGCTGTAAATCTTTGATAATTTTCTTATTTTTACAACGTTAACAAATGTATTTATCACTTTTTTGGTCTAGATATAATTATTATATACTTTTATGTATACTCAAAGACCTGGAAAATTTTTATTAAGTTATGAGCTGTTCAGTTTGATGCTAATAGTCGTCGCAGTTATACAGTGTACTGGTTGTGAGCAATTTTTACATTATCATTGTGGTTGTGCTGTTGATTAATATAAAATAAACCGATCACAAATGTCGCTAGAAGAAAATTGTTTTATACAGTGAAGGAACTCTGCAAATGGGCATGACTGTAACAGTAAAACAAAAGGGAATCAAATCGTTTATAGAAAACAGCAAGAAACCTGAGGATAAGAAATGGAATCAAATAGAAAATGTTAATGAAGTTACTGTTCATGATAAGTGTAGAAAAGCGTATTCCTCAAAAGATAATTTGAAGCCTGGCTCTGAAATTCCAAAAGAGCGATACCCACGTCGTTTAAGTGTGCCGCAATTTAATTTCGAAGAAATTTGTTTCTTATGTGGAAAAAAGTGGATACGCGTTGCGTATACAGCTGACCAGTACGCAGTAGAAAAATAATAAACATAAGAAGGTTTAGTGCTATATCCCCAAAAAAACAACTATGCAGCTACGGACACGTGTTTCGGAGTTATTGTCCCTCATCAGCGTAGCGTAGCTAAAGAATTGGATCTAGGATCTAAGTTGTTTTTTTTGGGGATGTGGCACTAAACCTTCTTATTTTATTTTGACCCCAATAAATCTATATTATTTTGTTTGTATTTGCCAGGTGGGAACGGGCAGTACACATAGAGCTCTGTGTGTTGACTGTGATCATTGAGGCCCCAATTGTGGCACATGGGAACATTAATGCACTAATTGAGTACTGTGTACTGTACTTTCCAGCTTTATTTTAGTTCTTGTTCCTGATCTATCCCATCCTAGATCCAATTCTTTAGCTACGCTACGCTGATGAGAGGCAATAACTCCGAAACACGTGTCCGTAGCTGCATAGTTGTTTTTTTTGGGGATATGGCACTAAACCTTCTTATTTTATTTTGACCCCAATAAATCTATAATAATAAACATTTAACTCATTGTAACGCCTTAACTATTCATCGTAGATATGCCGTCGCGGACTTTTTTTGAAGGGAATTTAACGCTCTATAAAAAATGTTCTGAGTAATTTTTCTCTATCTGTTGCCGTTTTCGCAGCGTTTGAAGTTGAACATTCAGAAACATCGATTTTCATAATTTTCACAACTTTAATTGTTTATAAATTAAATTCTTGCTCATATAACGTACGGCAAAATTGACCATGAGAATTCAAAAACATACTGAATCGAATGGTATTGATCGGGAATGGTTGGAAATTATCGTGAAAGTTGGCCTGATTTTTGCTTAATTTGATTGGTCTATAAGGAAAATCCTAAAATTAGAAGTAGGTTTTTGAAATATGTGCCAAATATTCACATTTTCGAAAATTTAAGAACATTCGTACCTGCTCATCTCAAAAAAATGTTTTCTGCGCTTTAATTTCAGATTGTTCTACAAATATGTATAGTTCTTACTGGTAATTTTGACTTTTCTAACATGCTACTAGTAACTTTGCTCCTGTCCTTATTAGACGATCAATTTTTCTATGGAAGAAAAAAATCACTGAGCAAATGGTCTATTGTTGGCACTATTTTTAATGTGTTAATACATGGGGCAATTTTATATGGAGTAGTATTACTTTTTTCTCTAAAAATCAATGGAACACGAATCAACTCGGAGATTGGTAAGTAGGATGATACTATATGTACAAACAGTACAACCATTTTTAAATTATTTTTTTGTGTAAAAATGCGGAAGACTGTCAAATGACATGAAATTCACTTATAATTAGTGACAAATATTTTTCTTTGTAGCATTTACAAAAAGTCAATTTGATAATATTTTGGGTCAAGGATTAACATACACGATTCATTTTGGTTTGTTGTCTTTGGCTGGAACCGTCTTGTATACCCTTTCGAATGTTTTGTTCGATAACCAAGGAACTGGAAGCAAGACCTTTGGCATCATTTCAACAATTTTCTATGGAGTTATCGCCATTCTGTTGTTCTTCTCTAACACTGTAAGTACTTTTTTTTTTATAAAGTCAGGAGTAATAACTTAATTGAATGTTTGTACTGACACAGGTCCCTCTTGCATCATTACATCCGGCATCAAATTCGACTATAAACCCTGCAATTCGTGCCACGTATAATAGACTTCACAAATTACATGCTGTTAATCAGTATGGTTTGTTTTCAAAGATGACGGGCATAGATGGGCGTCCAGAAATTGTCCTTGAAGGGTCCAACAGTATAGAAGGGCCCTGGAAAGAATATAATTTCTTGTACAAGCCTGGAAATGTAAACCATTCTTTGCCTTTTGTGGGTAGGTGAACATTTTTTTACTGATATGTACATTATTATAAATATATAATTTACTTTATCAGCTCCCTATGCCCCAAAATTGGATTGGCAGATGTATTGGGCAGCATACAGCACATACGATAAACAACCTTGGTTACTCTCTCTTACTCATAGACTTCTGGTTGGAAAGTCGGAAGTTCTTGCACTTTTAGATAAACTTCACTCACCGTTTGTACAACAACCACCAAAGTACATCAGGGGCATCCTTTATAAGTATAAATATACAATGTGGATCCATAGGTAAGTGATATTAATTTACATTTAAGAAATTATTTAGGCGTTGACTAAAGTTCGGAATTTAGGGATTGATGACACCAAAACCAGGATTGCTACAGGTTATGTGTCAGCGTGTAGATATGCATGTACGACACAATATATCTTACCTTTTAATTTTTTTTAGCGAATTACGTAGCATCTAAAGAAAGTCAATTTATTATAAACACTCTCTCGAAGAGGGCTGGAGGTATTGGGGATGTTGTTGTGAAATTCAGAAGGTGAAAGTTGTGTACACCTCGAACCATAGTTTTTGTTTCTCTATTTAAAATTATATTAGTGAAAAAATGCAAAACATATTTTATTTTAACGATTCTCAATTAACAGCTAATTGGTAAATAGGGGATGATTGATTTTGATATGAGTTTAATCGAGGTTGTTGCATCCTATCAAAAAGTTATAAGGAAATTTTTTGTGCATTAATGATGGTAAATGTCGAAAAAGAAAAAAAATAATAGCTTAGGTTAGTGGCTTTACATTTTTTTGGGAATAATATCAGCGACACCTCCCCCCCCTCTCATAACGCTTGTGGTTGGTATGGAGAGATGAAAACTGTGAAAAGTGTACTGATTTATGTAACGTTCACCTTCCAAATTTTATAACAATATCTTGATTATTTCCAGAGAAATATGGGAAAAACTGAAAATGAATTAAAACTTCAAGAACTAGGCATTTTGAGATAAGTTTATATGACAAATCCATATTATTTTGACATGTTCTATCGATCTCTAAGTTTCCCGATTAAAATCTAGTCCACCCTGTATATTATTTATTACGTTATAGTATGTTTTCCGATAAAACTAATAAACATATTAATACTTTAAAATGAAATAAAATTTTGACAACTCTAGAGGAGGAGCAAAAAAACTGATTTCTTGAACACAAAATGTGAAAAACTTCAGCATTTTCAACAATATTTCACTATTTGATTATCAGATCTCTGTTTCAATCGCTGGGAAGTTGGAAAAAATGTGATTAAACGAATAAATTGACACACGTTTTTGCATTTAAGAGACTTACCCGTTTTTTCTCCAGGTCATGGCTTGCAAAAACGCTTATTATAAATGAATACAATCAGTATTATTTCAAACATTTTATTTTTTTATTGTATAAGGAAGTAAACATAAACATTTAAAAACTATGAATAAAATCACATTGAGAACACGCACTTAAAAACTGGGTATTGTTTAGTCTAAATCAAAATTTCCCTTTGGGTAAAACTGCAACAAATTTTAATAAAACAAATAAGTGTGTCAGTGGACAGAATAAACCAACTCAATGATCCAATTGATCATAAAATTTCCAAGCGTGAACTGGTATAACTGCTTTTAATGAGGGCTAATACAGGCTCACCAGTTGGCGCCACTGGTCGAGTAAGGTCGTGTCAAAAGTTATTGTTAGCGCGGAAAAGTTTACAGTGTTTTATTATAATTATTTCATACACCAGCAAATAAAAAACCTTGTTAATTGTGCCTCAGTGTTGTGCAGTTCCATTTTATTCAGAAACAAAAGGCAGACATATGCTTCCGAGAGACAAAACTCGCATAAAACAGTGGTTGATAAAGATAACTTTACTCCTTCAAAACATTTGTGTTTGTAAAAAACATTTTAATCCTGACGATTATCTGTTATCAAAGAAGTCTACTACAGAAAATCGTGAGTAATAATCATATCCATTCTTGTTTTCATCATGCTCATTCTTGATATAACCTAACTTAAATGACATAAGACACCTTTGATAAGTACAATAATTTCCCTACTGAGCCAGTAAATTACTACTTTTCCCCTTCTGCCATCATTGTGTTAAATGTTTTTTCAGCTAGTTTTTGTAAAAATTACTAAAAACTAGCATTAAAAACCCATAATAAACATTAACGTTCAATGACATTGACTTTTCCGTACACTAGCACCTGTCGTGGTGAATTCAAGCTCGTTAGCCCTCGTTCTTGAAGATGCTGAAATTTCTTTTTTTTATCTTGAGTGGGTTTTTTATACAGATTAGGCAGTGACACAACTTCATTGTCAGTTTTCACATTTTTTGGTAAATTTTTCCATTCACCAGTAAAGCGGAGTTTATATTTGATTTCTTTATCATAATTCAATGCTACGAGCTCAGAAATGGTTGGATCACCTCTTCTAATTCCGGGTCTTATGGATGTGTAATAACTTAATCCTTCATAATTGTTGAAGAAATCAAATTAAAGAAAATTAACTTTGAAAGGTTGTTGTCGTCTAGCGTCCATACAAATGTTGATATAATCAAGTAGACAAAAAAACTGGTCTACCTTTCAGTTTTCTCTCGATCAAAGCGTGTGCGGAGTCAACCTCCATTTGTGTGTGGCCTTTCTCTAACAATTTTTGGGCGACTCTGATTTTGTTTACCTACCAAACCAAAGGAGTGCATGCGCCAAAGTATTATTTTTATTCTGATATCCACAACTGTCGGAATATATTGTTACATTTTTTATAGAATGGTCCTGCCTAATTTGACTCCTAAGATAATCTAACAAAATAGAAGCAAAAATATTGGCTTTGAGTCCACCATTGGCTTCATGCCAAAGGTAACAATTCACTTCTTTGCTTGAGAGATCAAAAATGGTGTAGTTATGAACACATAACTTCGTTTTGTAGTATATTGCACTAGCTTGCATCTGTGGTGACAGCAGAACCATAAATTAAATTATTATCTTTTATGGGTTAAAATAAGATTAGTTGATATCTTTTGATATAGTAGATACACAAAATCGTACGAATATATATATAAAAAAAAACATAATAATACTTACTTTTATTGTCAACATGCACACACTATCACAATCAACAGGCATCTATATGATGTAATCTCGGAGATACACGATTTTGCTATGTGATCGTTTTTGTATTTTGCTCATAGAATAAAATTGAGCAGGGATTTGATTAAACGGTTTTGACATCTAACGCGGCAGGCTTTTGAAATCTAACGGCACAAAAATCTGAAAATGTTACATTTCGGAGTTACACGGTTTTGCCCCTCAGCCGACGATTTACATAAAAGCCATTACTGGAAACCAATACTTCTGCCCTAGCTCTAGCGATGACGACCTAATTTTTATACTCAGTGTGCCCCATTTTTTCACTTAACACCTCTTATTCTGTTATTAGATTTTGATAAAATTTTGTATAGCTATGTAAAAGTAAATGTATCGAATGTATGTTACTTTAGGGACACGCCGTACTGCAAGTTAATTTTGGGACTGGTGACAAAAAATAAGTAAGAGTTAATGTTGCGTTTCAGGTCAAAATCTGCCTGGTGGACTCGTGAGAAGGTAGGAGAATATTTCCCTGCATATACCAAAGATTCTCCAGGCTTAATAGAGTTTTTGAAGGCTAGGAATTTGTTACCAACTATTTCTAAGCAAGTAGTAAACCCAATATGGAAACAAGCTCTCGACACCATCAGGTACATAACAAATCATTTGGAAGCTACACTACTGTTCTGGGCGGTCTTTACAGCTGGTTTGGCACTTATTTGCACATCGGGGTCGAGTAAAAAAATAAGCCAAAACACTTTTTATTATACTGGATTATTCTATTTTATGTATTTTTTTTTATAAGAAATTGAATATTTACAAGTTTCAGTTATTTATTAGTTAAAATTTACTTTTTCTTACATTTTGTAAGATTGCTTTCAATTTTTTGTTGAAATGTTTTGTTTATTAAAACACCCAAATCGTCGTGTAAAAAAGTTGTTTTTTTTTTTTGAAATTTTTTCTGTTTTTTTGCCACCACAAAAAGATACAGGGTTGCCAAAGAACTCAGAACCATAGACATTTTTTCAGAGCAGTGTTTGAGCATACGGCAAGG
The DNA here is from genome assembly GCA_029963845.1 of Rhamnusium bicolor. Lineage (NCBI taxonomy): Eukaryota > Metazoa > Arthropoda > Insecta > Coleoptera > Cerambycidae > Rhamnusium > Rhamnusium bicolor. The sequence continues at coordinate 157,662 of JANEYF010001447.1, read as the reverse complement.
CAGGCATTGCATTGCCCATTTTTTAGAAACATTTCTTATTATAATTTTTAAAGGCCCCAAACAAACTTGTCTCGGTGTGTTCAGTTTGACATGGCACTGTAGTTTCTATTTTTCAAATATTAGAATAAAACTCGTATCACAGTCATTCTTATTAAGGTAAGTTGTTATCGACCCTGTAGTTTATCTTAGGGTATTATGCTAGGGAACAGTGATGGGCTTATTTTGTTAATGTTGGCCGAGATGAAATCAGAATTGTATCAATTTTATGAAGATATTGACTCCATCATTAATAAAATAGGTCCCCTTATTAAAATATCATCCGCATAATTTAATGTGGTAGAATTTCTGGAAAGTTTTCATGAGTTTTAGAAATTTTACAAACATGGTTGTAAAATTTCTGAAAGGAGGAAATTAATGGGAACTTTCCTGAAATTTTACAGCACTAATTATCAGTGATAGTATTTAAGTACTACATTGGTTTATGGTATAAGAGGAAAAGTAGTTTTACAATTAAAATAAATTCTTTTATTTCGGTAAGTCTTTTTATCAGATTAAGAAAACAAGAATTTATATTTTCTATACGATTTTAAAAAAATTGTTTGTAAGTTAAGAGATCTGTATATTTTTTATTTTTATACTTGCACTGAGTGACACTATTTTACGCTTATATTTTGTTCTACACCACTTATATTTCATGTATTTTATAGACAGGGCTTTCGCACTGTTAATATTGCCAAGCAAATATCACATATATTTCGCTAATCGAAATATCAGAAACATTATTTGTACTACATTTCACTAAATATAAGAACAAAAACGATTTAAGAGCTTGAGAGTAATAGAAAATAACCATTACCAATGAACGAGGCCAGATATTATGATATTTTAGCTTTTGACATCTTTACAGATGTAATTCGATTTCATTTGAACTCTCTTTAGACACGATGCACGGTTAATTTGTTAAAAATTACTACTAAATTTTTAGCACAGCTAAACAGTGATCGATGTAGTCATTAGTGATCACAAATTTCTGTGAAATTTATTTCCATGAAATTTCATTTGAAATTTTCAGTATCCTTGGGAACATTGTAAACTTTCTTATTTCTTCCGATTGATCCAAATAAAGTGGCTAAAAAACATGAAAAATAGTAAATAAATTTGTAAATTTATATGTTCTTATTAAATTGGTGCCTGCTGAAATTGTTAAACTACAGTGTTTTGATGAATGTAAATCAAATTCTGAAGATACTGAAGTTAATCTAGAAGTGCAGGTGGTATTAATATTATTATCATCCTCTTTTTCTTCCTGATCGCAGTCCTCAGATGTAATGAAAGTCCTGTCTATGTAAGATATCACTGAGCTTACTGGTATGACTGAATTTTACTTTAGCTTTTGGATTATATGATAGTAAATGTCCTTATGTTATAATGTTTGAATAAAATCTTTTATATAAATATGTTAATTTTATGTAGATAAGTATTTATATAGAATTCAATAGATGTGTGCCGAAGATTTTTTATCAATTTTCATCATGGTTTGTAAACAATACAATAACGTAACACAATAAATAAGATAATAACAATTTTTTTTTACAAACTCCTTGAACAGAATCATCCCTCTAATTGCAACCCTACTATTCAACGGTAGATAGTAAGTATTAAATTAAGGTGATGTTTTGACGAAGTGTCCAATATAAAACTAAATGGCTTTTACTTTTTAGTGTTTGGCCATTGAACTGCAAAGGCAATATTTTAAGAATACACTGATAGCAAATAAATAAGATATTTGTAATATTGAAAAGCAAAACTGAAAATTTCTAGAGAAGTACCACAAGGTTCCACTTTAGAACCTATTTATAATTTAATATTAATGAGTCCTGAAGTGAGGTTGGAACTTTTGATGTGAAGATAACATTAACGTAGTTTTCCACTAAACACCAAAGCTACTACTTGACGCGCGTTTCGACAACCAAGCTGGCATCATCTGGAGATGATTAAAAACATTGTTTTGTGGAAAATTATGTCTGTTATTCATTAATGACTTCATAAGTATTATATTTTTAAATCAGTCTAATGTATCTGAAATGTGTAATGTCATGACAGGGAATTTACAGGTATGTAAAATAGTTGAAAAATTTCTTTATTTAATTATCATAGAAAAATGTTTAAATGGATCGATAAAAAATTATAAGATGTTTCTTCTTTTTCATACATTTGTGGTGAATCAATCATTTTTAAAGAAGTGTTTTATACATAATCGATTTTTTAATATATTATTACTGTCATAAGAAAACAAATGTACATTTTATATTAAACATTATAACTTAAATACTAATAACTATGTTCATTTAATATTTTTTCATTTCTTGCCTCATGGCTTTCAACACCAATTTACTTCTATTTGTTATCTTTTTTTGCATATTTTTTAATAAAAGTATTTTATTGTTATACCTGAAACAACAAATTTCAAATTTCACTACAGTATTATTACTTTCATGTATATTAACGCTCAAAGTTATTGCCATTTTAGAGATTTCTTAAATATTGTTCTTATTTCTCTCGGTTTTAAACAACTTTGTGGGTTCTGATTTTTAATGACCCATGAGTTGCTATAGTTATGACTGGTATGTAAGTAGTGAAAACAGTTTAATAATTACCAGATTTACTTTACTAGTTCATTAAAATGTTTGAATTTATTATAAATATGTAAACATTTTAATGATAATTATTTTATTAACCATTTAAAATTTTTATATTATACAATACAAAATGACAACAAAAGACAAGTGGCAGCTGGTGAAATTTGTAGGTCGGATCATAACTTAATATTGGAGCATTAGGGACCTAGTCATTAACTTTTAAGTCATTAAACTATCAAAACCTAAATTATGAAATTTTTAAAATTTTATATTAACTGCAAAAAAAAAATTAAAAAATTGTTATTTTTTCAACAATTTATACTTAAGGCTAATCACGACTAAATGAAGAAAATTGTGATTGAAATTTGTGAAAAATAATTAAAAAATGGTGTGCCTACCCAGGTTATTTTTTCGTCGATTTGTAAAATATTAGCAATATTTTTTTCAGAATCGAGTGAAAAATAATAAAAATATAAATTTTTTGCAGTTGCACCTTTTTAAAATTTGCAAAATAAAATTTCAAAAGACAACTTTATGAAAAAGCTATATTTTTTTATGAAATTTGAAATGTCAATATATTTTCCGCCTGATTCACAAAAAAAAAAAAATTTTACAAATTCAACAAATAACCTGGGTAGGCACAACTTTTTTCAACTTTTTTCAAAAACTTTTTTTTTTCTGCAAAACTTCATGTTAGTTTTGATGGTTATGCATTAAAGTAACTTGATACCCATGCTCCATTACTAAGATATGACATGGTCTAAAATTCATCAGCCACCACTACAAAAGAGCAGAAACTTGGACAACTGTTTGTTTGGAAACATTTCAATGTGGCCAATGGTGAATTTAACAGGAAGTGATCAACGTCTGTTCATTTTCAGTAGTGCAAACGAAAGGTAGGTCCATTTTTTTATCATGCAATTAATATGACGTTACTTAACCTAAAAAATATTGTCATCTTAACAAAACGAAATTCTACCTTTAGTGCTTTAAAGCGATTTGGGGCGAACATAAATTAACAAATATTTATGTTTGTCTTGACAATTTGACGTCACGAAAATGGTTATGTGAGGGGAAGTGATTATGATGTCAATGCGAAATGTCAATTATGTGATTTGTTTATGGCACGTAATATTGTAATATACAATAAACCTAATTTCCAATTAGGACGCAATGAGTGATTACGAGGAATGCGTGCCTAACCCACAACTGGGCTTACGACAGGAACGCAGAGCTGTGTGAATATTGAAATCAATCTATGGGAAACAGATTTTATAATCTCCGTTAACTTTAAAACCGGTAGTGAATTGCGAATAACCTAACCTCAACCGAAGCTGACATGATATAATAGATATCTGATAATTTGCGCTTTTTCCCGATATAATCCCATTATCTTAAGGGTCATGGGGTGGAGATGAAATCCGGCATAATATAGCATAAATCACATTTATTTCGCCCCAAATCGCTAGGACTAGATAGAGAGTGAGTGAATAAGGTAGATTTTTGCCTTGTTACGTTGAACAAAGAATTCCCTTTTAACTACAAAGTGCTGCCAATGTGGGTCAAGATTTATAAACTAAAGAAGGTTGTCTGGAAAGTTTTTTATGTTATACCGTGCCTTTAATGACATATTACGTAACCCAACAAATTATTGGGTTCGGCAAAAGTTTGCTCCTCGCATTCCTCGTAATCACTCATTACGTCCTAATTAAAAGTTAGGTTTATTATATAACAATATTACGTGCCATAAACAACTCACATAATTGACATAAACTACTCTGGAACTGGTTATATTGATTATCTCAAGTGACATTTAGCATATGACGTCATAATCACTTCCCCCCCTCATATAACCATTTTCATAACATCAAATTGTCAAGATAAACATAAATATTTATGTTTATTTAAGTTTGTCCCAAATCGCTTATAGTTAGAACTACATATAAAAAGTGAATGAAGTTTACATCTTCGACAATAAAATCATAAATGGTTGAAGGTTTACATGTTTTCGGGACTATACGCGTATTTTTGCGCTACGAACGCCTTGAAACGTGTACTAAAAATTAATGAAGATTGTTGAATATAAATTTCCTGCTCTGTGATTGGTTATAAAGTAAACTGTTTGCTTACGGTTAGAGCACGAAAATTCGGTTAATGTTATCCACAGAATCATAGAAAAATATTTTTATCTATCCACAGAATGAATTCTATGGTCACTTCACGACTTTTCCTGTGGTCAATTTTGTAAATGTATGACGTCATTATCCCTATCCTATCTACATTGTCCATCTATCTCAATCTGACACTCGTGAGCTTTTCGATTGAAATACCAAAAACTACCTACCAGTTAGAAGTTACCACTCATTTTTGATTGTTATTATTACAAGCTGTTTGTCGTGGATTGGATCAGAATTACTTTTTCTTATCTATTGCTATTTTTTGACCAGGAATAAATATAGAGATATGGTCGGCTTTGTAATACGGATACAATTCAAAATAACACTCATAAAACGCACGGGTTGAATATTGTTAAATGCTCCTCGTATAATTTGGTTTCAGTTCAACGTTTGAAATTAGTGGCGTTGTAATCACAGAACAGAAAAAAAGATTGTAATTATGAAACATGCTTTTTTAAACGTAAATATTCTTTGATGAAACGTCAAAAGCAATTTAATGAGGCATAGCTGTCATTTTTACTAATAATTAGGTGTGTAATATTTTTGATATAATTTCTAAAAATAAGCATAGTTATTGATATTTTCAAACATGCTTGTTTCTCGTCCACCGTTCTAATCCGTCTGAATTGAATTAGGCCTAGTTTTTTTTTCTAAATAAGTGCGGTTTTCTATAGTGTCAGAAAATAGCTTTATCAGTATCAGAAAAATTATATGAGTGAATCACCGTTTCCAATAAATATATAATTAATATGGCAGCTGGAACCACATTACAGAAAGCCATTGAGTTAGTTACTAAAGCTACCGAAGAGGATCGAAATAAAAATTATGAAGAAGCTTTGCGATTATATGAACATGGGGTTGAATATTTTCTGCATGCTATAAAATGTAAGTCAACAACCAAAAAAAATGTGCTTGTAATACATAATTATTTCAATATTTGTAGATGAGGCGCAAGGGGATAAAGCAAAAGAAAGTATTAGAGCAAAATGTGTACAATATCTTGAAAGAGCAGAAAAAATAAAAGAATCAATTAAAAAAGGGAAGAAAAAACCGGTTTTAGATGGTGGATCATCGAAGTAAGTATAATTGAAACTTGAATTTAACTGATTTTAAAAATTATCAAAATATTGATATTTTAGTAAGAAGTATTTTTTTTTTTAAAGATATCTGATCAAACAACTTATTATACCATGTCTGCCAAATCTACTATTGGCTTAATCAATTATTTATTTATAAGTCCATTTGAAATAGTTTATCGTTTTTTTTTCTCATTTTTGATAAAAACTGAGAAGTATATCTCTAATAGGTATTTAGCTTTTAGAATAACTTCTCTATAAGACTATACTTTCTTTTAGAGATGACAAAAAGAGTGATAGTGATGACGACGAAGACGATCCAGATAAGAAAAAATTACAAAGTAAATTAGAAGGGGCTATTGTAGTAGAAAAGCCCCACGTAAAATGGAGCGATGTAGCAGGGTTAGACGCTGCCAAAGAAGCTCTCAAGGAAGCTGTGATTTTGCCTATTAGATTTCCTCACTTGTTTAGTGGTAAAAGAGTCCCATGGAAAGGAATCCTTCTATTTGGAGTAAGTAGAAGTATAATAACATTTTACCTTAGAATATAATCATGTAATTTATTATCTTTTTGACTTATCTGTTGTTCAATGTACTTATTCAATTTTTATTGAAGTTTTATTAGATTCTGAGGTAATAACGAGAGCAGTTTTTTAATAGTATTTTCTTATCAGACTCCTAACAAATTATATACATTAAGACAAAGAAAATCGCATAGACAACTTTAATATGTATTTATTATTCAGGGCAAATCAAAATTATGGCAACAAACTTCAGCAGTGATGTTCATTGTTTAATGTTGATAGGAAAAATTATGGGTCTAAAAAATCAATTGCTATAAATGTTGTAAGGGGGGGGGGGGGGGGGGGGGGGGGGGGGGGGGGGGGGGGGGGGGGGGGGGGGGGGCCGCGGCCCGGGGCGGGGGGGGGGGGGGGGGGGGGGGGGGGGGGGGGGGGGGGGGGGGGGGGGCGGGGGGGGGGGGGGGGGGGGGGGTGGCGGCAAAAACCAAAAAAACCCCAACCCCCCCCCCCCCCGGAAAATAAGGGGGGGGGGGGGGGGGGGGGGGTTCTTTTGGCCCCCCCCCCCCCCCCCCCGCGCCCCTGGGGGCCCCCGTCCCCTGGTTTTTTTTTGTTTTTTTTTTACTTGCCCACCCTTTCTCCTCGGAAAATTTTTTTTATTATTTTGGGGGGAAAATTTAAGAAAAAAATTTTGGGGAAAAGCGAAAGTGTGTGTTCTAGAAAATTACCCTTTAATGTTGATAGGAAAAATTTTGAGTCCAAAAAATGCTTCATAACCGAATGCATATATTTTCAGTTTCTTATATTATTTAAAAAACCAAACATAGTAAAATATTTAAAATATTTTTATTGTTGTAACAATATAAATTTTTATTTGTTTTTGTTGTAATTAAAATTTGTAATGATATTCTGACAGTGGATTTTACTTATTCATTGTTCAATCACAAATTTCATTTATAAAAATTAACCAAAATTTTAAATTAATATAATCGTTAGAATAGCTACAAAGCCCTAAAAATAACTATTTTAAATTTCATACTATGCTTGATTTTTTTATAATTTATAATAAATCAAAAGTTTCTCATGATTCTACGATCATAACTTTAACTAATAAACATATCTGGAAAAATTGTCTTATTAACATAGCTGATATTTCACTCTGATAGATAATTATCGAAATGGAATGGTAATCCTTATTTTATTAATCTATAGCCCCCGGGTACCGGTAAATCATACCTGGCTAAAGCAGTGGCGACAGAGGCCAACAACTCAACATTTTTCTCCGTCTCTTCGTCCGATCTGGTCTCAAAATGGTTAGGAGAATCTGAAAAGCTCGTTAAAAATTTGTTTGAACTGGCTCGGCAACATAAACCTAGTATTATTTTCATAGATGAAATCGATTCTCTTTGTTCTTCCCGTTCCGACAATGAATCTGAATCTGCCAGAAGGATCAAAACTGAATTCTTGGTGCAAATGCAAGGTACAGATTAGTTATTAGTAGACTATGAGGATGTGTAAATGTTTTTTTTTTTTTTTTTTGTTATAGGAGTGGGACACGACACGGAAGGCATTTTAGTACTAGGCGCGACAAATATTCCATGGGTGTTAGACGCTGCAATTCGTAGAAGATTTGAAAAACGTATTTATATTCCCCTGCCCGAAGAACCTGCCAGAGTTGTAATGTTTAAATTGCATTTAGGAAATACACGCACTGAACTTTCTGAAGACGATATTAAAGAATTAGCTAAAAGGACAGAAGGGTAAAATAATAAAAATATTCTTGAAAATTAGTGTTAATCCATCATAGCTGCGGGTTCGAATCCCACCACCAGCATTGGCAATGTTGATGGTTGTATGTCCACGTTTTCTAAGTAAGGCCCCCTTCTAGACAGCCTCGGCTTTGGATTCAGGGGTTGTCTAATTTCTGTGGTGGTGTTTATAATTTAATACTGTTTGTACAATTTTAAATGTTTTTTTTTTTGTCAGATATTCTGGTGCCGATATAAGTATAGTAGTCAGGGATGCACTGATGCAGCCAGTTCGGAAAGTGCAAACCGCAACACATTTTAAAAGAGTGAGAGGTCCATGTCCCAAGGACCCTAATTTAATTGTTGATGACCTGCTTACACCTTGTTCACCAGGTGATCCAGGAGCTATTGAAATGTCCTGGATGGAAGTAGATGGTGAAAAATTGGCCGAACCACCCGTTACATTGGTGAGATTACTTTTTCTATATAATAATTAAAGTAACACTCGATTGATTTTAATTGCAACCATTGATAGAAATCGCTATTGTCAATAAATTACTCTAAATCATTACAACGTTGCTAAATATACCAATAGATAATATGGACGTGGGATTAGAGAAGTCCAAAAGACGTGTGTGTGTGTGAAAAAGATACTTCTGGCATTACATGAGATGTAAATTTCGTAAAATTTGAGTAGTGTTTCCAAAATGTGCAACTATCAGTTACAAGATTTGGATTCATTAAGCTATTTAAAAAATAGGCATTCCATTTTTTTTTTTTTTTTTTTTTTAAGAAATTTGAACAAACATTGCTCCAATTGGCTCTATACATCTGAAATGTTCTGAATTTGGGTTGGAACTAGTGATGGGACTCGAGTGACTTTTTTTCACTCGAATAACTCGGTAGGTTTCCGAATTTACTCGAGTTGAAACTCGGTTTCATTGTTAAAATTCGAGTCAAAAGTTCGGTCGAGGAAAACTCAAAAAATCGACTCGACTTTTGACTCGAGTCGCTTTTTGACTCAAGTAGATTTTTGAATCGAGTCGATTTTTGAATCGAGTCGCTTTTTGACTCGAGTCGCTTTTTGACTCGAGTCGCCTTTAGACTCGAGTCGCTTTTTACTCGAATCAAGTTTCTTTAATTTAATTGTTTATGGTTTTATCAATATTTTTAAATATTCTTTAGTGCCAGTATGATTTGTTTATATAATATAAATATGAAAGATTATTTACGTGAAGGCACTAATCTTGTAAAAGAAATAAAGATGAAAACATGTAACCATGAATGAAATCACTAATCAATTACTATATCATCGGGTCATCGGGATCGGGAATTCTCCTCCAGATTTGTTGTTTCATGTTTGTAGGTCAGATGGTATAATTATTAATTGAAAGGTTTGTTCGTAAAGCAGTTTCCAAACGTTTGAAACTATCAGAAGCATGCGCACATTGTTGTAGAGATGTGCCTGTTCAATCAGAACGTTTGTTATTGCAGAGGTCTCGTAATACTCGCATCTCTATAGTCAGAAAACTATCACAAATCGCCTCTACGTACAAACCTATAATTGTTACATACGAGTACGACGTTATTACGACGTATTAGAAAATTAGAAATTAGAACTTAGAATTCTTTAAAATCAAGACTCACACGACTGCAGTAATCAAACTGGCACATTCATGTTCATAAAGATTTGTTTTTCGAATCAATTATTTCGAAATAAATAAAAAACCGTAATCGGTGTGCATTAAATATTAAATACTGTATTTATTTAATATTTTGTGCTAAACAGGAGTTTAATTTAATGTTAATTTAATATAAAAAAAAAAAAATATGTTGGTTTTCTTTAAATGTCATTTTATATACAATGTTAATTAAATATTTAATTTTGTATTTGAAATGTGTTGATTTGCCGGAAAGATAATATTCGACCTGGGTCCATTTATTATTTTGTATTTCAATTATTATGATTTATGTTTATTCTTTCGATTTTTCAAACTTATGTTGGATTTAGATGGTAGTGTTTTAAATGCTGAAAGATTACCAAAAGAAAAAACCTAAATACACTTTAAAAACTTACCGTTTAGCAAACCACTGAATCATCTCCAACTACTTACTCTATAGTTCGCCTCGAGTTTGATTTCGACTCTGCCCTGACTCTAGACTCTAGTTAAACTCAACTCGATTTAAAACTTAAATCATATTAACTCACTGATTCGAGTAGCAATAACTCGACTCGAGCAACAACTTTACTCGAATTGCAACTCGACTCGATTTAAAACTTGAATCATAGTAACTCACTGATTCGAATATCATTAAATCGACTCGAGTAACAACTTTACTCGAATTGCAACTCGACTCGAGTTAAAACTTGATTCAGTAGCAATAACCCGAGTCGAGTAACAACTTTACTCGAATTGCAATTCGACTCGAGTTAAAACTTGATTCGAGTAGCAATAACTCGACTCGAGTAACAACTTTACTCGAATTGAACAGCCATATGACTCGAGTCACTCGAATCGGATTTTGACTCGAGTCACTCGAGTATTTTCACACTCGAGTCCCATCAGTAGTTGGAACCTTAGATGTGAATATCACACTGACGTGATTTTCCATAAAACACCATTTGACGCTTGTTTCGCCAACCAAGTGGCATCATCTGGAGATGATTAAAACAGTTTTAATCATTTTGTGGAGCACTGCTTCAGTGTTATTTGAAATGTTTTTTTTTTATGCCATGTATAAAACTCTAGTTTGGTGGCGCAGTGGGCCAGAGCATTAAGTGACAAACAAGCTGATTTACTGCCTATCGACTTCCACGTTCAAGTTCCAGTTTCAATTCTGACAAAGTCGAAGGGATTGGTTGTGTGTGTCTGCGTTTTTTTTTTACGATGTAGTCCCTGTCCGTGCAGCTTCGGCTTTGGTTTGGGGGTTGTCTAATTTATGTGCTTTTTTTTATCCCAAAAAATAAATAAAAAATAAAGAGTGAACCACTTTCCGCTGTCACCAGGACAGATAATTTTCCTTGCTTCTGTTTGAAAAAATTTATATTATAAACAAAATTTTTGTAATATTCATGTTAGATATTCTTTATTGCTGAGAAATTTTAAATGTATGATTTTTCAACTTTTCAAACGAAATTTTCATCAAAAAAACCTACAAACGTAAAATGTATTTTAAAAAATGTTATTTTCGTTTTTCCCAGAATGACATGTTACGATCCCTCGCCACTTCAAAACCAACCGTAAATGACGAAGATTTGACTAAACTAGAAAAGTTCAAAGAAGACTTTGGTCAGGAAGGTTAGAGTTGCAGTTGTTTAAGTAAATGAGATTTCTGTAATATAATTATTCTTTTATCGCAAAGGTAAACTTAAAAAATTCACACAAGCAAATTGTTATTGTAAAAATTCTTGCAACAAATACCTACCTATTTAGATAAAAATGTTAATGTTATTTATCTAGACGATTAAGTGTCGCTTTAATTTTTTATTAATAAATATGAAATCATTTTTATTTTTAATTTATACAATATACAAGCCTTATAATTTTTATTTTAGATGAAATAGTTTATATTTGTATTCATATAAATTTTAAATAAAGTGTATAGATGAAGTATTTTTTTAATTACACGACCCAGAAAAATAGTTGTGACATCTCTGTTAATGAGTGGTAAACTCATTTTGTTAGATTTACAGGTGGACAACTGTCATCACTTTACATGTCCCTCGTTAGATAATAATTAATGCTTTGGTATGACAGCAAAATTGTTAACATTGAAATCTATACCCTGTTCATTTCATATAAGCTCATAAAAATTGTTTATCTGGGCTCGCAGAGTGACCCTTTGTTGACCTTCAGTGGTGCATAGTTCTCTAGCATAGGTGCGCGGTGCATTATATAAATACACAAATAGACCAAATCAGACCCATTTTCACGATAATTTCCAACCATTCCCGACCAATACCATTCGATTCAGTTTTCCTTTTGAATTCTCATGGTCAATTTTGCCGTAAGTTATATGAGCAAGAATTTAATTTATAAACAATTAAAGTTGTGAAAATGATGAAAATCGATGTTTCTGAATATTCAACTTCAAACGCTGCGAAAACGGCAACAGATAGAGAAAAATTGCTCAGAACATTTTTTATAGAGCGTTAAATTCCCTTCAATAAAGTCCATCATGGCATATCTCTACGATGAATAGTTAAGGCGTTACAATGAGTTAAATGTTTATTATTTTTCTACTGCGTACTGGTCAGCTGTATAGTAGCCTAGTTTGGAACACCTGCTTCTCAAGAATGCTAGGAACGTATATGTAGATACCCTCGGGCACAGGGCACTATAGTACTTGGTATTATAACTTAAAAATCATTTTCCAGGCCTTTGAGTATGCATAAAAGTATATAATTATTATATCTAGACCAAAAAAGTGATAAATACATTTGCTAACGTTGTAAAAATAAGAAAATTATGAAAGATTTGCAGCAAGTCTACTTTAAAATGTTCTGCGTAGGCGGCCATTACGCGGCGTACAAATCTGTTGATCGCGCATGCGCGTTACTTGTACAGCTGACTGATATACAGCAGAAAAATAATAAATATTTAACTCATTGTAACGCCTTCGTAGAGATATGCCGTCGCGGACTTTTTTGAAGGGAATTTAACGCTCTATAAAAAAATGTTCTGAGCAATTTTTCTCTATCTGTTGCCGTTTTCGCAGCGTTTGAAGTTGAACATTCAGAAACATCGATTTTCATCATTTTCACAACTTTAATTGTTTATAAATTAAATTCTTGCTCATATAACGTACGGTAGAATTGACCATGAGAATTCAAAAAACATACTGAATCGAATTGTATTGGTCGGGAATGGTTGGAAATTATCGTTTTGAAAAACCCTTAATTTGACTGATCTAAATGTATATTCATATAATACCGCGTGCATATGCTAGAATGATGGCATTTTTGTTAAAATTATCTTATGGTCGAAAACAGTTTTGTTTAAATAGTCGAAATTTTGACATTTGGTAATAAAAAGAAGAGTAATTTAATAATTTATTAAAATATACAACAGAAACAATTTATCATAACATAAATTATACATAGAAAACTGCAACGCTGAATTATATAAATATTATATATATATATATACAAGTATATGATGTATTTCGGATTATTTCTAATCGATTTCTGTAAATCTGAGGTACAAAACATCTTAAAACAATAAAAAGACTAAAGCTGACTTACACGTTGATTTTCCCAAATTTTATTCGACAATTTTCAGGCACAAAATATGTACAGTAATTTTTAATATTTTTTTTTCTTTCTAAAATGTGTCCATAGAATAAAAATTTTAGGGAACTGAAAAGGTTCACCTTAAGAGCCCCACTGTTAATTCTGATTTGGCAATAAATTTTGATTACCCATATGTACACCAATTTTTTTCTTATTGTGGCACTACAAATATGTTAAAATATCTATGACATTGATTATGTCTTAATTCCTATATATCTTAAGAGACACAAAAGACATTAGGTGAATTCTTTCTGAGATCTCGTTAATCTAAGCAGTTTTGTGGTTATGGAGGCTACATCAAATGTGCTTTTATTTATGCAGTGTAACCGTAAAACAACTTAGATTAGCTGAGATCTCAGTTAGAAGGTTATTATACTAAAAAATATTGTAAACAGATCCCTCTTCTGCGTAAGATGTGAAAACTCAAAGTAATCAAAAAGAGCAATTTTCAAGAAAATTTTTAGGAACTTTTGCTAAGTTTGCAAATAAATCTCAAATAATTTCTCCAGAATTAGCTTTCTAAATATTGAAATTAATTTTCCATATTTATAATGAGACGTTTTCCAGGTGACGTCATCATTTCGAGACAGTAAACAAATGCCACTGTCACTTATGCTCTCACTATACAACCATAACAGGGTGATTCTTTCAACTGATCTGAAAATTTGCCATTTTTATTTTTTTTTTGATTCTACAGAACATTTAAAGGACATTTTGTTAAAGCAGTCATTTTTTTTAATAGCACTATACCTAATTTAATATACCAGTCGGCTGTGACTGTTCAAAATATTGTCCATTAACCTCTAAACATTTTATAATGTTTCTATACACTGAGTATGTAATAGCACTCTAAAATATCATTTTTAAGTCCAAACTTGCAAGTGGACTCTATTCAGCAATTCCTCTTTGTTGTTTACCAGGGTTCGATAGCCACTCTTTATATTGCCCCAAAGACAAAAATCCATCAGGGTCAAGTCAGGAGACCTGGCAGGCCAACTCCATGAAAAATTTAGATTAATAGGTAAATTGTCTAAAAAGTTCTTTCCGGCACTTTTTAAAATTTCTAAATTCAAATTTGCATTGTAAATGTGATAACAAAATTTATTACCCATTAACAAACAAAACACGTTAAAACTGATTTGCATTTGAAAATTCCTCCATCGTATAACATACGGATTTTAATTGCTAAAAAAATATGACTTTCTGCGAATGAAAATGCCACTCTTTGAAAATTTTGCCTCATCACTCCAAAGTAGTTTTTTAAAAAAACTGAGGATCTTCTTGCGTGCAGATATTAATAATAATAATTTATTGATCCAGAGAACTTACATAGTTATAGGATAAGTCAATTGAAAATAGACAATATCAGCAATACATTATGTTACATTACACAGTACATTATAAAAGAAAAAAAAAAAGGAAAAAAAAATCATTTATATGTGTATAACAGATTCACAACGAATTAAAATTACAAATTAAAAATATCAAGGTACGAATGCAAAAATGCTTCTTATAATGCAAAATCATGCAGCAAAAACTCTTCCTCACTATAAAAGCAATGTGTTAATAGCAGTTTTTTTATTTTTACCTTAAATTTACTTGCAGACAAGTTTCTATATTCATCAGGTAATTTGTTATAGAATATAATGACTTTATATTTTGGGCACTTTTTAAATTTTGAGGTTCTATGTCTTGGAATTTATGTTTCTTGTATCATATTGATGATTGTCACCCAATCTTTTATAGTTTTTAATGTTTTACTGTGCATTTATTAATATTTGATAAATATATATGCACGGAAGTGGAAGTATATTGTATTGTTTAAATAAAGGTTTACATGTTGTTCTACTGTTTACATTGGCAAGAATTCTTACTGCCCGCTTCTGCATTATAAAAACACGATGAGCTGTAGTTTCTGAGCTCCAGCATATTAGACAATATGAAATTATTGAGTGTATCTGCGCAAAATAGAAGATTTTAAGTATAAAAATATTGACAAAAGCCTTTAAGTGTCTTAGGGTAAAACATAACTTAGAGATTTTGTTGCAAACATTGTCTATGTGGTGATTCCAGGTAGCATCAATTTCTACCCCTAAGAATTCATATGTTAATTTTTGTTCCAAACTTTTGCTATTATATTTTATTAAACTACTATGATCGTATACCGTACGATTTACAGAGAATTTTATAAAAACAGTTTTTTTCCTGGTTTAAAAGTAGTTTGTTGCCTGACAGTTGGACGAGTCAATTGCGACGTTTGGCAAAAAATTGAAAACTTGAATTCGGATCTAAGAAACATCCTAAAATGGTCTCAAAACAACTATCTCCGTTTGAATCCAAACAGAAGCCAAATAATTTTAATAGGATCACAGCACAGGGTAAATAGTATAAAAGAACTAAATCTGGTTTTTAAGTTAGGAGAGTCGCAGTTAGAAATACGAGATACTGCTAAAAACTTAGGAATCTTGTTTGATTCACAACTATCGTTTACGAAGCATGTTTCAAAAATAATCAGTCAGTCTTACTTGAAACTTAGACATCTCTATCAATTCAAAGATTTACTGCAAACGAGGATTAAAGTGCAACTTGTAGAAACGTTAGTTTTGTCGATTTTTAACTATGGAGACTGTTTATATGGACTGTGTTTAAATGCAGTGGACAAAAGGAGACTTTAAGTCATTCAAAACTGTTGTGTAAGATTTGCATGTAAAGTGCCAGTTAGAGAACACATAACTTCCTATTTTAAGGAGTTAAAGATGTTACGATTAGACGAACGTCGATTTCTTCACTACTCTTGCCTAATAAAAAAAATAATTGATACTCAAAATCCCGGTTATCTATATAATAAAATAGAATTTAGACGAAATGCCCACAGCAGAGTTATACAGAACTCTAATGATATCAGTATACCTAGGCATACCACTGCTGCATACGAAACATCATTTTCATATCTAGTTTCTCATATATATAATCAGCTATCACCACAGGCATTTCAGACAAGCCTTGCGTCCTTCAAAGAAAAATTAAAAAATAAATTGCTATGTAATGATTTGAGTTTTATGGCTATTCAAAAATTCTAATTCTTTATTTGCATTTTGTAATAAAAATTTTAATTACTACTATGTTAAGGTAAGGTTTATATATCAGTTATCTGTATCTTATCCTTTTGTATGTTTGTATTATATTGATACTGTACAATAAATTATTATTATTATTATTATTATGCAGTATAAATGAGTAGCTCCAATACCTTGTCTTACACTCATAAAAAATTCAACACCTTAACTTTAATTGTTACAGAGATAACTTTACGTTATACAACTTTTCTGTAAACATTTTAGGAAAAAATTTAATATCTTGGAAAATATTAATTTTAAGTATAGGGAAATTTTAACAAAAGCATCTTTAAATTTTCCGCCGAATCTATCAAAAATTAAAAATGGAGGCAATTCCATTTAAAATACAAAGTTAGTGTCAACCTCCGGTATAACTGTAATTACCACCATTTTCAAAATATTTTTATTGAATACATAGGACTATAGCCAAATTTTCAAATCAATATCTTTTTCTTCTTCGATATATTTCTAACAGTCAAAAAGAATCACCCTGTATATAAAATACTGATTTCGGAAGACAAAACCATTTGGTGTAGCGATATTACTTTAGATATTTTATTTAAAAGTAAGTACTACATAAACTTATTTTGTGACAACTGATATTCTTAGTCTCTGCAGGAAATATCATTTTTAATTATTGCCAAAAAACCATAAAGGATTTGTTGGAATGGCCCAGAAACACTAAAATTTTCAACTCTCACATATTAAGGTAATATAATTTTAAACGATAAAGAATGCTAAACGTTCATATTGCAAGGCACTGAAAATCAGAGTTAACAATATGCACTAGAATTTTAATTCACACTTTTCAAGGTGTGTAAATTACAAATTTTCTTGTATACAGTTCAGAAGTGTTTCTCCTGTATACAGACTGAATTCATTTAACTCGAACAAACATGAAAAGGAAAGCAAATAGTGAAAGACTTGATTGATAATGCCTACACATCGCGAATAGCACCGACACACATCAATTCTCCATGCCACATAAGAAATCTACACAGATATCATTTGCTTTCCTGTTCACAGCCATTCGAATTAAATCAATTCAGTCTGTATACTAACGTTTTGTGGTCAATTTCGTGTTTCCTGTACTTGTAGAACGATATATATTAACTGAAAAAATCCTTTTCATTCAATACATTTTTTAGGAACTTAATTTTATTACTAACAATTCTATGTTAAGCATAACTAATGGATCACATTTTTTATTTTGTTGACCAGATAATTCAACGTTTAGTTAAAAAAACTATGATACTTAATAAATTGTTACATCTTATTGTCTCGCCATAAACATTTAATATACAGATTTGAGACCTCATCAATCTCACTATCCTTTCTGACAGACTAGAACACACTATACAAATTTTAGTTATTTACAACTCCTCTCAAGATATTTAAACTTGTCTTCATTAAAAATCTTATTCTAATCAGTCTAGTACCTTTAAATATCATAGTTTTTTTTTACCCTCCTCAACAACATATAAAAATTGACTATCAACATCACAGTAACATCATTGACAATATGCAAGAAGCACTGGCTTTTATAAAACCCATACTGAAGAGATGTGGAAACGATCTAAAATACAAATCATGTATACTGAGATAGCACAAGGATCGGCACCAGGTCCATTATTGTTTATTACTGTATTTGGAAAAGGGAGAGGGCAATAAATCACTCAGACAGGCTATAGGACTACTACTGTTTCTCTTCACATTCATGGAAATTATACCGAAAAATTAGTGATACCTAACTACAAGCTACAAAGACCTTGAGCTTAAAACAGAATCAAAATCAATTACTTAGCATTATAAATATTTGGCAAACATGGTATTATCTGTAAGCAGGCACTAACGTAGTATGTTTAATGTGGATTTTTCACATTACCCCATTTTAGGAAGGAATACGTATTAATCCAGTAATTTAAAGAGGTATAAAAGAAGATTCGATATCAATTATTTGACAATATGAATATTTGGCAAATATATGCCGTATTATCCATAAGCAGATACTAACAGTAATATGTTTAATGAGGACTATTATCCCACTTTAGGGATTGCATATTAATCCGTTAATTAAGTATACAGATACAAGGGGAGCAGGTTTCCTGGAAATTTATGCTATAAAGAGATATAAAAGAAGATTTGAAATCAATCTCCAGGTAGGCCAAAAACCGCTATTGATGAAAACTTCAAAAATGTTATTTGCAGGAAAGTGCACTCATTTTTTTAAAAAAAAACGGAAATTCCAACAACACACAACAAAATTTTATGTGCACTTGCAAGACAATGATTTACCACAAATCAGCAAACAAGCTCTGGGAAGTTCTGCAAGAGTTGAATTTTTAGTGGGAAAAGCAAAACAGAAACTCAGTTCTTATTGACAAAAACTAAATAATTTGTTGGAGAAGAGCCTACCAAGATCAATTAAAAAATGCCGTGTAGAAGGAAAAAATATTTATTACCTGAATGAAACTGTGATAAAATTAAGGCAAGATAAGAATGTGAAAAGTTCTTGGCAAGTATTTTTGGATCGACTGTCAGGGTTGAAGGAACCTTCAGGAACAGGAAGATAATTAATAGTCGCATATCGGTAATAGCAATGGTTTCGTGGAAAGTGGTTTACTCTCAATCTAAAAAAAAACATGAAAATATTACAGATGTTTTCGAGGAGTATTTTATACAAATGTTGGATCTGATGCCTCAAGGATTTATAATTTCTGGCAGAAAGCCGATATAATTCAATGGCTATCCGAGAAAAAAATTTTTTTTTAAACATATAGTAAAAAGGGAATTCTGGCGATTGTCAATCTTAATAAAGAGCCTTTCACAAAATACGTTATTGATCAAATCACAGAAAATCGTCAAATAACTAGAGTTATAATTACTTATAAGCACCCTGACCATGTTTTTTGGAGGATTTGCACAATTAGTGAAATAATGCCAAACATAGTTTAACTAATTAAAAAAATATGAGATTTTTTGTTGAAAAATAACTAAAAGTAATTGGGGATATCATTTTTGTGTGTATAAATAAAAAGAACAAGCAGCAAAACTTTAGTGTTAAATTCATCTAGATTACCCCAACTCGTTTTAAAATAAGGTACAGTCAATCTTTGAAAGTACACACCAGTGGCGTCTGATGGATTTAGGCTATACCATATCTCAATATTGGAGCATGGAACCCAAGCAAAACCATGACTATCAGTACTGATCGAAGAACTTTTGAATTGAATTGAATTTGTAAAAACCTATCGGTGTTTATAATGTTTTGTTAATGTAAACTTTACCTAAGCAATTAAATATTATTACTATTATATTTGTTAAAAGTATTGTTAAATTGCAGACCACATTGTATAAATAATGTGTAGCATTATTCGATGTTGATACATATATCTGGGATGTTGGGAAGCAAATGTACATTTTTTTCCTTATTGGTAGGCTTAATTATATATTTTTTTGTACTTGCCATATAGGTTTTGTATTACATAGGTACCTGTTGTTCAAGAAAGTATTATAATCATTATTTAATTGTAAAATGTTTAACTTTTTATTTAGCCATTTATTTTTCTTTGGTTTAGATTATTTAAAATATCTTCATAATTATTGCATTCGTTGTGGCTTGTTATTTTATTGATTTTCTATCAATAAACGATTTATTTTACCTGTTTTGTTTTATTTCTTCATTAAAATGTATTGAAAATATAACAACCAACAAAACGCATCGCGCGCTTTTTTAAATCACGGCTCATCATCGCGCACGCCATCTATTCTAATCTTCCCAAACAGTAGACCAGTGCAATATTCCGAATAGAAACAATACAAGTACTTGAACGTCTCGTGGTTGTCTCTGCTAATAGTCTAGAAGTAATCTGGGGTGGCAGCACATTTTTGCTACTTTTTTTTCTCATTTTTCTCTTTTCCACAAAACTTCTTCATTCAGTATGGATAGTCATGCCTTGGGACAATGCTCCAATTGTGGGATATGGTATAACTAGTGATGGGTAGTTGACCAGTCACTGTGTTTCCATGACTGACCAGTCAAGATGAGTTACGAAAGAGGTCATTTTTAAAAATGAAAAATAAAAGTGCCATTGGGTGTATCATAATTTTCTCATCAAAATGGTGTGTAATACTTGTATAAGTGAGGCTTATGTTGAAGAAAATTATGCAAATTAGGATTTTTTGTCATTTAATTTTTTTCACGCCCAACGTCTAAACTGAGCTTACCTAAATTTCTTCATCACAGATGTTCTCATTGCGCGCTGGTTTTGTTAATAATTGCTTTACATTTTTGGCAATTTTTTTACTGGTGTTTTGTCAAGCAAGTAGCATGCAGTGGCGGCTGGTTATGTCAAATCTTAGAAATAAAGCATGGGACCCAAACATTACATTAGGCATAACTATCAAAACTAACTGGTTTTGCGGAAAAAAAATGCGATTGAAATTTGCGACATTTTTTCTTCGTGAAAAGGGAGGAAAATATATCGACATTTCAAATTTCTTAAGAAAAATAGAAAATTTTTATGCCTTAAAGAATCGCTTGGATTCCATGCTCCAATACTAAGATATAACATAACCTAAATTTCACCAGCCACCACTAGTAGAATGACTTGGCTACCTCAATCCACAGAACCTGGCATTGTGCATATTTTTTTAACACATTGTTTTTTTTTTTTCAAAGAAATCCCAAATGTGGATTTCTTTCTTCGATCATGTTATTTATGGTCGAAGGTTCCTGTGCCAACTTTTGGCAATTTCTAAACAAAAAGAAAATGAAGAAGTCTACTGGTCTCTCTTATTACTGAGGATTTATTTCAATTTCTTTGTCCAAAAATAGGTGATTGAAAATTACACATCAATTGTCAAGTGTCATGATTAAAATTTCAAGGGAAATAGCAGGACATTTAAAATTTTGGACAACTTCGACAAATTGACCATGCCGTGACCACCTTGGACACATTACTATTTGACCAGTCAACTTCATCGTGACCTGACCGGTAAATGACCCGTCACTGACCAGTCTTGGTGACTGTGACTCAGTGACTAGGTATAATCTAAATTCACCAGCTACCACTGGTACACAGTATATTTCATGTTGAATTTAAGATCATTTTCCAACCACCTTTGAATTCTCACACAAAACCAATTCCACATATTGCCAATAAGTAAAAATTGTTTGTGCAGTTACTGGAAGAACAAATAAATAGGTATATAATCTTGTACAAAAAAACCAGTCAGCTGAAGCTACAATTATGCAGGACAATGCCTAAGATATTCAGAATCAAAATAGACAATGGTTACAGTAATATCGTCCCGGAACACTCTAACTACATCATCGGGTAAAGTGAGCAATTGTGATATTTTCGTATGGTCAATGCCAAACTCTGTACCGCCTAAGGCATTTCTAATAATATGAGTTGCAGCATTTGAATCTTTTGGCTTTGTCTTTAGTCCCTCCTTTCTTTGAAGGAGCATTTCATTTACCTCACTTAACTTCATATTCTTCCTAGGCAGTTTCAATGGATTCAACGTAACTTTTCCTTTCATATGTTCACCAACCAGGCGCACGGCTTGAAGAGGTGTCATTACATCCCACAAACCATCCGTTCCAATTATCAAAAACTTATCCCTAGGTGCCAATCTATGATGCGTCACTTCAGGTAGCGCTGATAAATATGGTGGGGTGTGATAGTTTGGAGGAACAACATGATCTCCAAAATGTTTGGCAACAATGGATGTCATTATTTCCGTGCTCCACTTAAATCTAAAATCCCCCATTGCACGTAATGGAGCAAGTTGACCCAAAAGTCTATCCATCTTGATAACTGAAGCACCCTCGTTATATGGATGCTCTTTTATTATTCTATCTACTTCTGATTGATTATACGAATTGTGCTCGTTTGTTAGTTTTTTTGCCAACCAGGAGTTGGTTTCAGAAAGCGTACCTGAAAACGTGTCATGGAGTCACTTATAAATGAATCTAAATTTATCTTGCTTACCTAATACAGCACAGCAATCACCAATGTTGGCTACATGAAGGTGAGGACCATCAATATGAGCCACACAAGCGACAGCCCCTGACATAGCTACTGACATGGTCTTCATATTTAGTGGTTTCCCATTTTTTTGGTAAAGCTTCATTGGATAGATCTTCGTCTAACCTCAAGAATGCCTTCTGTATTACTTCATGCATTTCGAAAGTTTGTTTATGGCCTATCTGAAATAAAACATTCTGTACAGATTAAAAAAAAAAACAAAGGTTTTTTTACTGTTGTGTTAAATAGGCACAAGAACGTGTTGGTTTGAAATAAAGTAGTGGACAACTGAAAAGGCCCACCGTGGAATGTGGTACCGATTCTAAAGGACTGTAACTTCATGAAATATTAAAAAAAACAACAAAACACGATACATAATTTAGACAACCTCCGAATCCAGAAGTAGAAGCTGTGCGGATGGATTACGCTTTGAAAAACGTGCACATAACAGTCTCCTCCAACATTGTAATCAAGTAAGTTTTCATTCCATGTTAATAATTAATGTATAAAACAAGTCCAAAAAACCAACACACATAAAAAAAAATAAACATATAGGGATAGGATTGACATATAAAAATAAAATGTGTTAATATGCAAAATATTTTTGAACAGAATATGCTTCCGTATTTGATTTTTTGAAGGTCTGCTAAGTGAAATACTTGAGGTTGTGATAAACGTTATCAATCAATTTAATTGAGAGCTGCTGCATAAAATGGTCTTTGTTCGATAGAGTTAACTGATGAACTGGATAGGCTTAATTGTCTTTATGTCTGGTATTATATACATGATTTATATTTGCCTTGATAAATTCTAAATTGTTCTTTAAATATACTAAACAGGAATAAATGTATAAACCTGAAATTGTGAGTAGTTTATTTTCTTTAAAACAGCCTCTACAACACACATCATATTTCATTTAAAAATTATTCTGATTGTCCTCTTTTATAATTTAAAAATTTTAGGAAGATATGACAAGCCCCCCCCCCAATTTCAATTCTATATTTGACTATGGAGTAAAAGTTTGCATAGTATACCATGTGAAAAAAATGTTATGACTGATAAAACTCTAAGGGCAAAGCATGACTTATTTAGTTTTTTTAACTACAGCTCCAATGTGCGAGAACTGTTGCTGTTTAGTGTTACGCCTAATAAATTTGTTGACTGTATTGTTGATACTGGTGCTAAGTCAGTTAGATGCTCAGGTACTTGAATATTTGATCTATCAGTTTTAAAAATTACGCAATTGGATTTTGGTTCATTTAAAACAAAGTTATTACTGTTGAACCAGTTTTTTATATTCAGATACTAATGTGATCATAATCTCGTCTACCCATGATCAATAAAATGGTGTCATCAGCTTAACTGACAATTTTCAATTTAACATTATCGTCTATTACATAGACTAAGGCATTAATAAAGATTATAAAAGGAAATGGTCCAAGAACGCTTCCCTGGGGCACTCCATACTTGTAGTTTTGAATATTGGATTAGTATTTTTCCATTTTGCTTTATATTTTGCGCGCATGATGCAAACCATTGTAAAGTAACTCCTCTGACACGTATTTTTTCTAGTTTGGTTAAAAGCTTTATATGATTTAGATTGTCAAATGCCTTGGAAAGGTCTAGGAAAAGTCCGCAGATGATTTTCTGACCCTCCTGTGCACTTAACACTATCTCGACAAAATTGCCACAGCGGGAAATTGAACCTAGAAGCATACAAGACATTGACTAGTCGTGCTTACATATGGAGTTCTGGTTAAACATGCTATTATAGACAGATTTTTTTTTTGGATTTTGTTTTAACTAAAGAAAAATGAAAAAATTTCTTGGATGCAGAAACCAGTCTATATTTCATGAAGTTAGAGGCCTTTAAAATCGGGGCAAATTTGGTTATACAAGTTTATGATGGGATTAGGAAATATAAAAAGAGAAACAATGGGCATAATTAAAAGAGATATTCTTTATGCACTTTTATAACACAAATAAATAACAAAAACATAACCTACCTCTGACAGGTCCCTTAGGAACTTCAAAAAACTGTTTGCGTAAATATCCCTTACGTCGTCGACGAATTGTACTTTGTCATTATATGATCTAATCAGTTCAGGGGCATTTGATTTCGTAAGGGATAATAAATAATGTAATAAGTTTTCGTAAGGTAACAGACATGCTGTTATGTAGTGGTAAATACGTTTCGCTATTACTTGTGCACATGCACCTCCACCGTGCCCATCGAACACTCCAACCAGAAATCCTTAAAACAATCCTCACTATTAAAACAGTATTGATACAGTTCTTTAATTTTTTAAACATATCTTGTATATTTAATAAATAGACTTCATTAGTGTTACATCACTATTTAGACAACCAACATTACTTCAGTCAAACCTCAGTATCGTTAATTCATTTATTGCACATGTGAACCTTATACAGGGCTCTGCACTTGCGCTTCTGCCTTCCTATTACAATAATTAGAAATTTTATCCATAATCAGGATTAAGCCTTTCGATCATGACTTTTCAATTTTTGTCCAATTACAGAATGCTACCGAGTGGGGTTATATCACCTACAGTGTTCTGTTTCTATCTGCTATACGTTTTTACAGTAAGTGCATTTAGATGCGAATATTTGAATCAAAAAAATAAAAACTAAATACATTATTAAAGAGTGCTCAACTTTTCGTGATTCTTGGACTTAAAGTAACGTGCACGATTGTGACTTACAAATTTCTAAATCAACGTTCAGAATTCAAAATTTTATCTCAATGGGAAGTTAATTCAGTACTGAAAGGGGCATTTCTGGAGATTATTTCCGAATATACAGAATGTCCCAAACAAATTCTGGGTTGTCAGTGTTGTATAGTATTTGGAAAGGAAAGCTGATATGGGGAGCATTAACACATTCTAGAGTATGTGCAGTATTAAAAAACCCTTGCTATCCTGGAGTTTATGTTTATGGCAGTTATAGATATCAGAAAAAATTATCAAGTACTGGACAGGTCCAAACAACAGTAGTTCGCTTACTAATTGAAGCGAAGATGGGACATAGAAGTATTCTTTTTAAATTCATAAAGCAAAATCTTGGATATAAACACTTTTTAAGCCATGCAATAAATGGCATGAAGGTGTTTATTTATATGATTATTATTACGGCCCTGCTGTTTCTCGTTTATAAAATTAAAAAAAAAATTTATTTTTTGGATTTAAAATAGCATTATTGCAATTTACACTAGATCTTAATGATTCTTTTGTAGGCTCAATTGTTTTACTATCAGGAGGTAATTTACATGTTGTCGATCATCTTTTATCACGCCATTTTTGATACTTTCAACACTTATGCACTATCACCCCGCTTAAAGTAGATTTGTCGTATCATTCGTATTTCGGCATTCTATGTTGCCTTCACCCCCTTAAAGCAGGTTCGGCTTTTGGTTTTCAAATCTATCGAGGCCACCTGTGTGTTTGCTTTCACTACGGCCTAATAATTCACCATTATCCTGCGATAATGCTGTCGGTAGGCTTCAATATTTTGGTTTCCCTCCATATTGCTACCCTAGCTACTACAGGACTCCGACTTTTATCCTGATGGGGTTTGATTCCCACTGAACATACACGCCTTTTCTGGACGCACTTTAAGGTGGCATATAGAGGAGTGCTATAAACGACTCAAAATAGGTGCAGAGTTAGAGAATTTTTTCTGGCGTAAATTTAGAGGCTGTATTACAAGAATTTTGGGCAAACTTAGTCATGTGTAATATATTGTCGCTTCATTATGTGTGATGCACAAGGGCCTTGGAATCCAGATCAAATTGCTGAGTATCGTTTAAATTTTTCAGTTTTATTTGGTGTAATGAGGCAGAAACTTTATCAGGTACTTATTGGAAATTGTTCGCCAAAAAAACTTTCAAGCCCTTTTGAGGAACCCTCTGTTCAAATTATTTTTAGCCCTCAGCGACTGAAAAAATAAATTTCGTTCTAAAAGCATTCGCAGGGAAGTAAAAGACATTTTTGTTCAATTTTATTTTTACCTACAAGTTGACTAAAAAAATATTTTCAGTATTTCATAAAGTCATTTTCAAACTAGAAAGAAGCCAAATTGCCAGGGACCCCCCCTGTGCAAATTTTTATTAGCCCTAATAAATAAATAAAAGGCATACGACGTTTGATTAAATCCTTCAGTTACAAAGTCTGAGGTAGAAACAAGTCCCTCAAGCCCGGACTGCCGAAGAGGATTTTGAAGTCTTGCTCAACTCTGCTAGCATAGCCAAAGGCACACAGAGATTTCAACGAGGATAAGAACAGGCTACCTTACCTCTCTGTATAATTAAAATCGACCTTGAGAAAATTTCATTCCTACGATTAAATACCAAGGCAACAAAACTCAGATTATTTTCGTGGCAGCGACACGTGGCGCCCAACTTAATTATAAAGAGTAATACCCAGCCAGGGAGAAATAAAAGAAACAAGTCTTCCACAAAACACAAATAAAAATTTGTGACAATAGTTCTCACTACAAGTGAAGAGGACATAATCCATACGTCATTTGCTTTCCTGTTTGACACCAAACAACTCTCGCTGTATACATAGCTGATATTTATGTCTATCTATCTATCTATAGATTTATTAAATATTCATCATGTTTGCTATCCCCACAAACCCCCATACTCGTAAATTCGTTGATTAAAAGTCGCCTTATATATTACATCCATGCACGGTCCAGAACATTCCCGGCCGTTCTCGTACAATTCTAGTTCATCTAACAAGTCTACACAGTCCAGTGGCGTAACAATATATTTATATACAGTGTGTCCCACTTTTGATAAAAACACCCCAATAAATTATTTGTTTGTAAGTGAATTTGAATCACCTAACATTATCATTGTAAAAAAAACTTTATGTAAAGCTCGGCCAAGTCATTTAGTTTATCCAGTAAAATACTTATACAATAGGGAACTTGCCTATAATTTTAAAAATAAAAATAATACTAAAAAACATAGCGTAACGTTGTAATAAAACGTGTACTTCACAAAAAAAATAAGATTTCTAATTCCACGCAATCAGTATGAAGGATCTAAACAGCGATAAAATTGAGGTGGCCCGAAACGAGCTACTATTGACTGTGACGTCACACCATACAATATTCGGTAGTCGTCGCGCCGGGAAGCAACACAATCAGATGTTTACCAATTCCAATTCAAATTTAAAATCTTTATTCACAATTAAGTAGATTATTTACAACTTGTATGGGGTACAGAGTAAGATTTATATTAATATACATATATACAGAAAAAAGAAAACTAAAAATCAATTCATTCATAAAATACTTAAAAATAATAATACAAACAAATTAACAAAGTATGACATTCTATATAAACATATGTACAATATGGTGTTATTAGACTGTGGTTGATTTGTTAGTGACTGTTCTGATATAAATATATAATTGTGTTTTATAGTACCGCTTATTGTAGTTGTACAGATATTTTAAAATGATTGATCAAGGTTTTTCAAAAGGCCAATCTGATAATTTGCCTAAAGTGGATATGTTTATGGTGGCATCTTTTATACAAAATAGTGAAAGTTTTTCCCTTGGAGAGGTCCGCGGGGTCAAGGCAGAGAAGTATGTATTTTTTTTAGCTTTTAGTAATAATTTATAAACATAAAATAGTTATGACTTGATCACGGAATAAAAAGAAATAACTACAAAATGCTTAGTCGCAACTAAGCATTTTTAGCAGACTTAATCTTATGTTTGAAAGAATTTAGGGTAATTCTTTACAACAGCCACTTCTATATTTTTGTGTTTTTTTTGTACACACACGTAAAGTGTCTATAGAAGACATTTGCTGCAAAGGAAATGTTGCGCAAATGTATAATTACCTATAGTAGGTATTTTCGTACTATGTTTTGGGGCAAGGGAAATAAGTGATTGTGTCGTGTTATCATTCACATAATAGATAAATGTAAGATTTGAATGGAATAAATTAAAGGGCAAGGGAAAGGTATTTGCATTATACTATATATACTAGAGGTAAACATTTTACTCTTCGCAGGCAGTAGTGTTATTGAACTTTTATATAATTGTTGCACATTCTGTAGGATACTCTTCGCAGTTTTTTGAAAAGAATCTTGTGTTTGTCTTATAAACTTCATTCTTACAATACCTAATGTATTGACTACATATTTAATTTTCTCCCGATGGTGCCGACTGTATTGGCGAAACGCGTGGCAGTATATTTTATAGTATAAACTAAGATTCATTCTTACAATCCCTAATATATTGATCACATATTTAATTTTCAATTTTTCTCATCTCCCGATGATGCCGACTGCGTAGGCGAAATTTGTGGTAGTATATTTTACAGCATTTTGGTGTCTATAGAAAATTACTTCAATTTTAGTAGCACATTGAAAATGCAACCCTCTGTAGATTCATATTTTTAAATGAAATGTCCTATAACTTTTTTATTTATTATTTGATTTTTTCAAAAACAATGGATTTCTTCCTCTAGATAACACTAACTTATAGCCCAAATTTCAATTTGATCGGACTTTTTTTCTTTAGTTATCATGCTTACAAGAAACATGACGGACGGACAGATGAACAGACGGACATTTTGAAAGTTGTTCAGAACTCGATGACGAACGAAATGATTTTTTCTCTGCGAGCGATATTAACGATTATAGAAATGTCCCGATCAAATGCAATATACTCTTCGTAATCGTATTTGCGAAAAGTATAATAATAAATAGCTGTTTACTTTCGCATCAGGAAATTACCTTTACTTAGTATCACTAAATTACATTCTATCTACTAATCTTATTTTCTAACATTGTATACACATTCTTTCTTTAATCCTATCCTAATTAAAATTCAATAATTCGGAATTCGGAATATTTTATTGCCCGCCTGCGACAAACTAGTAGATAGACATAGTATTTAATAATATACTTACGTTAAAATGATCTTCACACACATGTAGAGACCTACTGCTCTGTGAAATGTCTTTTTCATTTCTTCTACACGCTTTTAGCCATTTCGATCGACGAATCTTATCTTCTGGCAATATTATAAATATTTTATCTGGCACAACGGTACAATGCAATATTTAAAATAAGGAGTTTTTGTTTCCATTTTAAGTATACACTTAAAATTTATGACGATGCTGGTATTTTTACGGCTGAAATCAAGCGGTCGAGTGCTGGAATCTCCGTCGACGCTTGTAAATTGTATGGTGTGATGTCACGACTACTCCCGCGCTTTTGAACCTGTTTGAAACGGTTCGCTCGCGCGCAAAACTTTAATAATTTATAACAAATTTATTATTGGGAATTAAGGCGTCATATTTTGCATATCTTATTTTTTAGTATTGTAGAACATTTTTATGAAGTAAAAAAAATGTGCAAGTTCCCTATTATTTATAAAGTACCTGTTGTTAATAAACATGTAGCTTCAGATCTTGTATCTTCTATTGGATTATTGGAAGCTAATTGATTCGAATCGTAAGATTTTACAGAACCTTCAGTGAATTCATGTGTATATTCATTAGCACGTAGTATAGCATCTACCTGTAACAACAATAGATTATTATAACCATGTCAAAATTTGGAGTAGTGAATTAAAATATACTAAAAAACTAACATATAGACAATATACAGAGATACATACTATATATAAATATACATAGATAGATAGATTTATTTCGTGTGAGACAATACACTGTGTACACTCGTCAAAATCAAAATACAAATATATACAAATTAACAAAATAATACAAATACACAAATTAAAAAATAATACAAAATATACAAATATGTAGAGAATCACAAAATTATAAAAAATTAAAAACAAGAAAAGATAAAGTTTTGTTGATATGTGGGTATCTTACAACTAGATGAGAAAAAAAATACATGTATATAAAGGTAAAAATAATAGTAGTGTTAGCCATCGTACATTCTAAAAAAAATTTATATATTCCTGAAACTCATAAAAGACTCACTCCTTCAGAAAACTTTTAATTTTTATGATAAATTTTCTATTACCTAAAATTCTCCAGTCATTTGGTAAGATATAGAATTTTATCGATAAATATCTAAATCTATCTGTTTTTTGACAAATGAAAATATGGAGCAATTATAGATTGGTCTGGTTATTGAGATTTTTCGATAGATAAATGCAACTCGACAGCTTACTAGATAGAAATGCTATATGTGCTTCCCAGGTTAGTCTGCTGTCTAGATACAACCCTAAACACTTTACTGAATTGTTTTCCATGATGCTATGTGTATTTAAATTGAAAAAAGTGTCCGAGTTTTCTCTTGATTCAATTTTAAATTGACCTTATTGAAATAATCCTTGGCTTTATTCTGCGTCTCTTCAGATATTTTCAAAAGATGTTCTATGTTTTTACCTATTGATAATAAGGTGGTATCATCAGCATAAATAATGTTTTTGCAGGAAAGCATAGACGATATGTCATTTATATATATAATGAATAGTATTGGTCCCAAGATTGATCCTTGGGAAACTCCATACTTAAGAGATCTTAGTGCGGACTTATTAGTACCATAACTTACACACTGATATCTGTTCATGATATAACTTTTAATAAAAGATAAAGCAGGACCTCTAATGCCATACCCTTCTAATTTTATTATAAGTATAATAATAACACACCACATGAAATTACAACCCCTTTATCCCTGAAGGTCTGAAATGACTTTGTGTGGGAGAGGGCTACACATTTAGAGACAATGGACACACACCCAATATCCGAGTATACTACGATTAATCTCTCTCACAGAAAAATCCCAGTTCCTCGACCGGGAATCGAACCCGGGACCCCGAGGTTTCGAGGCAAGTACGTTACCTCTAGACCACGGAGCCGGAGTATTTCAGGAGAAACGCAGTCAAAGGCCTTAGATAGATCTAAATAAGATATCATGGTAATATTTCCCTTCTCAAATTCATTGGTAACAAAAATAATAATGTCTGGCCTTAATAGTAGACTTTCTTTCTCTATATCCATATCGATCATAGTTCACAATTTTGATAAAATAGGTACTACTGATATTGGTTTATAATTGTTTTCCAAGACTTTTATTTCCTTTTTTAAAAATAGGAGTGACCTTTGAATTTTTAAGGCAATCCGGATAGATTCATTCTTCAAAACATATATTTATAAGTTAGTTAGGTGGTAAAAATTGATGATGTCATCTCAAATGAATATAGTATAAACATCGGAACCCCTCAGGGGAGTGTCTTAGGATATTTAATTTTTCTACTTTACATTGTAAACATTGTAAACTTTATTAGTCATGGTAAAATCTTTATGTATGCTGATGATGTAATAATTGTCCTTTCTGACATAAACATAATACAGTTGTATGAAAAAATTGAAGCATCCATGAAAGAATTTCAGCGAATGGTGTGCTAAAAATAAACTAATAGTAAATAACAGTAAAACAGTACTTATAGACTTTAAAAATAGTCACATACCATCACACAATTTCAACTTCACATTTAATGATATAATAAGTCATCTAAATCAATAAAGTTCTTAGGCACTATCCTAGACACAAACCTGATGTGGACCGAACACATATGTATGCAACAAACTCAACAAAAGTTTTCATATAATTTATTCATTGAAGAGTTATCTATGAATAGTCACTTTTAAACATATACTATGCTTTTGTCTAATCAGCAATATCCTACAATATCACAGTATGGGGACAGGGACATCATTTAAAAAATTACTAAGGAATGCTTCTATAATAGCGAATTTTTAATTTACCTCAATGTCACCAACTATTTTCGTATGAGATAGCTGTAGAAAACGTCACCCCTAAGTTGTGTCCATTATTGTATGTTGGGCATATTATATTAACTGCATACATATTATGTGGTGTATTATATAGTATATTATACAGGGTGATTCAGCTAAAACTCCCCAGGCCGATTACTCGGAAACTAAGAAAGATACTGAATTTCTGTAAACGCCAATAAATATATACTCCTAATGACTATATATTGAAGTTCAAACGATGTGCTTGCCGATTACGATATGGGCGTCGCGACGCCGAGAA
Source organism: Rhamnusium bicolor (assembly GCA_029963845.1). NCBI lineage: Eukaryota > Metazoa > Arthropoda > Insecta > Coleoptera > Cerambycidae > Rhamnusium > Rhamnusium bicolor. Next base: position 124,973 of record JANEYF010001447.1, on the reverse strand, counting down.
AAAATATTTAGGTGACAGGAAGTTTAAAAATGTATGATTCTAGTAGTACATTCAATTCTAAGGCTTTTTTGTCTTACGCACATTTTCATTTAAATAAGTAGTTTTTAAATTATAACAAATTTTAATGTCAAACGCCCATAATTTTTTTAATCGCATTGAATAGAATTTCTTATAATATTTTTTTTGTTACCATTAATAACACTAATACAACACTAAAGTGATAAAATAACTACGTTTTTTTAACATTTATTCCTGAAAACATAAACACAAGGCCTAATTTTATGATTTTAAAGGAAATAAAACTAAAGCAAATTTTCGAAAGTTCGCCCGTTTTGATAAATGCACATATCATAACGACGTCTAAGTGTCAAATCACAGGCAGCTAATAAAGTGTTTCGGCTAATTGCTGCACAACTGGCATAAATTTTATTTTGCAAATCAGCCATGTCTTGTATTGGTTCCTCATAAACCGTATTTTTTAAGTAACCCCACAAGAAAGAATCAGGTGGGGTTAAATCAGCTGACCAAGTGGGCCAACGAAGTGGTCCATTTGCTCCTATCCATTTCTGTGTAAAAACAGTGTCTAAATTCGAAATAATTCCTGCAGTGTGCGACGGTGCACCGTCCTGTTGAAACCACATATTAAGACGCACATTGATGGGAACATCCTCTAATAATGCTGGAAGCTCGTTACGCAGGAAATTTAGGTGTCGCTGGCTATTTAATATACCATCATATAAATACGGTCCTATTAAATGCCCATTTAAAATGCCACACCACACATTGATACCAAAAACATTTTGGTTGTGGGTTATTCTGGTCCATTTTAGATTATCATCTGACCAATAATGGCAATTATGTCTATTTACCATACTATTATTGTGAAAGGCGACTTTTATCGCTCCATACAATATTTCGTAGTAATGTATTATCTTGCGCATACAGTATTGATAAGCGGAAAATAAAATCTAATCTTCTTTGTGAATATTCAGCACGCAAATGATGAACAAGACGCACTTTATAGGGATGAAATTTGTTATCAGAAAGAATTCTTTGACAAGAAGAAAATGAAATGCCAGTGGCCTCTTCAACACTTCTTATTGAAATATGAGGATCGTTTTCAACACACTGCCTTTATCGAAGCTTCCATATTGTAGCAAATTTTTTCTTTAAATTTAAAAACGTTTTATGATCTGATTGTCTTCGATCTGGGTAAGGTCGCCTGTAAAGCCTTGCAGCCTCTCTCGAGTTTCTGCCACATTCACCATAAATAATAATCATATCCAATTTTTTCGGAGTTATTGTGTTGAACCATAATATTGCCTTTTTTTACAAGTGAATATTACAAAATATAAAAAATTTTCATCACTTGTATTGCAGTGACATATTGTTGACACTTGTCAAATTGTAAGAAAAGTCAACTTATGTTGATTTGTTTCAATGCGATTATAAAAATTATGGGCGTTTGACATTAAAATTTGTTATAATTTTAAAACTACTTATTTAAATGAAAATGTACGTAAGACAAAAACGCCTTAGAATTGAGTGTACTATTAGAATCATACATTTTCAAACTTTCTGTCACCTAAAAATTTTTTCTCGGCTTCGCGACGCTCATACCGTAATCGGCAAGCACGTTGTTTCAACTTCAATATATAGTCATTAGGAGTATCTATTTATTGGCGTTTACAGAAATTCAATATCTTTCTTAGTTTCCGAGTAATCGGCCTGTGGAGTTTTAGCTGAATCACCCTGTATATGATGTATTTATAGTATATTATATATGATGTATATATAATATATATTATTCTGTTACGTTTTTGTTTGTTTCTTTATATTTTTTCTTGTTTGTTCATATACACTAGTTTTTTAAGATATTAGATGATGTATTGTATAATATGTATTATATCTGTTATGTTTTTGTTCGTTTCTTTCTATTTTCTCGTTTGTTAATATACACTAATTTTTCAAGATATCTACTATTTGACAATTTCTATACTTATGTACACAAGTCTTAAAGAAATAAATATTATTATTATTATTAGGTATTTTTTTTTGCGGAATATCCGATGCCGGTCAGTCCTCCCGTCGCCTCCAACGCCTCACGGGAGTCGCGCCGGCGCATCAACTACAGCCACTCCCCACATCCCGCAGGGTTAGTGACTAGATACCAGAATCGTGTGCCCTAAGCAGACGGAGGAACCCAGAATGATCGCCTTCTGCATTTGGCCTGCCAGCCACTCGGCTGATTTTTGGCAGACCGGTATGGTCTTCAGTTCCGAGAGCAGCGTAGGCTTCATCCCTCCGAGTACACCGATAATAAGGACAACCATTTTTACCGAGTAGCCTGGGTACAGCACTTGAAGCTTGTACTGGATATCGCGATATTTGGTCCGTTTCTCCTCCTCCTTCAAGGTGATGTTTTTCTCTGCAGGTGCCGAGAACTCGATGATATACATCACCTTGAGTTGATGGTAGAGGAGGACTATATCAGGCTTATTGGCTTGGATTAGCCTGACAGTCGGGAACGAGTAGTTCCAGTAAATCCGGCATTTCTCGTTCTCGACAACGGACTCAATATCTCCGGGGACGTAAGGCAGCACTGGTGTCTGGTCTACCCCGTACGAGTGCCTTAGATGGTAGTATAGCACTCGTAAAGCCGCGTTATGTCAATGGATGTAGGCCGTAATCGCATATATGGGGCATGCAGAAAGTAAGTGCATGAGCGATTCCGGCGCCTGATGGCAGGTCCTGCAGTTGATATCAGGAACCTCTACACGCCACACGCGGCTACGGTAGACCAAGGTGTCGATAACACCATCCTGACAGGCCATAATGAATCCCCCAGTCTCTGACTTAAGCCCGGCTGACCTTAGAAAGGCGAATGTCAGCCTGGTCGATAAACCCAGTGTTATTATGTTCTTATAGAAGACACCATGCTGGGTTTTATCGACGTGCTGCCGAAACAGATTTTCCTGTTCGGCAGCTCTGATTCGGGCTTTCAGACGATTTGGCTGAAGTTCGGTGACTGACTCTTCATCAGCACCTCGCCGGCCTCCTCGCCTGATGTCAAATACGAGACTGAGTTCATCTGCGGCTCTTTTTGCTGCCTTGAACAATCCTGCTCCCACTCCTACAGTTTCGTGATGTTTCACAAACCGCAAGAGGGGATCTAAGCTAAGAAGGTTTCGACATCTTCTACAGTCGGCGGATTCTCAACAACACGCTCTGGCTCTCGTAAGAGGCGGCAAGGATTCGTACGAAACAAATTGTTTTGTTCTATACTCCTCACCCGTCTCCTCAATGTTTTCTTTATCGCCATGAGCGCTCGGATCCTATCTAGACAGTGTTGCTTGATGGTAAGAATCACTGCCAGATTTAGAGTATGGTGTTGACGTCTTAATCCGGCTGATATGCGCCGGATTCTGGGAGTAAAGACTCTACCACTCGTCTTGTAATCCACCACACTGGATCCGAGAGGCGTGTTGTCTGGCCGATCTGCATCTTCTGGAAGTTCCTCATCGATGACCGCGTCCATTCTAGCCAGGTCTTGTGGCTTTAGGTTAGCCCTGGTTTTAAGGCTTACCCTCGTCCTTAAGTCTACACTATTATTATTATTATTATTATTATTAAGATGTGTTATCTGTGATAATAGTTTTTCTTTAGCTAGTTTGATCATGTCACTACTTATACCATAAAATAATCTTTGCATTTGCAATTAGGCTTGTGGTATGGTTTATGGTTTGAGCTTTTAATTCAGAGATGTATTTTTTTTAAGTACTCATAGCCTTCTTTAAAACAACTGTTAAATTTACTGAAATCATGTAACATTATAAGGTTTCTTTCCATTTTTTTTAATTTGATCATTGTCCTTAATTTTATTTAGTCTTTTTCTGCCTTGTTTAAGTGGACAAGAAATATCAAAAGATCGTGTGATGTTGTGAATTAAGATTTCAGACATTTGGTTAACATCCCTCGTTTTAAAGAAGTATGACCAGTCTGAGCTTGCAATTGACAATTTATAATTTTCCTCGGTTAACTCATTGATTACTCTGTACTTTGGATACACGATTTCAGAGTAAATTTTTGTCGATTCAGTATATGAAAAACATTCGTGATCAGACAAGCAAGGATTATATACTTTTATCTCGCTGCAAGAGCTGTCAATGTTTGAGGAAATATTGTTGCAAGATACTTATTTTCATCCATCGTTTATTTATAGTATGCTACCTTACGATGTTCATTTCACATAAGAAAATTTAAGACAAATATGTACTACATAAAATTATTTTATTTGTGATTCAAAGCTTATAAATCTTTTTTTCTCATAAAAAGCTTGCAATTATATAAAGAATACTATCTAATCTAGGAACACATAATTCTTCCTTGGAGGAGATAATCCTGCAAATGTAAAAAAAGGTTAGATGTCAAGTTCATAATATCCAAAAAATCTGGTTGTCAACAAAATAACAAATAATAATCTTCATTATCTAAATTCAAAAGTAAATTTATGTAAGTTACTATTAGCTGTTTACGTGATTGTAAGATAAAAAGATTATTTTAGTAAAGAACTATATTATTTCAGTAAGTATATTTACGATTTGCATTCACGTCATATTTATTCAAGGTCAGTATTTAAAGTATTAATCGTATCCCGGCATATTACTTTCTAGGATACCTACCAGATATTAGATTATGCCAATAGCGTGCTGGTAGTACTATTAAATTACATTACAGAAACTGTTACGTTGTTACGAACATATATAAAACACAGTAGCAGATCTAAGGATGCAAAAGACGTTCATGGGCCTTCTAATAACAAAGATTTTTTTTCTTAAAATCGTCCACTTCAAAAAATAAATTCGTTTTTAAATTGGTGTGTTCCTTTGTTAAAATCAATTAAACATAAAACGAATTCCAAAATATAATTAATTGATAACAACAAATTTAATAATAATAAATAATATAAATGTAAATATGTAATAACAAAAAACACTTCAGAGATCTATTAGAATGGTCTTTTTTTGACTTTGGCATTTGCAAACCGATTCATTAGATCTTCCAAATCCAAGTTTGATGCAACTTTATATTCTATATAGTGCACCGTAAAACGGGGAAAAAGTAGCTTCCTTCTTGAAAAAAATTTTTTTAAGGTACAACCACTTGGGACCTTCACAGCATGAATGCCTAGGTCCTTGGCCATCTGTAATGGCCAATTACAACATTTTTTTGGAGGTCAAACTTTTTTTATTACGAAGAATGTCATAAATTTGTCAAAATTAATTTTTCTTACTTTTTCACACATCCCTCATGATATCTCCGGAACCAATCGAGATAATTATAGGTATTTTTTTTTAATTGATAAAGGAAATGTGGGCGAAGGTCACTGCTTTAATTTCGTTTTTTATGGAAAATTTAATTTTTTTGTAAAACTAGGTAAAACTGGAACGTTTACCTTCCTTGCTGCATTTTTTTTCGGTAAGCGAAAAACTTTTTTTATTTTAAGGAATTTTGTCATACTATATGCGTATGAAATAAAGCTTACACTTCAAGGAAGTTTTTTAAAAAAAAGTCAGTTCTCTACGACTTATAGTTTTCGAGATTTTGTTTTTTAAAGTTACGAGTTTTTCGATCCTAGATGCGCCTCACTGCGGCGCCACTCAAGTGTGTAGAGTGTAGACTATTGAATACAAGTAATCTTATATTATACATATATTGTCAGTTTGAAACAAACTTTTCTTTGTGTAATGTGAATGCGAATGAGGATTATTTTTATTGAGTTTTTACATATTATTTAATGCTAAACAATGGAATGTTTATTTTATGTTATCAGAATTAAAATCAGGTAATACAATTCTGGTAAAATCTGTTGATACTGATGTCCTGATTTTGCTTTTACATTATTACTGCGAAACACCAGATATGTCCCAAAGGAATATATTTATACAATTAGGACATAGTAAGAATATACATTTTTTTGTCAATTAACAATATTGTGGCAAATTTAGGAGAGGAAATTTGCAAGAAAGTATTAACGATTCATTGCCTAACTGGTTGTGATACAGCTAATGCCATGTATAAAATAGGGAAGAAAACGGCATTCTATGTTTTATATAAAAATTTAAATAATTTAAAAGATTTAGAAAACCTTCCTTTTCTGTCAGAGGATAAAGCGATGGAATTAGGGGTAAAATATACGCTTTATTTATATAAGAATAAAAACAAAGATATAAAATTCCTAAATGAACTGCGATGGGACTTAACAACAAGTACAAATCGGCCAGCTTCTGAGCTGCCTCCTACTGACCATGCTTTTAGACAACATTTAAAAAGGTAATAATTATTTTTCTAGATCGCCCATACCTATTAAAAAAAGAAACAAAACACCTACATGTAATTATTCTCTTTTTAGGTATAATAATATAATAATAATAACACCACATGAAATTACAACCCTCTTTGTCCCTGAAGGTCTGGAATGACCTTGTGTGGGAGAGGGCTACACATTTAGAGACAATGGACACACACCCAATGTCCGAGTATACTACGATTAATCTCTCTCACAGAAAAATCCCAGTTCCTCGACCGGGAATCGAACCCGGGACCCCGAAGTTTTGAGGCAAGTACATTACCTCTAGACCACGGAGCCAGGTGTCTGTATCAATTAAAAATTTAGTACAATAGCCATATACAATACATGCAGATGGAAGATCCAACTCGATACGGTTGGACATTTGAAGAAAATGTTTGGAAGGCAACTTTTTCTAGTCAAAAATCTGTGCCCGATATTGTAAGGCAAAGTTTGTCAATAAGATGTTCCGACAGGGTCTGTAACAACAGATGTACCTGTTTTGGTCAAGGTTTGAAATGCTGCAGTGAGTGCAAATATGCAAACTGCTGCAACCAAGGAACTGTCTAGATATTTTTAGATTCCGACGTTGACGATTTTTAAAATATTTTTAAATAGTTTTAAATTTATGTTTTAAAATAAATAATTATTTCGTATTTTTTTTAATTCAATTTTAGGTTTTAATGTATAAATATAATGGATTTTAAATAATGTGCAATGTAAATAATGATAAGTAAAACCAAAGTGCTTATGAAAATAAAATTTATATTAAAGATATGTCAAAAATAATACTTAATAGTATGCACCCACAACACGCATAGCACACTGATTAAAGCACAGTAGAACCGGGGGAAATATCCTGCCCGCAGAAACAAATAACAATAACTTGAGACGTACAAGTCGTAGAGTATTGCGCTTTTTTTTAAAAACTTCCTTGATGTGTTAATTTTATTCCGTATGCATATACTGTGGCAAAATTCCTTAAAACAAAAAAGTTTTTCGCTTACTGAAAAAAAATACTGCAAGAAAAGTAAATGTTAAAGTATTACCTAATTTTATAAAAAAACTAGGTTTTACATAAAGACTAAATTAATTCAGTCACCTCCGCTCACGTTTCCTTTATCGACCAAAAAAAAAAAAAACTTGATTATCTCAATTGGTTCGGGAGATATCGTGAGGGATGTGTGAAAAAAGTACGAAAAATTAATTTTGACAGATTTATGACATTTTTCATAATAAAAAAAGTTGGACCTCCCAAAAAATGTTGTAATTGGCCATTTTAGATGGCCAAGGGCCTAATCTATTATTCTGTGAAGGTCCCATGTGGTTGTACCTTAAAAAAATTTTTTTGAAACGTTTTTGTCGGTTTTTCAGTGTACTAATAGTCAATATAGATGTCACGTAATCATTGTTCACTCATTGTAGACCTAATACTTTTTCAAAAATTTTAATTAACTAAAAGAAAGTTCTAAATTAGCAACAGTTACAGGTAAAGTAAAAAATAATAGAAATGTAGTGTAAACTCAATCATCAAAAAATTGTCTGATTGTGATATCTTTGTTAAGATCCTGTTTAATTAAATCATACAACAGAGTAAATTGATTAATGAAACTTTTTGATAAAACTGGGACATTTCTGACACATATTTTCTAGTGATGGGACTCGAGTGTGAAAATACTCGAGTGACTCAAGTCAAAATCCGATTCGAGTGACTCGAGTCATATGGCTGTTCAATTCGAGTAAAGTTGTTACTCGAGTCGAGTTATTGCTACTCGAATCAAGTTTTAACTCGAGTCGAATTGCAATTCGAGTAAAGTTGTTACTCGACCCTGGTTATTGCTACTCGAATCAAGTTTTAACTTGAGTCGAATTGCAATTCGAGTAAAGTTGTTACTCGAGTCGATTTATTGATATTCGAATCAGTGAGTTAGTATGATTCAAGTTTTAAATCGAGTCGAGTTGCAATTCGCGTAAAGTTGTTACTCGAGTCGAGTTATTGCTACTCGAATCAGTGAGTTAATATGATTTAAGTTTTAAATCGAGTTGAGTTTGACTAGAGTCTAGAGTCAGGGCAGAGTCGAAATTAAACCCAAGGCGAACTATAGAGTAAGTGGTTGGAGATGATTCAGTGGTTTGCTAAACGGTAAGTTTTTAAAGTGTATTTAGGTTTTTTCTTTTGGTAATCTTTCAGCATTTAAAACACTACCATCTAATTCCAACATAAGTTTGAAAAATCGAAAGGATAAACATAAATCCTAATAATTGAAATACAAAATAATAAATGGACCCAGGTCAAATATTATTTTTCCGGCAAATCAACACATTTCAAATAGAAAATTAAATATTTAATTAACATTGTATATAAGATGATATTTAAAGAAAACCAACATATATTTTTTTTATATTAAATTAATATTAAATTAAACTCTTGTTTAGCACAAAATATTAAATAAATACAGTATTTAATATTTAATACACACCGATTACGGTTTTTTTATTTATTTCGAACTAAATGAATCGAAAAACAAATCTTTATGAACATGAATGTGCCAGTTTGATTGCTGCAGTCGTGAGTCTTGATTTTAAAGAATTCTAAGTTCTAATTTCTAATTTTCTAATACGTCGTAATAACGTCGTATGTAACAATTATAGGTTTGTACGTAGAGGCGATTTGTGATAGTTTTCTGACTATAGAGATGCGAGTATTATGAGAGCTCTGCAATAACAAACGTTCTGATTGAACAAGCGCATCTCTACAACAATGTGCGCATGCTTCTGATAGTTTCAAACGGTTGGAAACTGCTCTACGAACAAACCTTTTAATTAATAATTATACAATCTGACCTACAAACATGAAACAATAAACCTGGAGGGGAATTCCCAATCCCGATGATATAGTAATTGATTAGTGATTTCGTTCATGGTTACATGTTTTCATCTTTATTACTTTTACACTTAGATTAGGAAATCTAAGCTTTTACAAGATTAGTGCCTTCAGTGCCTTCATGTAAATAATCTTTCATATTTATATTATATAGACAAATCATACTGGCACTAAAGAATATTTAAAAATATTAATAAAACCATAAACAATTAAATTAAAGAAACTTGACTCGAATCAAAAAGCGACTCGAGTCTAAAGGCGACTCGAGTCAAAAAGCGACTCGATTCAAAAATCTACTCGAGTCAAAAAGCGACTCGAGTAAAAAAGTCGAGTCGATTTTTTTGAGTTTTACTCGACCTAACTTTTGACTCGAGTTTTATAACAATGAAACCGAGTTTCCACTCGACTCGAGTTTCAACTCGAGTAAATTCGGAAACCTACCAAGTTATTCGAGTGAAAAAAAGTCACTCGAGTCCCATCACTAATATTTTCGCACCTTTGTAAAATTTCCCAACACCAAGCTATACTAACTCTGGGAAGCACTGCTATATGTTTCTGTATTCCACATTCTGTTGATGATTAGCCCAGTGCTGCCAGTATTTTGCACAGCATAGAAAACAACTTCTGCTGTGACAATGGAGAGTGGACCAACCGCGTGTTGCTGCCTGCTAGTTTATTTAGGAATGTTCTACATGAAACTTGAACAAGTGACAAGTGAGTAGTGATTATTAATTTTAAGAATCGGTCGACAAGTTACTGAGACTTAATTTTATAAACTTTTGAGGGTTTAGGTTCCGGCGGTTTTTTAGTGTACCTGGGTCCTTGCCCCCAGGACCCTTCGGAGCACCGCACCGAACTGTCCGGTCATATGTCCGCCGCTGATAAAACAATTTTTTTTAATCCTCTAAATTTACATCAACCTATTCCTGGTACTAAAGTCAATGATCGAAGCCAGAAGATAAGCTTATCATATCAATGCTTGTGTAAACACTAGTATAATAATACCTAGATCAAAAATTTTATCAAACTCCTCCTCTGTTGTAAGGTGGGATTTGGCATATTACATATACATGGAACAGTTTTACCACTGCACCGAGCCAACATAAAATAAATAAAATGCTAACGAATTAACAAAAATTAAAAAAATTTGCTCCAGATAAATCATTGTTTCATTATTGTTGATTATTTATATTTCCTATGCCAATCATACATATAGTATATTATGTTACTAGGAGGAGAAGGCAAACAATACATGTTAAGCCCAGAAATTTGCTCAGCCGAGGCTGAGAAACTGGGCAAAACATATAAATGTGCTTTCTACTCCAAGTGACATATACTATTTTTTGTTCAAGCGTCAAAATAAAAAAAATTGCGACTTTAATTTCGAAAAATGGCATCCAATATGTTCAATTTTGGCAAAAAATAAAATATTGGTAATACTAACCACTTTATTTATTAATTAAGCATAACATAGTACTAACCACTTTATTTATAAATTAAACATAGGTAACATTTTTTTTTAGTTGGAATAAAAATTAAGTATAACATTTTTAGTTCTTAAACATCAAAATCTATATTACTTATAGGTCTTTCCAAAAACCATTATTTATTAACATGAATATTAAATGTGCAATTCTGTATAGTACAGTTGCTTACGTTTAAAGCATTGCTGGCTGTGTTTGTTTCTAGATTCATAGTTCTGTCGAATACATTACTTGTACAGTTTGATTGTTCAAAATTTCTTTTATTCTTGGCAGAAAATTCTTCAGTAAAAATGTTTTCAGTTTGACTTGAAGTACTGGGCACATTATAATCCAATGGGTTTAGTATTTTCATCGCTATCTGTTTTTTGTTGTTTACAGATTCTTCAATGTATCCTTCAGCAACACTGGTGGATTTCCATCCACCATGTCGCTTTAGGGTTGTTATATCTCCACCATTATCAACTAAGATAGTTGCCGAGGTTCTTTTAAGGCTATGGCCCCCATATTCATATGAATTTGGCAACTTTAAAAACAACGCAACATCTTTTGCAACGTTTGAAATTTTATGTATGCCCATCACAACATGATGACAATGATCATTTTGAGTGGGGTTAAGAAAAGGGGCCCTGTAAGGAAAAAGTAAATTCCGAGATAATGGTTTAATAAAAAAATGCATCGATATATTTAAAACAGAAAATGGAACGTCCTTTTGCCCTCCAGGTCCCTTTTTGTATGACCCCACAGTTTTTTTTTTTTAATAAAAAATTTACCAAAAGTTGTCTTTTGGCTGAAGAGTAGCATATTTTCTGTATAAATTTAAATAAAAATCCAATTATAGTAAATGAGCGAATTATTTTTAGTTTTTGTGTTGGGAATATTTACTAAGATTAAATCTCCCAAATCTATTATATCATTAACTTTTATATGAACAAGTTCATCGCATCTACATGCTCCTGTGACTCCAAATATTAGTACAACCTAAAAAATATACTATATTAATTTTATAAGAATAAAATAAAGTTAGAAAGAGCAAAAAAAAGTTAAAAGTACACGATTCAAACCCGGGCCTTCAAATTACGAGTCCAACACTCTGACCACTGAGCTATATTCTGCCTTAATCAAAGCATTCAATTCTTTTTATCTATTATTTTCATAGTGGATAGATATAAAATAACTGGAATTTCACAAATTATAACAAAATTTTATTTTACAGATATGAAAGGGTTAAATATATAATTTTAAAATGCGTACATACCTTTGTTGCTAAATATTTATCATTAGGTGCTTTATTAAGGAATTTATCAAACTCTTCTTTAGACAAAACTTTTGACTTTTTAGGTTTATAATTTTCACCTTGTCACTTTAAAAGGGCAATTAATTTAGAATAGTTGTCAATTTTTACATTGTTTTCGATGTTTAATTTAGATTTTACCATTGAATATTGCGCCCATAGAGTTGAACTTTTCAGTTTGGATGAATGTGTAAAATATGCTATCATTACATTTTCCGAATACATATGTACGTTGTTGTCCTTGGCCCATTTTATAAATTTATCGTACGCATTACCGTAAACTTTTTTGGATTTCGCGGGAATTAATATTGCTACTGATGAATTTGCAATTTCAAGTAATTCAGGTGGTGTGCACTGCATTTCTTTAGACATTTTTGCTTTTAAATCTGAAAACCGATCCGACGTGAAATTTAAAACTGACAGTTATGACAAGTCATAGCTACTTGGATTTTTAATTCGTTGTATGATAGGTACACTGCTGTGAAAAACTAAGTAGGGCAGCACTTATTACTGTACCTATAAGAGTTAAAAAGCGAGATAAGAAGAAAGGAGTATTAAAAGGCCTTTAACTGGGAGATGGAGGATAAATGATGGTTGAATACGATCAGCAATTAGTAAATTATCTGCGTGGAAAAGCAAATACATTTATATTACATATATATTGCACCACTAATGTCACTGTCCTACTTACTTTTGCACAGCACACATTGTTTCATTTTTATTCTAGGAAAAAAATGAAAAATATTTGTATTAGTACAAAAATAGGCTCTTTCTCCAGGACGTGTTGCAATATATAATGTAAGTATTGTTATACGCTTGAAGAAAAAACATATTTATATACAAAAATAATTTAATATCTTTTATAAGCAACAACAAATAAATCTTGGTGTTTTTGTCAATAAAGTTTATATAATTGTAGGAAACATTTTTAATCAGAAACTTTCATTGACTTTACTTTTCCTTCTGAATATGAAGAAATCTGTTGGTATAATAACGTGAATAATTAAACAAGTAAAACATGTTCTAGTTTTTTAATACCTAAACAGATCTTAACATCATTTTAAAAGTATAAAAAGATAAACAATATGTTTACTTATGTTAGGTCTTCTCTCTTAGATATTTTGATCCGACACTGGAACACGGCAGTTAACAGAATTCTATTTTTCATAACTGAAATTATACAATCGAAGCACAAGTACTGCACGGCAGAATTATATTTATCAACTCGTTGAAAATAACCCGCAGAGGTAACGTAACAAGTCTTCCTATATTTTCATACTGAGAGGATAAAATTTTAATAAAAACACCTTTAATCAACGGGTTAAGATTTGAGGTTACAGTGCCTACAAGTCCAGCAATTAAGCCAATAATAGGCTGAATTGGATCTATCGATCTTGTTACGCGTTTATGAGAAACGATTAAGTCAAGTTTGCTGAAATCATACAAATCGTCGAATTCCAAGTCAACATCTCTTCGTCTTCTACTGATACTCGTACCATTAATTAAATTAGCAAAAATTGCGTTGATGTCTGTTTGAATAATTACTATGATTTCAGCAACCCTAAGAATGGCTCGGTTCGTAAAGTTGAATAATATGGATGTAATGATGCCTATTGGACCCTCTGGTTCATTAGGCGTATAAAAAGAAAATATCTGTATAAGTATATTATCCAGCACGGTGTTGATTTGAACTTGAATGGGCGTCAAAATGGCAGCGATTTGTGGTCGAAGCAATTCTAGAATTAGTGAATTTATATCACGTTTGGAACGACCAGATTCATTTACGAGAGAAACAACTTCATTTGCAAGTTCTATGGGTACTACTCTGTCAGCCAATAATGGTCTTAATCTCGTAGTGGCCTCTTTGACTTCTGCTTCAACGGCTCCCTTAAGAACTATCTGAAGAAAAATATCATCACTATATTCTTTTTGGATATAATCTTGTGAGTAATTGATAATAATGCCTTCTAAGGCATCGACATCAACTACTACAGAGCTATTTAACAGAACTAAAACAGGTCCTCCCAATTCAGAATTAAGTACGTCTAATATTGACTGAAGATCATTGGCTGTACCTTCTCGTAGTAAGGACGACTTGAGGTTACCCACAAATTCTTCTAGCAAATCTTCATTAGCCAGTCTACGACGCAGATTCACTATGGGGCTTGGGAGTATACCTTTTAGCAAGGACTGAACATTTGAACGAGATAGCGTATCATCAATCAAACTATTTACTTCTTCTGTCGGGTTTTCGGAAAGGATTGCTCTTTGGACACGATGCAGTGGGTGTGATGTTTCCAATGACCAGGTCAAATTTACATTAACCAATAAAATCTAAACAATGCAATTGTTTGTATAAATGAAAAGAAATGACTAATAAAGCGATCGAAGATTATATGAACAGATTTACTTGTACGTAGGATGGAATTATAAAAAATTTTACTACTTACGATTACTGCAAAGCACAAAGTTTGTGTTAAGGCCATTTTGTAGAGGATTCAAGCGAAATGACAGTGAATTGTAATCACACTTATATAAAACAATGGTAATTAATCTGTATTCAAATAATAAGATTAAATACTTTCCTAGAACACTAAATTTGTATTTTCCTTTCTGTTATTAGTATTAGTGAAAAACAATGTACGTCAAGTTATATGAAATATTTTATTATTATTTTTTGCAAATATTTATTTTAAAATGCTGAAATGAAAAATACAATTAGCGATAAATAAACTACATAAATTTTGAACTCATAAATCATTAACTTTCTAATGGTGTCTAAGTAAATATGAAGTAGATTTACTTTTATACACATTTAATAAAAGAAAAATAAAAACTGAATTTAAAAATGTTTATGAAGGATTCATTTTTATAAGCTTTTTTTAAATTTGAAATAAATTGTCCTCCACTATAATTAATTTTTGTCAAAAAAAAGTACTATTAATGAAATGAATAATGACATTGCATTCAGTCAAAATGTTAAAGGTTCCTCCAATTAATAAAGATACCCCTTAAGCCAAACTTTTACGAAGGCAGCAGTGGCTAAGTCAAGGACGGATCAAAACCACATTGCCTACATGAGAGGAACAATATCAAGGCGTTTATTTCTGGTTCATTATAAATTTTTAAAAAAGCAACTTATATTTGGGATGAAATATAAAGTTGTAGAGACTTTTAAACTGAAAAAAAAAAAATTAACCGTTCCCAGAATATTTATATTAAAATGCATCACATTATACATATTATAAATAAATTTGACGAGGAGACATTCAGTAATTTAATAAGAACGGTTCAATGGAATACAACACTTGCTATACAAAATCCTACCGAAGCATATGAAAAATTTAAAAAAATTTAATTAAACAATGTACAACTTCTAAAACTGTAATAAAAAATGGTTACAAAAAAATTAAACCATGGATCAGTGAAGGTATTATTAACTCAATCAAACACAGAGACAAATTAAAAAAAACAGGCAAATAAAAACAAACAAAATGTGGAGTTATTAAGCGAATATCGAAGTTATAGGAATCAACTAAACAAAATTATTACAACGGCTAAAAACAAATACTATACAGGCATCTTGGAAAACACAAATGACATGAAAATTTTTTTTAAAGTAGTGAAAGAATCCACTAATGAAAAAGTTGATAAAACAGGATTAGAAATATACATAAAAAAATCACGAAACAAATGAAACCTTTGCTGGTACTAAAGACATGGTTAATTTTTGCAATAAATATTATATTGAAGTAGGTAACAATCTAGCTGAGTCAATCGAAAATGCCCCCAATAACTTTGAAATTAATTATCCACAAATAAATCAATCAATGTTCTTAAAACCGGTTGATGTCAATGAAGTTATTTTGCAGATCAATCATATTGTCAATCTAAAATTTCAAACGGGAACAGTACCGGAACAATTTAAAACCTCAATAATTACCTCAATTTACAAAAATGGAAATAAATCACATATCTCCTTTTCTAAGTGGTAAGGTGTGCATTGGTTTGTCTCCCAGTTAAAGAGGAATTTAAAGTGAAATAAAGTGAATTTAATAGTAGTATTTGGTACCAAATCATAGCTTGAAGTACAGGCTTTTGAAGAGAGTACATTATATAAACATTAGTACTGAAATAATTAAGTACTAATTATTTAAACTAAATACTTTTACTCACTAAGCAATTTCTTGCAATTCTTTTTGCACAAAAAAAAGGACAAAAATAACAATAAAAAGTGTTAAGAATCTACTTATGCTAACACAGGACTGGATTTTGGTTATTTGGATATTGAAATGGATGGGCCAGAATATAATTGTGAAAAATGTAAAAAGCCAGTTGGCAAACAAGAAGACTATTTAAAATGTGATGTATGTCTAAGATCAATACATAAATTATGTGCTGATCTAACAGCCTCAGAACTTAAATGTATGCCTTTACAGAAAAGGTCTCTATGGTTTCTATGTGATATATGTGTGCAGTCTATGAAAAAAATGCCATTAGTATTTAGCATGATGGAGGAAATACAGAAAAGTATAGATCAGATAAAGAATGATATGCCAACTCCTGAATCATTCAGGCGAGCTTACTCAGATATAGTAAAAAATAGACCTGAAGCAGTAACAGCAAAGGACATAAATGAGCAACCAGGCCCAAGTAAAAGTTACTCTAGAGCCGTGAAAGAAAGCGTAGTCATTGTGAAACCAAAAATAGGGAATGATGCAGCCAAAACAAGGCAAGAAGTGAAGGAGTCAGTGAACCCTACTGAACTTGGAGTAGGCATAACAGGCATGCGGCAAAGAAAAGATGGAACATTACTAATTAAGTGCCATGATAGAAGTGAAGCTACTAAAATTAAAACCAGTATAGAAGAAAACTTGGGTACTACTTATACAACACGTATTCCAAACAAAAAGAGACCAAACATAAAAATAGTTGGCATAGACTTTGATTGCACCAGTGAAACATTAATTGCAGCTATTCATAAGCAAAACAAATCCATCATCCCTGAAGATAGTAATTTAGTAGTGAAAGTTTTTAAAAAAATGAGAAGCACTTATTTTTCAATTATAGAATGCGATCCCAATACATCCTAATAACATAATGCAAAAGGCTAACGGTAAATTGTGTGTTGGCTATAAATTGTGCTCAGTATATGAATATGTCTCATTGTTAAGATGTTTTAAATGTAATCAATATAAGCATACTTTCAATGATTGCCCAAATATAGAAATTTGTGGTAAATGTAGTAGTAGTGAACATAAAACTAAAGACTGCCCTGAAAGCTCTACCCTTAAGTGTATTAACTGTCAAGTTTCCAATACCAAGTTCAATCTTCAACTAAATACAAAACATTCCAGTTTTGATATTAATTGCCCAACATACACAACATTAATTAACCAACTCAAAATCAATGTTGATTATACATTACACAACGAATAGCAATTATTTCAAAAAATCACAGATCCCCTTAATGTAAAAGGATATAAATTAAAAGAAAGAAATTTGGCAATTATTTACCAAAATGTTAGAGGATTAAACTCAAAATTGGATTTATTTTTCAATAGCATTTGTGCTACTATGGAAGAATATGACGTTGTAGCTATAACCCAAAGTTGGCTAAAAGATGGTGTCTATGATAATGAGATATTTCCAGAAGAATTTCTGATCTTCCGAAAAGATAGATGTTTTGAAACTAGTATGAAGTCTAGAGGTGGAGGAGAACTACTAGGTGTAAAGAATAGTTATAAATGCCATGAAATAGCTTTGGATTTGTGTACCAAAAGTTAGAAAATGCAAAAAATATCCTGCATGGTTCAACAGACAAATTATTAAAGACTTAAAAAAATAAGGATAAAATTCGCAAAAGATATCAAGCAACGGGGTCTATCGAGCTTAAAAATGAATATATTAATTTAAGAAGTAAGTTAAAAATTGATATCGATAACTCATACAAAGACTACTTAAATAAAATACAACATGACATTAGGGATGATCCTAAAACATTCTGGCAATACATAAACAATAAAAAAGGATCTGTATCAATACCAAGTGTTATGTATCTAGACGGCATTGAATACAAGAATGGAGAAGGAATTGCGAATGCATATGCCTCACATTTTAATAGTGTTTACAATGTTAATTTAAACAGTGATGATTCACACATAGAAATGAATCCATTTATAGAGCAGATAAATGTAATAGCTGTAACAGATAAAGACATACGTGATGCTGTGAAGAAATTAAAGGTAAATAAATCTGTGGGACCTGATAAACTGCCGTCTTACATTATAAAGGGCTGTATTGACTTCTTCATTTATCCACTGAAATATTTATTTAATTTGAGTCTAAAAACTAACACATTTCCTGACATTTGGAAAGAAGTTAGAATATGCCCTGTATATAAGAAAGGAGATAAAAATAATATTGTTAATTTTAGGCCAATTTCCATACTTTCAGTCCCTGCTAAATTATATGAGTATGTATTGTACCAAGTCATTTATAGCTCGGTAAATAATCAAATATCAGTCTATCAGCATGGTTTCATGAGAAATAGATCTACTTCTAGTAATCTAATTAACGTCACTCAGTTTATATCAGATGCCCTAAATGACAGAAGTCAGGTAGATGTTGTCTACACTGACTTTCAAAAAGCTTTCGACGCAGTACCACATAGTCTTCTCATCTGTAAACTTAAAAATGAATTTGGTTTTCATGATAATTTTCTAAAACTTATTGAATCATATTTACAAAATCGAAAACAAAAAGTATATGTAAATGGATTTTCCTCAGAATATTTTTACGCTATATCTGGAGTCCCGCAGGGTTCCAACCTTGGGCCTTTGTTGTTCCTTATGTACATCAATAGTTTAACTGAAATAATACAATCGTCGAAATATTTACTCTTTGCAGATGATCTAAAAATTTATGCCAGAATTGGAAAAATTGCCGACTGTCTTGAACTTCAAAATGATATAAATGAAATTCATAATTGGTCTTCTAAAAATAAATTAATTTTCAACATAGATAAATGTCATATAATGTCTTTTTCTCGAAAAATTGATCCTCTTATATATGACTATAATATGAATGGAACAACACTGACTAGGGTCGAAACCATGAGGGACTTGGGTGTTACGTTTGACTCTAAACTTAATTTTAATAGTCATATCTTATCCATTACAAGCAAAGCTACTAAAATGTATGGTTTTATTGTTCGTAACACCAAAAAGTTTACAAATATATCATGTATAAAACTGCTTTACATAACTCTTGTGAGAACTCAATTGGAGTACTGTGCTATGATGTGGAATCCTTTTTATCAGAATCACATTTATGATATAGAGAAAATACAAAACAGGGTCTTAAGATTCTTGTATTTTAAGGAAACTGGTATCTATGATGTAACTACACCCAAAACTGAACTTTTAGAAAGATATGGTCTTCATACACTTGAGAAACGGAGGAAAGTTAACTTTATTATTTATTTACATAAATTAATGCATGGTAAAATAGATGATTCCACATTCCTATCATTATTCTATCTGAATGTGCCTGTTCATCCTACAAGAACATTTAGAACTTTTTTTTAAAACGTGCAAATACAAATTATCAATTAAACTCTCCTTTATATAATATATGTAGTATATTTAATTCAATTCAAAATAATTGTGATATATTTGCCATTTCTTTAAATGCTTTAAAAAATGTACTAAACGATTTATTATAATGTTGTTGAGTTTCCGGAGGGTTTCCGTGAATTTCCTGGAGATTCGGAGATTTTAAAACTACATAGTAGTAAAGTTTACGAGGTTCTGGGAGATTTATGGTGGCCTACCTGAGATTTTACAACACTAATTAATTACAATGTAAGGCATAATCGATATGTATATCTATATGTATAATATTGATTAATTCAAACTATATACTCTAAATTATGTTCAATTATTGTAGCTTTTGTATTCTGTAATAGGGCTATTGCCTGTTGAATACTTTTAAATAAATAAATAAATATCTAATTACAGACCTATCAGTTTAATAAACACAATTGCAAAAATTTTTGAGAAATGCTTAAAGGTAAGGTTATATGACTACTTAGTAAAAAAAGGAAATTTTGAGTGATAGACAATTTGGGTTTATACAGGGATTGAGTACTTGTGATGCAATGTTTGAGTTAATAAATCAAATCAAACAAACGTTAGACAAAGGTAATAAATGTGTAGCAGTGTTCCTAGACTTAGCAAAGGGCTTCGACACAGTACCCCATAAATTACTTCTAAATATGCTTGAGCACTATGGAGTACGGGGTATTGTGTTGAAGACTTTTGAAAATTATCTATATATGAGGAAACAAATGGTGAGAATCGGAAACACGATAAGTGAACCTGAAACAATAAGAATTGGAGTTCCGCAAGGAACAGTTCTTGGACCAATCTTATTTTCTATTTACATAAATTCATTACTAAAAGCACAGGTTAACGGTACGGTTATCTCACATGCAGATGATACTGTTGTTGTATATGAAGATCACTCTTGGGTGAATGTTAGAGAGAAAGCACAAAATGGCATCAACATAGTCAAAAACTGGTTAAATTATCATAAGCTCTCGTTAAATGTAAGTAAAACAACTTTTATCGCTTTCTCATTAACAGATGTCAACCGACGTAGTTTTAACCTAAAACTTGGCAATAGTTCATCAATAAATATGTCAGATAAAGCCAAATATCTAGGTATTACTGTGGACAAAAACCTCAAATGGACAGACCAAATTCAATCGCTCTCAACTAAAATACGAAGATATATATATATATAAATTTTATGAATTGAGAAAATTTATGAGTCGGAAACTTTTAATAATAATTTATAAATCACTAGTTGAATCTATTATTAGATACGGCATCATAGTCTGGGGAGGTTTATATGACACAGCTTTACATCAACTGAAGGTAATTCAAAACCGTATAGTTAAAATAATCTATAAAAAAACTGCATTGTACCCAACAGCTGATCTCTACAACAAGGAAATAGTTAACATAAGGACACTATACTATCATGCATGCTGCATTTTTATACACAAAAAACCACAATTAAGAACCACTGCTACACATACATTCAACACTAGAGCAAAATTGAATAAAGCCTTAGTCACCCCACTTTGCCAACATGATGCCAGTATCAGATTTATTACCACAGTCGCTCCGAAAGTGTATAACCACTTACCACCGGAAATTAAAAAAAATAAATAATCGAAAATTATTTCAAAAGAAATCAAAGTTGCATATCACTTCTAATATTGGCCTATACACGAATATATTATAAAATAGGCAAAGAAATATTTGTATAATTGTTTTTTACAGTTCATTAATGTACATAATTACTTTACAATTTATAGCTACATTATCAATTTTTTTTGTTGCGATCACAGAACTAGTAAATTAAAAAATTGCTTTTATTATGGTTGCATTTGTTACAAAAGAAATTTTAGTTTACATACTATGGAGTAATTATTTGAAGAGCAGGTATCTTTACATATAAGCACATTATTTTTCATTAGTAATTAAAAAAAATATTTGATAGAACTATGAAGTATGCTATAAATATGTAATCCAAAAAAGAAAACAAATCTAACTAGATAAAAACATACAGGGTCTTCCATTAAAAGAATCACAACATCTGAAAAAATCAGTTGTTTTTTTTTAATGCCAAATAAAACTTTGGCGAATCTTCTATAACTTTCATATAAAACATTTTTTCTATTTGCTCACAAACTCAAATCAAAATGATAACACTGTACACATTTGAAAAAGATAATTGAAAAATAACACTTACATACATCAAATCCTTGACAACTAAATGAAATTCGATTTTTACAAGGTTTTTCGTTGGTACAATACAAAATAAAATAAATTAAAACCAGTAAAATACTATCAGTATAACTTCAAATTTTCAGAAAATACATCGAATTAGAATATTTCATGAGAATTACCCACAATTTAAATTACTGAAAATTATATCTACATTTATTTCTGAGAATCTATATCAATACCATTGTTGTCAGAAGTGTACAAATATTTTTTTACAACAATGTTAATTAATCCTAAGAATGTGTTTATGTAAATTAAGTACTACATAAAAAAGAATAATAGCTCCACACTAAATAGTTATATACATTTTTTTTATTTTATTGTCAACTGACTAGGTAAATGCTGTCCAGTTAAAAATGTTGAAGTTAATATTTCTTTTTGTGGTACTAGTGGTAAGTTAGTAAGAGGTGATATCTAACGTACTGAAAAAATATAAGTAATGCACGCTTTAAAAAAAAGCCAAAAAAAAGCAAGCGCACTTTGTATGATTGTCCGCAGATTGTACAAAGTGCTTTTTTTGGCAAAGAAATTATTTTTTCTTTTTAGTACGACTAAAAAAAAGCAAGTTTTCAATTTTTTTTAATTTCCTACTTTTTGGTCATACTTTAATTAAATTAAGTGAGTAAGTAAGTAAGTTTTATTCCGTATCATTAGACATACAATGCATATGTATAAAACAGGTCAACTTAGAACTTAAGGTCTAAACTACAAGTAAAATAATCTGTAAAATAATTAACATAAAGTAGATTAGAAGAAGTACAAACATAAAATTTCGTATGTATAAGACAAACAAGACAACAAAGTGCAATAATAAAAAATGAAACAAACATGTACAATGTCACAATTTAAAATCTAAAATGAACAAATTTTCGAACAGAGTAAGGCTCAATCTCACATATATACCTGAAAACTTGCTTTTTTGAAACAATTTAGATGGAAATTATCTTTCACATTTGTAGGAAGCTTATTAAAAAATTTTATTGCCGCATAAAAGGGACCTTTTTCAGTAAGATTTAGACGATGTTTGGGGAATGTATAATTTTCTTTATTTCTGGTTTCATAACAATGGCCTAATTGAGACGGTTTAAAGTCTATTTTGTTAGCTTTTAGATACATCAAGAAAGAATAAATATATAAGCCACGGTCTGTAAGCATGTTGTTGTTTTTAAAACATCCTTTGCGGGATTCATTAACTGATTCCCTTTTTTTTCAAATAATTTATTCATTTTTTTGTGATCACCCCATATACAGAAATTTGAATATAAAAATGTTTATGGGTATTTCGTAACCTACAGAATATTTTGTGAAGTTTGAGAAAGGAAAAAGTATAGACATTTTCTCTTATTTGGTTATAGTGGCCACCCTGTATATGCAAACTTGATTTTGAGCACGTTCTTAGAGCTTGGGAACAAGAATACTTTTTTTATAATGTATGATTTTTTTCCATAAAACCACAAATAAAGGAGTTCATCCTCTTTGGGACCCCATCTGTGGACACACTGTATAATATCATTTCTCTAAGTTAAACTAAATAAAATAAGGGGGTGAACCTTACTCAGTGACATCTGGTATAGAAATTTTTGCTTATTTTATTGTATCATCTCCCAAATATTTTCCACGTCACCCTGTACATAAAAAAAATATAATAAAATCCCTATTAACAACCGTATAACCATACTTGGTTTCAAACAATGGTATGAATATTAAGGATAGGGTCCGTTAATCAACTATTTTTATATTTGAACCGAACAGATTTATACTTTGCATTATCTCGTTCGACACAGCACCGCCTAGTAGTGTTGGGCGATACATATCGATATTTTTGACTACCTATCGATCTTTTATGTTCCAATACTCGATATTTTGTATTGATATTTGGAATAAAATGTATCAAACAATAAATTTATATTATTTCATAATAGAACATTGAAAAAATTCGATAGTGAACACAAAATTCAGCTATGATCAGAAATGCAAATACTGCCATCTACAGATCCACAATGCTATTATATAAATTCAAGATTCAGATTCCTCTGATTTGAATTTTGTTTGGCAATATTTTTACTGCAATCGCCACATAATAGTGCATAATTAACCACAATTTAAATTACAGAACAGCAATCAGCATTTCAAGCTTTTATTTGAACAAAAAAAAAAATTATTCTACCGAGATTTTTTTCGATATTACGAATATCGATACTTTAAAAACGATACGATATACGTATTGATACTTTCCAATATGAAGCAAATCGATACAAGGTATCGATACTTTTCAGAGTATCGTCCAACACTACCGCCTAGTCTAGGCTCTAAGCCCGTTTGGTTAATTTATGATATACCATCACTATTTACTGTTTTTAGACTAAATTCTACAGTTTAAATTATTTGTTTATAAATTCATTAGGATATAAAAGTATTCGTTCAATGTTATCGGTTTATAAGTAATGCCATCTACAAATAAAAACAAATTCACAGTAAACTTTTTCGGTAAACTGCTTAAATCATTTCTTGCGATTTTTAAAAAATTTAATGTTATCTTTATAAGTAAGAATATGCATTTTTATACAACGATTTGAGACGCATTATGTTAATAACTAATTAGTGAATTAACAAGTAACGTTTCTTTCCAGGTATTACTTAGTGAAATAGCTGCATCACCAATCACCGAAGAGAAACATAGGAAGGGGTTTATCGAAAGATATATTAACGAATTTATGACGCTATATCTTTTTTAAATAACTAATATTTTTCTTACACAAAATTATACATTATGTACAACACTCTACTCAATTATTTATAAAAAATGATAGGCAACATATTTTTTTTCATTAATTTAATGTCGGCCTACTTTCGCTACCAGGGCCAATCACTGACGCCATGAGATGAGCTACTAAATTTTGCGGAACCTCTTCTCTATTAAAGAGTAGGGATTTTTTTATTTGTCTAACATCTAATAGACAAGGAGCTGATTACTTTGCATCTCCTCCGAAGGATGGTATATCAACTACAAAACCCTCACCTAAGATTGCATAGCTTCTGTGTATACGCAATATACAAATATATAAGCCACTAGAAAACAAGAAGAGGTTGCCAAGTTTCATTTGGGTTACCATCCACATTACTGACTGTGACTACCGATGCTTAACTTTCATATTGAAATACGAATATGTTGTTGGATTTACCCTCGTTCCTGCTAGGCAATATGCAACACTACAGTTTTGTGTAATAAAAAAATGTCTCTCTAGTTTTGTGAGTTTCATTAAAGCTGTAAAACAAATAATAATAATCCCCTCCCCTTAGTTATTAAAGACAAGGATTCTTTATACAATAAAAAGGCGAGACGACGAAATTCTGGCTAAAGCCTTACCTATTATTAACAAACAACAGAGAACCGTTTTTTTTTATTCAATCAATAAATAATTTATCATAAATTTTTTAAAATTACAGTCATATTTAAAAAATGCATCAATGAATTATACAATGAAAAATTTCACCACGATATGTTAATGAGTCAGTTTTCGTATGTCTTTATCACATATTCTCTGTTTATCACCTTTAATTAAAATTACATTAATTACTAAGAGGGTTGCCTTTTATATTTCGGGAATAGAGAACAAAAAAAGAAATTAATCATTGTAAATGGCTTTATTGTTTTTCAAAAAATATTCTCCATGAAGGTCAATACACTTTTGCATGCGCTTGAACCAATTTTCGAAGCACTTTTTCCACTCTGATTGAGGTACCTCCAAAACATGCATTTTGAACGCATCAACCGCTTCTTCAGGTGTCGAAAAACGTTGACCTCTTAATAATGTGCGGGAATAAAAAAAGTCATTGGATGCCAAATCAGGGCTGTACAGCGGATGACTCATCAATTCGACTTTTTGAGTTCTCAAAAAGTCTCTTGTGTGAGCCGATGTGTGAGAGCTCGCATTGTCGTGGTGGAGAATGATGCGTCTTCGGCGGTAGGTTTCCCTTATTTTTCCGAAGACTTCTGGCAAACAAATGGTTGTGTACCATTCAGAATTGACCGTCCGACGTTGTTCTAATGGTACAGTTGCCACATGTCCGGTTTTTCCGAAAAAACAGGCGACCATTTGCTTCGAAGTGCTTCGTGCGCGAACAACTTTTGTTGGATGTGGCTCGTCTTGAAAGACCCATACAGTCGACTGCTGTTTACTTTCAGGTTCATACGCATAGATCCATGATTCGTCACCTGTTACGATGTCATAGACGTGTTTTGAAGCACCGCGATTGTACTTATTGAGCATTTCTTTCGACCAATCGACACTAGCCTTTTTTTGAGCGATTGTCAAATTATGCGGGATCCAACGTGAACAAATTTTTTTGGTGGCCAAATGTTCATGTAATATTGAATGTATGCTGGTCCCACTAATGCCCAAGGATGTCTCAATCTCACGATAAGTCACATGACGATCTTGCAATATCAGTTCACGCACAGCATCAATGTTTTCTGGAACAACAACCGATTTTGGACGACCTTCACGAAATTCTTCACTGTGCGAACTACGGCCACGATTGAATTCCGTATACCACCGATATACAGTGGTTTTTGATGGTGCTTCATCGCCAAAAGTCGAATTAAGTTCATCGATGCACTGTTGTTGAGATAATTCACGTCGAAAGTTGTAAAAAATAATCGCACGGAAATGTTCACGACTTAATTCCATTTGTTAGCCGAGATGAATTTGTCAAGTCACTGTAAACAACACAAATAGCGCCTGTACGTCGAAACGTTCTGCGTACGTATACCGACAAAAAGTTGAACTTTACGATAGGGACGTCGGTTGTTAGATGGCAACACCAGGATTGTCCATTCCCGAAATATGAAAGGCAAACCTCGTAATAGTTGTTCTTGAGGATCCAATTTTTGCCAAAGTTTAATAATTTACATTAATTAGCATAAAAAAATGTTTTAAACTACACCTTTCAAGATGATTTTAATAAATAAATATATTAGATGTAATATGCGCAGGATAAACAAAAATAATAATTGATTATTACTGTCGAGATTATTGGTCCGATTGATAGAAAAAACGTATTGAAGAAAAAAATAGACATAAGAGATATTTCAGCAAGTTAATCCACTTAAGTTTACGTCTTATAATCAAATAACATAGTGGAAAAACAAATACTTTAAAGTAATTCCTGTATCACAAGAGTTGCTTCATCGATTCCTTCTAAGTCTAGTATTATTCAAAATCTACAATAACGACCTACTAATTAATATACATATGTTGGGAGGTTATTTATATGCTGAAAATACTAATGATGAAGATTTTTTAATGGCTACTCTTTGGAAGCATAATGAAATAATAAACTTTCCATTTTCAAAAAAAAAAAAATAAAAAAATTTCATTCTGAAATTCAAAGGCAAAATTATTATTTATTACACAGCAGCCTAGAAAAATCACAAATAAGAGAACCTGTAATATACATTCTGGTTCTGCGAATGTTTACAAAAATATTTAAGTGAAATAATTTCAAATAAAATGGCAGCACTATTTTCTTTAAATATTCACTTACTTCACTTTTCCTTCCTCTCTTTCTTTAGTACAGTAATAGTTTGACAAAATTGTGCTTGCGACAATTATTAGCGCATAAATAAGCAATAAAAACAAATGTAAAAATACATTAATTTAAATTTATTTGTTCCCATAATTCTGAACTCCATTGTTAAGGTAAAAATTATTTTCTATGTATACATATCATGTTTTTCTAATTGGTTGTGGTATGTTCATATGTTGCAATAATACTTATAGGTATTTGTTTTAAACAGATAACATCATATTTAAATTCAAATTTATGATCTTTCTATTCATACGTCCTACGAATATCAACAGAGTATTATACAAAAATGTGTTTTAAATACAATATACTGTTCTTAATAATAATTTTTATAGTAAGTATAATTACGATTTATTTGTTACTTTCAACAGACCTAACTAAAAGTTACTAAAATTTTAAATTTATTTTATACCATTTTTGACAAACATGTGGAAGTGTTTGAGAAAATTAGACTAATTTATGAGTGAAAAACGAAAAAACTAATGAACAAATGAATAGATAGCACAAACTATATGAAAGTCAAAGTGAGAGGCTGTGCTTGGGAATGTAACAGAGTGAAATGTTCAGTGCGGTATGGTGGTACAAAATAGAAATTCCATAAGAACCACTCATGGTGTCAGTAAAATTGGTATAATATGACAGTAGTTCATATATTAGAAAATAAATTACAGCAATTTTAGACAAATCAAAAAAACAAAATTGGAATAAAATGATAGGTCAGGGATTTATGAAATTAGTTGTAACGACTGTAATCAAAAGTATATTGGGCAAACAAAACAATCTATGCTGACTGGCTCATCTGAAATATGTTGCCCAACATGTTTTTGAGACCATATCAAAGAGCGTGATGCTGATGAATGACTTAAGTCCTAAAAATAGGAAAAGCTTCAGTACTGGTTGCTCTGGACTTCTCCAAAGCATTCGATACTATCGATATCGATCATGAGTTACTTCAGGGCAAGTTACTTTGTTATGGATTGGATTTACCATCACTTACATTTTTTTCACTCATACTTAAATGGTCGTATATAAAAAGTTAGAATATACAACAATGGTCAATCCTGAGCCCTTTCTTATTTCTGATTTACACAGCTGATATGTTGAAAAGTGTTAAAAATTGTCATATCCAGGCATATGTTGATGATACCCATATGATTTTTAATTTTGATCAATCTGATATCTTAGAATCATTAATCCTATCATACTCGGATCTTGGGTATGTATCTCTTGTTTCTAAATGTGTAGCCACCTCCCATACAAGGTAACTTCAGGGATACATTAAAATTACATTATTTTTTTCAGGTTATCTTGTCTGACGTATCAACCTCACCTACCAAAGACTTAATATTAGGAAGAAATTATGTTCCACAAGCAGAGGCGCCATCAGCTACCTTCAATCTAATAAGACTATCTGATTCTTCCAACAGTGTACAACAAATATTACAATTAATTTTTGCACCTATTCAATCGGTGATCGGCACTATATTGAATCTAATATGTTCCCTTATTGAGCCTATAACTGCAGTTATTGAAGCTTTTAGAATATCTACTCTAGTGCCTATAATTATCTTATTACAAACCTTATACCCATTAATTTCAGTATTATTTCCACAATATGCAGCAGTGACATTGATAACTGAATATGTATTAAATATTACTAATGGATTATTATCAAATGCCACGACTATTGCTAATACATATGGGTGTACCATAATATCCAGTATAAATATAGTTATTGCTGATATATTTGTTAGTATTTTAGGTATTTTTTGATTACTTCTTGCAGTTAAATTGATTTTAATTCTATGGCATTTTTTAACTCTTCTTATACAAAAATGTTATCTCTTGGACACAATAAAAATTGAAAATTACTGAAAAACTTCAAAATATGGGTAAGAACAAAAATGTAGTCATTCCGTTAGTAACAATGGAAAACATTGAAAGTTTGCGTCAAAATATTTCCTGAAAATGATTCTGCCTCCCTTTTCCTTTGTTATGATTTGTTTTCAGTGAAATTTGGCAAAGTTGGTAAAGTCAATGAAGCCAGTAAATACATGATGTAAAGAATCTATTATTGAATACAATTATTCAAATATATGACAATGGCATTAGGTTGAGAGGCTAAATTAATATTAATTGTTAAAATTAAAGGAAAATTACATTTTCGAGTTCAGAAATTTAAATAAGTTCTAAATATATAAAATATACAGTTATATTTCATAAATACATACCACTTGAAGTCAAACCGACGGTGATTAAAATGGTTTAATTTATTTATTTTTTTATTATGATGGTATATTTACAATATATGTAACTGAATTTATCTTTATATTTATTTTAACTGTATACACCATTGTGTTAAAGTGAAAAATAAATTCTATTCATGTATTTAGTGGCTCTTATGACAACCAATATTCTCAAATTTCACTATAATCAAATTATAAACAAAAAACAAAGGAAAAAGAAAAGAAGCCGAGTTATTTTACAGAATCATCCAGTTTGTTACAGACTGCCAATATTATATTGTTGTTACTCATATTTTTCTTTTTTTTTCCTATTTAATTTTAGTGTTGATTATTGAGTTGTTGAATTCCCATAAGTTTATGAATATTGTTTCAACTTTATTTTATGCTATTACCGCTTACCTGCCCTAACAACAAGACAGTGTTTGATATTGTCTAGGTTAGGTTAGGTTAGGTTTGTTGTGAGTGGGTCTCAGTAGACCCTCCACTGCAGCCATCAGCAGGCCTATTGTGGCTCACGCCTAATTATATTTCACCCTCGGGGATATTGTCTAGGACCAATCTCCCTCATCACTTGGCAAATTTATCCGATAAATCTCACGACAACAATAACTATTGACATAATATTATCCAAGAAAGTTATCTAAAGTAAATTTATAAATACATATTTTATTCAATAAATAATGAACTGTTACTAGGGAATTATAAATTTAATCGGAGAAGACTGACAGTGGACAAATAAATGTTATGAAATTTATACCTAATAGTTTAAAAAATCTTACCTCTTGTGGAGTTAATTTGGTAAAAGTAGATCTAGATTCTCTAGACTGAAAATAATCGGTGGAATGAAACCTACGACAATCACAACATAACCTCACTAACTCATCATTCTTAACAGTACCAGGTACATTTCTCGTATAATTTCTGAATCCAACTAAAGGGCTACGCGTAGAAAATGAAAATGTCTTGGAGATGGTCACATTTTTACTAGTTTTTATTAACTGCTGCGTTCTACAAGCCACAACCATATTTAAAAATATCTCACTTTATTATTTAAGGACTATCGATTAACTGAGTGTATTACTATATTTTATACACAAACTTATTTAAATAAATTATTTATACATCTTTTAATTAAACATGTCTATTTTTGTCCATTTCATTGACATTTTTGGACGATTTTATGCCAAATAAATATCATAAAGGTTATGTCGGTAAAGTAGAGAAAAAAAAATCCACATTTTTTCTGTTCTGTGATCCACACTAGGGCATTTCGAATGCAAAAATGGTAATAACTTGATACCATATTTTAATACTTTTATTTAAATCATTTCATAAACTTAAAATGTGTTTTAGGTAACTAATTTTGTAAGTCCAACCACAATTTAAGCGTTGTACTTTGCGAAATTAGTGACAATGGTGACTGAATCCCAATCTCGTAAAGTGAAACGAAAATAATTCTGAGCACATCATGACTGAAATCAAAATTAAGATTATTTATTATTTCCTTTGACCATAAAACTTGAGCCTGATTGATATTAGCCAAGTTTCTATGCAAGTTTTCGTTCAAGTTTTTGTTCAAGTTTTCAGTTTTAATTCAAAATAATCAAGATTGCATGTTTGTGGTGAAGATAGTTATTTATTTATCTGCTAACTTCACATTAATAAATTAGTCTCAGATATTAGGGAAATGCGTGCATCGAGCTTTCGATCATAAACAGGTTATAAGTAAATAAATCAAAATAAGACAATTACCATTAAAGTGGTACTTCTGAAATTCATTGCAATGCGCAAGTCTATACGAAAATTTGAATGAAAACTTGGACCAGATATAGTTTACTGTCTTTTTACTAGTATGAAAATTGAATTCAATTTTGTTGATTCGCATTGTTCAAGTTGTTATCTTGAAACTTAATTTAAAGTTAAAAAAAGTATAAAAATTGGAAAATGTCAATCAGGCTTTATTGGTCGAAGATTATTTCCGTCCAATGGAATGTTACATAACCATTGTACTACATTGAAAAGCGCTATTGACGCTTGCGCAATTTTAGCTGTCTACATTCAACGTGTATGTTTTTTGACAGTTGTAAAGTAAAATAGAAAGAATAAAAATAAAGAGAGTATTAAAAGAGCATCGCATTTATTCTAGATATAATCTTTTCAATTTAATTAACATTGCTATAGTACATATTTAAGATATTCAAGTAGTATGAGATAACCACGTATACTAGTATTAATATAAAGTTACAAATTGTTCAAAGTAAGTAGACAAGGTTATGTGTCAATATATTTATATTTATGATAGATTGTCAATTTTGTGCACATCTGTTTTCAAAATTTTTGTGTTAACGAAGGAAGAATATGGATAATTCAGAACATAAAGAGTTTCATCAGTTTCTTATAAATCTTCTCATGTTTATTTTTAAGCGAGTATAAAAATGTCCTTCCAAGGCAGAGTACGTGGGCGAGGAAGACCATATCACTATCGAAATTCTAGGAATAACGAAAGATTACAGAATATGACAACCCCGTCTTCACAAGATGTGCCGAAGCCCAAACAAATAAACAGAAACATATCAAAACATGACAATAATTGCTGCCAGGAGATAAGTATAAGTTTAGATTTAGATGAAAATGGAATGCATTTTTTAGCTGAGTTGAAAAATATGTGGAATATGCGTAAGTTGACTTAATATTTGTAGTAGTGTGTGTTTTGTTGTGGTGGTAAATTTTAAAATCCATTATAAAACTATAGTCGATGCATAACTTGTATATTTATAACATTTTTATTGAAAATAATTTGTAGTATCAGTGTACATCCATTTTTTTATACTTTTTGCTGTTTATTATTTGCTTATTTCTACATGTTGGCTTTGGTTTTCAAGTTTTCATCATAAAATGCCACATTATCATATTTTGCACTGGTAATGCTATATTTTCTTTTCTACTTGGATATCGGTCCATTGTCTTCCAATGTGTACCCCCCCCCATACAATGCTACAATGGGGACTCAGGAGGTTGTATTGTCTGGGGTGTTCAATGTTTAAAAAAATTGTGTTAATCTGATTCTTGCAGTAAAGAAGAGCCCTCCAGTAATAAGCAAGCTTCATCAGTATTTTAATGTATCGGAAAATCCATACGTTCATGCCTTACGGTTACTCTACAATTGTCAAGAATTTCACAGCGCCAAAAGTAAAACATTGCCAATGTTTATCGTGGAGGAGTTTAAAAGTTGGAGTACGATGTCGAGGAACAAAATAATACATTTATTGATTCCTCAATTGAAAATTGATGCTCTCAAACTTGTGATGAAACAAAATACCCTAGCTTTGACTAAATTAATTTTGGAGATTTTTGAAATGGCTCAAGATAGTGATATATTTTTAGATATTATTAGATGTATGATTGAAAAGAAACAGTACAAAGAAGTAAGTTTTATTTTACTTCGACCAGTCATTATATCGATCATAGTGATATGTTTTTGTAAAATTGCCTTTTAGGCTTGCCAATTTGCAACGTTACTTAATCTACAAGATAATTTTCCCATTGAGGATTTTCTGGTACCATTAGTTTTACAAGATAAGTTATTTGGCGTCGACGAATTTTTAAAAGCAAGTCCCCGACATCAGACGGAACTGATCATATTTTTGGATTCAGTTCTGGGCAAACCGTCTGTTCGGGACACAATGGGAGATTATGCCAGGTATGTTTTGAAAATTATCAATTATGAAGTACAGAGTGTATCCCAAATAAATCCCAGTAATGGCCCATACCAGTCGCAGCTGGTGGATTTAAGTTGTACCATATCTGAGTATTGGAGCATGGAACTCAAGCAATATTTGAAGGCACTATCAGTACTATTGAAGAAGTTTTGCAGAAAAAAAGCTAAAAAAAAAATTAAGAAAAAAGTTGCAATAATGCTCCGCCTCCCCAGATTCCTTCCAAACCATTAGTAAATCTTTGCAAACTATTTTTTTCGTAATCAGAAGGAACATTTATCACCCCGTTTTTTTTGTTTTCGAAATTTTTGATTTTTTGTAAAGTTATGGCATTTTGATATTTACACAATGAGGAACTTAAATTTCAAAGTGTCATAACTTTCTAAAAAATCAAAATTTTCCAAAACCAAAAAAAAACGGGGTGATAAATTTTCCTTGTGATTACTAAAGAAAATAGTTTGCAAAGATTTTACTAATGGTCTAGAAGGAATCTGGAGAGGCTGCGCATTTTTGTACCTCTTTTTTTCAAATCAAAATATTGCTTGGGTTCCATGCTCCAATACTGAGATATGGTACAGCCTAAATCCACCAGCCGCCACTGGCCCATACTCTAGCGTTTACTGGGTAGCACCTATTTCGAGAACTTATTCTATACAAAAAAAAACTTGGTGAAGTAAATATGACATTTTTTGCTAAATCCTTTGTAAAAAAACAACTTGTATTTTTCTTAAAATAAATAGTGTTGTTGTAAAACTTTTAAAAAATATTTTTGATTTGGAATTCTTGTTATAGTAACTTTGGCATTCCTGAGGTAAAATATGACAAGATGCATGCCAAACCTTGGAAGAAACTAATAACCAGACTTTTGAAGATGTTCAAACTAACCTCTGAACTAACTCCAAACTTAAATAAAAGAAGAAATGAAGGAGCGCTAAACTTTTTATTGCATAAGCGATTCGTGGAAAATAGTTTTGGTATGATATTGAGTTAAAGGTATCTAAAATAAAATTTTTGTAATATTGTTTATTCATTTGTTTTAGGTGACGAAAGTTGGAAAGAAATGGTTCAGGAGGCAGTGGGAGATGAGGAATGTTTACAAAAAGAATTGGTATATCAAGTTGCACAATATGGTGATACTTCAGAGGCTCTTAAATGGGCCCATTTTTATAACATTGACAAGAAAGATTGGCCTTATAATGTGAGAATGCTTCAGGAGAATCCAGATGGAAATAGGTGGGTTTGTAAATTTTTGATAACTAGGGTTCCCCATTTATTTGGTTGCAAAAACATGTTGCCATAAAAAATAAACACCAGATGACCTTTAAATCTAATTGAAGGAAGTGTAAGGGTTACTGGGCATTTATGTTTTTGTTTGTATGCGGTGGCCGCTCCAGGCAGTTTTCTTAGGGAGAGCATTTATTAAATAGTTATGAAATAGTACACAGAGTATACGAGCCCCTTCCCACTTCAGTTGGTCCACCGATTGATATCTTAGTTTTTTTGCGCAGGATCAAAAAAATAATAAATATTACATGCTGTTTTAAGGTCCAAAATTAATTAACCGGGCATATTTAATAATATGTAGTAGAAAACACCAACTTTATTGTTCCATATTCAAATTTGTAACAAAGAAGCAAAAATGTTCCAAATATGGTGACATGAACCCATTTTTATTTAGTTACGAAGTAAGCCTATAATGCAAAGATGGCATTGGAAAACACGCCGCAACAACTGCTAATACTCATAGCTGTCAGAATGCATTTTATACAGCTTCAAGGTAGTTGTGTTCTTTAAAATAGGCAGAGGAAAGATTATTGATGATAAAATTTGCTCACTTATTGTTAAATTTTTTAATTCTGGGAAATCAAACTCGGAAATTGCAAATTTATTAGAGTTATCTCGGTATAGTGTAAAAAATATAGTTAGAAGATATAAAACTACCGGTTCAGTTGCCGCAAAGCCTCGACATGTGAAAAAAAGCAAGATTACAAATGCCGATAGAAGAGTATTAAGACGAATTATCCAGAAAAATGGGCTCGTCAATTACCTTGAGTTAAGTGCTCTGTGGAGTGATGTTGTTGGAAGGAGAATTTCAAGATCCACATGTCACAGGGAGGCTCACAAAATGACATTTGGCACTTACAAGATAAGTTTTTTGACTAAAAAATTGAACTAGAAAAATTGAAAGTGGCAATTTTGCTTTAGGCCAAAGAAAAGCCACTTTTAACACCACAGCAGAAGAAAAATAGAGTAAGATGGGCAAAAGAACATAAGGATTGGTCATCTCAGCAATGGCGCGCAATACAATGGAGCGATGAGGCCCGATTCGAAGTGTGTGTTGGAGACAGTCGCTATCGAGTTATTCCCCAAAAAAATTAGGGCGTTCCATCCTGACTGTCCCAATAGGAAGGTAAAATTTCCTGCATCTGTAATGGTCTGGGGCAGCATGTCATCCAAAAGAGTAGGAAAACTTCATTTTATTGAAGGAACTGTGGATATAAACAAATATTTGGACATTTTAGAAGAATCGCTTTTACCAGTCATGGAAGCATGTTTGGCATTAAACCAAGATTTTGTGTTTCAGCAGGATGGCGCAGCATGCCACACTTCAAAAAGAACTTTAAAATGGATGGACGACTATGGTATACTACTTTTGGAATGGGTTTCTAGTAGTCCTGATCTATCACCGATTGAAACTTTGTGGCATGAGATTAAAAAGGTGCTACGGAAACGTCCTGTTAGAACAATCCCCGAACTGAAACAAAGGCTTCAGGAAATATGGGATGCGTTTACATCGGAATTATGCCAAGGCTTAGTTAATACTATGCCCCCAACGAATTTCGACTGTAATAAAAAATAAAGGCGATGTTACCCAGTGGTAAACTTTAAAATTGTTGTTTTCTTAATTTTAAATATTTGTTCACATTTTCTTTATTTGTTCTCATTTTGTGTTAGTTATCGATATTAGTCACTTCATATGTATTTTTTGTGATCAAGAGGTGCTAAAGATGCTGTAAAAAAAAAAAACAATTTGAAGTTTATGTAGTACTTCTATTTTTGCTCCCTCAAGACGAATTTCTGAAAAATCCTAAAGTGGGCCAATTGAAATGGGAAGGGGCTCGTACTGGGTGACAACAGAAAGTGTTTATCCCACATATTCCAAGTTTCAGAACTTTATCTTGTAAATAAAAAAAAAAAAAAAAAATTGAGACCTGGTATATAGGTTGAGGCTTTGTTAGACTCAATTTCTAAAAAGTGAGACTGTTGTGAAAAGTTAATAAAAAAAGGTGTTGTGAACTATGCGTAGGTACAGCCCTGGGTGTGTAACCTTAACCTGGTCTCTCACCTACGGAAGGTACCCGCGGCGGGTTGTTTATTAATCATTTTTTTTTCTAAGCAGTTTTGCAGAAAGAAGTTAAAATGTTTTACGAGGTTTGTTAAAGTAATTGAAAATTTTTGTCTTGTGAAATTAAGAGACGATATCTGTTTAATCATACACAACAAAAAAAAGAAATTGTGAAATCTGATTCGTTCATATTGATTTGTAATTCTTAGAACACAACAGAGGATGATACAGCAAGAAGAAGAATGTTGGGAGGACGAGATTCCACAGCAGGATCCTGTGGAATATCACAAATCCTCATTACCATTCAGTGCTGTGCATTTGATTGACAGTCCTACTGGATTCGAAAGTTTTTTAGATACTGGACTCCAAGTAAGTTCTAAATGAACAAGCTTTCCAGTTCATCGAGATCTTGCAAACTTAGAATAACCAGAGAAGTTGCCGGAACAGTGAGAACGTTTTTTCTCGCCCAGATCATTAAATAACCAGAGAGACATGCTTTAATCTTAATTATTTGAAGTTTTACCTATTGTAGTGACTAAAACATCTGGTATTCTGAACTAGCGGGGTCTTTAACCTAGGTGGCATTTTTTGCATGCGTTTTATATATGTATATATTTTTTTTAGGATGTTGATGTCGTAGGTATAGATTGCGAGTGGAAGCCAAGCTTTGGAAGTCACTCCGAATGAATTAGCTTTAATGCAGATAGCCACTAGAGAAAATGTGTTCGTACTTGACATAGTTAATCTTGGCAACAAGGTGCCACATTTGTGGCAAGAACTTAGCAAGTTCCTTTTCAATAATTGTGATATCTTAAAATTAGGTAAGACCCAGAATAGGTTGAGTAAATTTTTATTGGATCACCTTATTTCAGACAAAAGGAATGTTTTTAAATATCATTCATGAACATCTTTAGGTCTATACTTCAGTTACCAGACATATGGGATTTGAAAAAAAGTGACATTTTTGAGTGACATTTATACTATGATTCAGTGGCGGCTGGTGGATTTAAGTTATACCATAACTTAGTATTGGAGCATAGTGCAGAAGCAGAAGGAAAATTTATCACCCCTTTTTTTTGGTTTTCAAAAAATTTGGTTTATAACATTTTGAAGTTTACACAATGAAGAACTTGAATTTCAAAATGTCATAACTTTACAAAAAATCACAATTTTCAAAAACAAAAAAGAAACGGGGTGATAAATTGCCCTTCTGATTATGAAACAAAAAAAATAGTTCGCAAATATTTTACTAATAGTTTAGAAGTAATTTGGTGTGCCAGTGCATTTTTGTAACTTTTTCTCAAAATTTTTTTCAATATACTATAGTCGGTTCGGTTCCATGCTCCAATATTGAGTTACTGCAAAACAAACAGGTGATGGTGAGCGGTGGAAATGCGCCATTGACCAAGTTGCAACATTACCCCACTCCTCGGTTAGAGCAGAATAAGAAATGTGTCATTCAGAGGTGTTACATGTATCAGTTCTGTTTTTGTGATTATTTGTTATATTTTATGTTGTTTTAATATATATCAAGTACTTACTCATATTAACGGATGATGATAACCTAGGAAAACAACATAGTGATTGGGTAATATATATTATTTCCTTATGTAAGTATTTTGTTTGCATTCACATTAATTTATTATAATTTACACACCACTGCTATTCTACTTTAGTTTGTCGTACCAATTATATTTGAGTAGGGCGTAACGACATCTGCGCGATCTATCCCCCACCGCTCGCCTTCACCAGTTTGTTTTACTGTAGACGATGATGTAAGAATATGTTACTATACTCTGTTTGGAAAAGAATAAAAGCTCCTTATAGATGCATATCCTCCAAAAACATGGTCAGGGTGCCTATAAGTAATTTTAAATACTCCTTTATATTTTATGTGCGTTATCTCTATTTTTAGAGAAATTTTACTCAAAATGCCCGTACTATGACAGCTCTTGGGTACATTACTACCTGTTTAGGGTCATAAAAACTTGGTATGAGGTGAGCGGTCATTGTCCCTGCTGCTCTAAACTGCATCTTTGATCTGTCTTATTTACCAGTATATCCCTTCATCAAGCCGGGCTGTGAAACCATAGCCGTGTTTTGGGATTTTGTATTTTATGAAATCATTGACAGCAGGGGTAAGAACGGGAAATAATTGGATAAATTAAACAATATAATAGAATAGAATGCTCCGTGGTCTAGAGGTAACGTACTTGCCTCGAAACCTCGGGGTCCCGGGTTCGATTCCCGGTCGAGGAACTGGGATTTTTCTGTGAGAGAGATTAATCGTAGTATACTCGGATATTGGGTGTGTGTCCATTGTCTCTAAATGTGTAGCCCTCTCCCACACAAAGTCATTTCAGACCTTCAGGGATAAAGGGGGTTGTAATTTCATGTGGTGTTATTATTATTATTATTATTATTATTATTATAGAATATTTACCAATTTTTGATACATATCCCAAACAATAAAATTATTTTTACCTATACTCCATTCATTTCATATAAGCACATAACAAATTCTAGCATAGGCGCGCGGTATTATATAAATATATTTTGTGAATTTACATATTGCACCGCGCGCCTATACTAGAAAACTATGCATGAGTGAGAGTCGACAAAGGGTCGCTCTGCAAGCCCAGGTAAAAGAAATTGTATGTATTCATATGAGATGAATGGAGTATAGATCGGATCAGCCAGCTCTACCAACTTAAAAGTGAGGGTCGTAAAGTACGCCGGAACTTTGCAGTAACCTTTTCGTAGTAGTGTATTAGAGGCCAGTTTAAAGCTACCAAGAAAATGACGTCATTCGTCGCATTTGCTACTTTTTGGTAAACTATTATTGAATGATGACACCATATTGATACAATTCTGAAAACCAGTTTTTTATTAAATATGGTCATTTGCAAACATCTTTTATAAATAGATCATTATTACTTCATAACAGATAAACAAAAAAAATTTTTCCATCAAAAACTGTTCGCTTTCGGGTGTACACATAATTTTTGAAAAAAATTTTTTTTTTTTTTCGAAAAAACTTCTAGAGAGCGTGTCTTATTTATCGACGTATCATGTAAACATTTTACAGAAAACAAGTAGTCGTTTTAATTTCCACACAGAGTGAATGCGAAACATCATGGTTTATTACCGACCTATATTTCATTCAATCGATTTAACTTGGACATATTGACTTCAAAGTCACAATCAGTAAGTCGATTGCAATACATTATATTTTGCTATTCGAACGAGAGAGATAGAGGAAAATATAGTTTGCTCGTACCACTAAAGAGCAGTTCCAAAACTATTTGTATTACTTGGTTACGTTCCATTTACATAATAACCTAGTTTTCAACACAAAACAGAGAAGGTTCTGGATATTTAAAGCTTTTGTATTTTCTTCCATAACAGATACATGTCTAAACATAATTAAGTAATAATTAACCTTACTTGGGGCTTGTTCCAGCACATCTGGGCTCAGCTATACCAGCATCTTAGATAGATCACAGTTTGCAGCTTGTCATACTTTCTTTCCATACACATAAGCTTCCTACACCAAGTCTCTCGTTCGTCTAGCTCAATGTAACGCAGCAAGTTGTATGTATAAAATGCCAAAAAATGTTTTAAACTTCTTCCTCTGAATATTCTGACGAACTATCCTCGGCACCCATAGTGATATTGATAGTTCGATTAATGAAATTGTTAAGCTCCCACATTTTCACATCTTTTTTTATTATGTGGTCTATACATCTTTGCCACTTATCTGAAGTCGCTCGTTTTAAGGATTTGGTCAAACAAATGTCAACGTTCTTTAAATGTGGTATTATTTTACCTGAGCCCATACCAA
This sequence comes from Rhamnusium bicolor, assembly GCA_029963845.1. Classification (NCBI taxonomy): domain Eukaryota; kingdom Metazoa; phylum Arthropoda; class Insecta; order Coleoptera; family Cerambycidae; genus Rhamnusium; species Rhamnusium bicolor. Next base: position 84,364 of record JANEYF010001447.1, on the reverse strand, counting down.
TTCAATGAGGTTAAGTTCACAGTGGTAAGGTGGTAGCCAAAGTACATATATTTGACGATTTTCTGCCATTTGATCAAGAACATATATTTTGAAAGGCTCTTTATTCAGATAGCCATTGAATTATATGAGATTTCCGCCAGGAAGTCATCAGTCTCCGCGCAACCTGTCTGGAATGGTAACTAACATTATTCATTACAATTGCAGATCCCTGAGCTATAAGACTGAAATGAGAGTAAATCACCTTCCAGGAAACCATTGCTACCACCAATATTCATGACTATTAATCATCTCTCTTTTCCCGAAGGTGCTTTCAACCCTGACAGTCTATCTAAAAATGCTTGCCGAGAACCTTTCACTTTCTTATCATGCCATACTTTCGTCACAGTATATCCTTCGTTTACCCAAGTTTTATCCAGATAAGAAATATTTTTTCCTTCCGCACAGAATTTTTGAATTGATCATAGGTAGGCTTTTCTCCAACAAATTATTTCATTTTTGTTGATAAGAAATAAGTTTCTGTTTTGCTTTTCTCAACAAAAAATTCAACTCGTGCAGAACTTCCCAGAGCTTATTTTGCTGATCTGTGGTAAATTGTCTTCTGCAAGTGCACACAAATTTTGTTCCATGTTGGAATTTCCTTTTTAAGATAAAATGCTGCGAATAACATATTTGATTCATCAGTAGCAGTTTTTGGCCCCTTGGATGTATTGATTTCATATATTCTTTTATCCCTTTTTAGAGTACAAATTTCCAGGAATTTCCTCCTGCCCGCCTATACCTGTATACTTAATTACCTGAGTAATATTCATTCCCTAAAATGGGGTAATATGAAAAATCCTTATTAAACATATTACGATTGATACCTGCTTATGAATAATACTGTCACGTGTTTGCTATCCACACAAACACCTCTACTCGTAGATTCGTTGATTGAAAATACAGGTAACACTTAATCACTACTTTATTTACTAATTAACAACAATAGATTAATTACTGTCTTAACTATAATCACACTTCAACACTTATAAGTCTCTTTCTTATTTCTTCTTTACTCGTTCACGTTCAACTTAAGATTGATTTTCGGCCCACTGTGTGTCTTATTTATACATCCGTTCACAGGGTCTAGGGCATTCCAGAATATTCCCGGCCGTTCGTGTACAATTCCAGTCTCATCTAACCAGTCTACACAGTCCAGTGGCGTAACAATACCATATATTTACCAAATATTTATAATGCTAAATAATTGATTTCGAATCTACTTTTAAGCTCAAGCTCTTTGTAGCTTGTATCACTAATTTTTCGTTATAATTTCCATGAATGTGAAGACAGTACACGTCCATGGCTGGTCTTTGTCTCTGAGTGACTTATTATTCTCTTCCTTTTCGAAATACAGTATAGCTCCACACTTCTTTGTCATTAATTTTTTTAGTGCTTTGTTTGTTAATTCTACTGTAAAATGTTTGAATATTTATTTTCTTTATTGAGTCAATTTGACCTGGAAATAACCATTCATATATTAGATATATTAAACACTGTAATTGACATATCATAAATCTGTCGCAGAAAAACAGGTTTGTCATATAAAGGCGCCAAAAACGTCATATTTGAATGTATCCAGTCAAATATTCATTTGTCTTGGAAAGTTGTTCAGTTTGACTGGACAATTTAAGTTGCCCCACATCACTAGTTAATGGGTTTGATATTTTTAGGTTTTAGTTTAACTGGTGATATTCATATGATAAGGCAGGCTTTACCGGACCTCAATTTTTCTCCAAAACAAGTTGGATTTTTGGATCTGTGTTCACTTTGGAAACATTTAGATAAATTTCCAGAGGTAAAACTACCATATGAAGGTATGTTATAATTATTTATAATGTTTTCCACTACATGCTAGTTAGGTTCTCTTTTCGTAGTTTATTATCATAAAGAAAACTGACTGGCCAATAATGATATATTGGCCGATAACAATTATTGACAAGACAATTTGTTTTTAGTACAAAAGGGCGGACCTAGTTTAAGTACTCTTGTGCATCACTGCCTGGGACGTCCTTTGGATAAATCTGATCAGTTTTCAAATTGGGAAAAAAAGGCCGTTACGTGAGAGTCAGATAGAGTACGCAGCACTCGATGCGTATTGTCTCATTCAAGTTTATGATGTTATGAAAAAATCCTGTGAGGATATGGACTATCCCTTTGAGGAGACCTGCTATAATCTAATGACCAACGAGAAGATGCCTAAGAAAAAGACAAAAAAAGTGGGAAATAAAAAGGTTGGTCGAATGTGTTTTTCTAAACAAAATGTAAAGTATTTGGTAAAAGAGAAAAATGTTGTCTAATATTTAATCACTGTTTTGCAAATTTTGCTCCGAATCAGTCACTTGGATCATATATTAAATATAAACCCAAAAATGATATAGGGACCCTTTCTGTAGAAATGAATTGTGTACTCTCAGCCGTTGAACTTACGGAATTGAATTTTATCATCATCACTGTATATAGACCTCCGGAAGGAGACCTCAATGTATTTTTAGAAGTTATGACCTCATTGCTTGACAGAGTTTTTAACATGAACAAATAAATCATTATTAACGGTGATTTTAACATACATTTCAACCAAAACTGTACAAAAAAACATACATTTATGAACCTAGTCAATTCATATGGTTTTGTACAAATGATTTATGAAAGTACAAGACTAGAAGCATGTATCGACAATATTTTCATCAACTTCTGTGATATTTTAGACTGTGTAACAAATGTATATGATCCTTTACTGTCAGATCACTCTGCCATAGATATAAGTGTAAATATAAACCTTTTAAAAAATAGGAGTAGTAACAAATCTCCAATCATTATTTACAGACCAATCACATCTCAAGGTAAACTAAAAATGTATCGTTTACTTGAAACAGAATCCTGGGAATTTATAAATTCAAATTTGGATGCAGATAATAAAGTAAATTGTTTTCTTCAAAAGATTTTACACTTTAGAAATACTGCATTCCCAGAGGTAAAAAGACAAATAAATTCAAGCCAGAAAACCCAAATACAATGGTTTAACAATGACATTAGGGACATGAGGGAAAACTTAAAGTTTTTAACAGATCTACAAAAAAATTTTAGGACACCAGAGCTGACTGAAGCGGTGAAAAATTATAGATATAAATATCGTCTTGCTATAAATAAAGCAAAACAAAAAAGCGAATACTGAATTTATCAAAAAAAGCAGATAACAAGGCAAAGGCTGCATGGCAGGTCATTAATAGAAATAGAAAAACAAATATGAATGAGGAAGTGAGTATTCATGCAAATGATTTAAATTCTTTTTTTTATAAACGTAGGAAACAACACAGTAAATAATTTGCGGGAAACAATTTTAACTTATGAAGAGTATCTTGTAAGAGCTAACATAAATAAACCAAATCCAAGTTTCTCCTTTAGAGAGGTTACTTACATTGAGGTCAGAGATGCTATAAATGAATTAAAAAATAAACATAGTAAAGACTTTTATAATTTAGACATAATGCTAATTAAATCCTTAAAAGATATATTAATAATACCTTTGACAAAATTGTTTAATCAATGCATAAAGGAAGGTGTCTACCCTTCATGCTTTAAAATTTCTAAAGTAATTCCTATATTTAAGAAAGGCGATCAATTTGATCCAAGCAACTACAGACCTATAGCGCTGATACCAGTGATATCGAAGATATTAGAACTTTTATTAAAGAAACAGTTGTGTAGCTACCTAGAATATAACAAACTCATGATAGAACATCAGTACGGTTTTAGAAAAGACAAAAGCACTATTGGTGCCATAAAAAAACTATGTGACACCATAATCAGAGGTTTTGAAGAAGGAAACTTTGTAGGGTCAACCTTTTGCGACCTTTCCAAGGCCTTTGATTGTGTGTCACACGAAATCTTATTAAAAAAACTGGAATATTATGGAGTCGGAGCTATGAGTCTGAAATTGCTATCTGGGTATCTAACAAATCGATCCCAAGTAACCTATTATGGGGGCAGCCTCTCTGAGGAGAGACAAATAACCCATGGAGTCCCCCAGGGATCAATCCTGGGTCCTCTGCTCTTCCTCATATACATTAATGATATTCTCACATCCCTCACAGACAGTGTTTTACTTCTATACGCACACGACACAAATTTTACGCATTGCAATGTCGATTTCGATCAACTAAAATCTTGCATGGATGCTTCTATCTCCAAGGTAGAGGATTGGTTTTCAGCAAGCCAATTAAGACTAAATGTAAATAAGACTGAAAAAATGATCTTTTCCTTCCGTAAAATTGATAAAATAAACAACCCAGAATCAATAAAGTTTTTAGGAGTTTTTCTAGACCCTACTTTAAAATTTGATTGTCATGTTAACTACATAGCTAGCAAAGTATCTAAGAGCATATTTTTATTAAAAAAACCTAAATGTGAGTCAGCAGGTTTGTATTATGACCTTTCACGCAGTCATACAATCTGTTTTAAGTTATGCTATCATAGCATGGGGACACTCTTCCCACACAAATAGGATCTTTAAACTGCAAAGACGGGCAATTCGTATTATAGCAAAAATAGAATATCGGGCAGATGCTAGGAATGCATATAGAGATCTAAACATTTGACCCTTCCCAGCAGATACATTTTTGAGTGTATAACATATATAAAAAATAACGTAGACCATTATAATACATCACAAAGTATATACAATCATGACACACGCCACAAAGACAATCTTAGAATTGATTTTTTACGATTAAATAAATTATGGAATGCAACACTGCATCTGGCTCCAACTTTTTATAACAAATTACCTATAGGTGTGAAATCTCTTGAAGGAAACGAGTTTAGAAATGTAATAAAAAAGTTCTTAATAAGGAAAGCGTACTACTCCCACAACGAATTTTTAAACAGTGATCACAATTCATGATTTTTAGTATATATATTTTTTTTTCGTTTTATCCTAGTCTAGTGTATAAGTTTTAAATTTAAATGTAAAACATAATGTTAAAACCCAATATGCCACTCTTAATGGCATTTTCTAGGTATGTAATATATATATTGCTGTATTTTGACTTATATAAGAATTTGTATTTTCCTGTGCATCAATAAAGATCTATCTATCTATCTATCTATCTATCTATCTATCTATATGCTTGTTATTTTCCCTGGAAAAGGTTGGAACATTTGATGTGATGACACTATCACTTAACTAGTTTCCAGAAACACCAAAGCATTAATTAGTGGCGGCTCCACAATAAAAGCTGCAGCAGTTCTAAACAGGTGACGAAATAATAAAAAGTTTATAATTATTTAGATTTTTTTTTTTAAAATTCATATCGGTATATTTTAAAAATCGCTGACTATTCTCTGCCACAAGAATTATGTGACAACCAGACACCAGAAATACTGTAAGAAACGACAGCAAGTGTACTTTATCCAGAAAAGGACAGGCCTTTTTACACCAATACGCATTGCCATGAATTTTAGATCACAACCGGTTTTATCCAATAGAATATATGCTGCTGTGAAAAACACGTCTATGCTTCATTTATTTATCATATAAGGTATAGAAATTAATTATCTTGTAGAAGCAGAATGACAATCCACACAAGGAAATATCCCAACCTGGGAGTCCACATCCTGTACCAGTACCCGCAGGTAAAATTAAAGTTGTCTGTGATACCATGCTGCAAGGACTTGGTAGGAAGCTGAGAAGTTGTGGCATCAATTCTGTCATATTGGAAAATCATGAAGATCATACAATGTGTGTTAAATATGCCCAAGATGAACATAGGTACATCTTGACCAAGGGATACGAGACATTTAAAGTGGTAAGAAATTCTATTTCTTAGAATTAGACCAATAGGAATCACATTCATCGGTATCTTATATTGTCATTATTAGTGCAGCTGTTTAAACCAAATTTGGCACACAGTACACTTAAATAGGATGCCTTAAAATGTGATTGTATCACACTCTACAATTAACCAGTGGCGGATATTATGGGTAATCAACCATAAATTTGTTTTTGTCATCTATATTACAAACAATGAGAGAGCAAAAAAAATTAAGGATACATTTATTATTATCTATAAATGAGTGACTTATCTTAAGATGTGATCGCTTTTAATTTTCTACAGGGCATTTCTACTTTTTTTTTTTTTACCAAATTTATGTTACAATTACCCATATCTCCGCCATTGGTTAATTGTAGAGTCTGATACAATCACATCTTATGGCATCTTATTTAAGCGTACTGCATGCCAAATTTGATTTATATTGATGCACTAATAATGACAGAAATAAAAAAATTTCACATTTTTTTGGAAATTTCAACACCCCGTATCTTTGTCACCAGAAATAGGAACGAGGTATTAGATATCACAATCAGCTCAAACTACTTGAGCAATAAGATAACCGATTGGAAGGTATCTTCTGAACCCTCGTGTTCAGATCACAAACATATTCTATTCAGTATAGAAGCCGGTCTAAGACCTGTGGTGACATATCGAGATCCGAAATGCACAAACTGGAAAGGGTACAAACATTCCCTCCAGTCTCACCTTCAATCCACTATCATCACAATCAGAAATCATTATGGAACTGAAATTGCGGCGGAACAGATCCTAAACGCAATTGCCTTAGTTTACAACGAAAACTGTCCCCTGAAGACAAAAAAGACGTCTTAGTGGAATTTGGATAAAATAAGAAAGGAAGTTCGACGCCTCTTTAATCGAGCTTAAGCTTCGGGCGACTTGGACCAATATAAATCCGCTCTATTGGACTATAACAGAGAAATAGGGAAAGCAAAAACGGGATCTTGGAGGAAATTTTGTGAGAGTATAACTGACACCTGACAGTACTAGAATCCACAAGATTCTTTCCAGAGTGCCGATGTGGGAATTCGACTTGTTAAGGCAACCGGATGGCTCATATACGGACTCTGGTAAGGAAACAGCTCCTAACACAAAACCACTTCCCAGGATGCTTGAATCCGGATGACCAACAGCTGTCACCATCAGAAGAACGATTAAAACGACCTGAAAAAAATGACTGGCTGACAGTTGAAAAGGTGATCACACTACCAGTAATCGAGTTGGCTATTAAATCCTTCCAACCATTCAAAACGCCAGGAGAGGACAGAGTTTTTCCAGCTTTACTACAAAATGGACTCCCATTCCTCATTAAATTATTCAGAGCTAGTCTGGTATGGAACTATATCCCATCCATTTGGTCGGCGGTTAAGGTAGTATATATACCGAAAATGAGTAGCAAAGAACCAACCCTAAATCGCTTAGACCAATTAGCCTGACGTCTTTTCTGTTGAAAGGCCTGGAGAAGATACTGGACGGATATATCAGGGGGGAACATCCTGAATCATCACCCCCTCAATACCCACCAGTATGCCTATTTCGCTTCTATCAAGTTTTTCAAAAAATAATTGAGAAATTAGTTGCAAAAAGAATAACAGTATTTTTTACTAAACATAAAATTTTCACACCACAACAGTTTGGCTTTCGGCAAGGACTCAACTGCTGATGCAGTTACATCCTTTGTAAATCAATTGTATGATGACTTGAATTCGGGTGATCAGGCGATTGGTCTGTTCCTTGATCTCAGCAAGGCATTTGATCTCGTGGACCATGAGATCCTATTATATAAAATGGAATGTTATGGTGTGCGAGGTATGCCTTATGAGTGGTTTAAAAGTTACCTAAGAGAAAGGACACATCATGTAGAAGTCAATAATGTAAAATCTACAACACTTAACTGTAATATAGGTGTTCCACAAGGATCGGTCCTAGGACCCTTACTTTTTATTATCTACATAAACGATTTTCCAAATTTTATAAAAACTGCTGAACTTGTGATGTTTGCTGGAGACGCCAATCTCTTAGGTAGATCTCCGAATGAAGAAAACTTACGAATTCAAATATGTGCCACAATTGACTCGTCCAATACTTGGCTGTCAGGCAACAAACTACTTTTAAACCAGGAAAAAACTGTTTTTATAAAATTCTCTGTAAATCACACAGTATACGATCATAGTAGTTTCATAAAATATAATAGCAAAAGTTTGGAACAAAAATTAACATATAATTTCTTGGGGGTAGAAATTGATGCTACTCTAACCTGGAATCACCACATAGACAATGTTTGCAACAAAATCTCTAAGTTATGTTTTACCCTAAGATACTTAAAGGCTTTTGTCAATATTTTTATACTTAAAACCTTCTATTTTGCGCAGATACACGCAATAATTTCATATTGTCTAATATGCTGGGGCTCAGAAACTACAGCTCATCGTGTTTTTATAATGCAGAAGCGGGCAGTAAGAATTCTTGCCAATGTAAACAGTAGAACAACATGTAAACCTTTATTTAAATGATACAATATACTTCCACTTCCGTGCATATATATTTATCAAATATTAATAAATGCACAGAAAAACATTAAAAACTATAAAAGATTGGGTGACAATCATCAATATGATACAAGAAACATAAATACTCTTGAAATTCCAAGACATAGAATCTCAAAATTTGAAAAGTGCCCAAAATATAAAGGCATTATATTCTATAACAAATTACCTGATGAATATAAAAACTTGTCTGCAAGTAAATTTAAGGTAAAAATAAAAAAAACTGCTATTAACACATTGCTTTTATAGTGAGGAAGAGTTTTTGCTGTATGATTTTGCATTATAACAAGCATTTTTGCACTCATACCTTGATATTTTTAATTTGTAATTTTAATTCGTTGTGAATCTGTTATACATATATAAATGATTTTTTTACCCTTTTTTTTTCTCTTTTATAATGTACTGTGTAATGTAACATAATGTATTGCTGATATTGTCTATTTTCAATTGACTTATCCTATAACTGTAAGTTCTATGGATCAATAAATTATTATTATTATTATTATTATTATTATCAGACATGAAAATCAACAGAACTAGTACTCAATAACCTAGTCGAGAAGATCACCCAATTCCTTCATGAAGAAAATTGCGGTGGGAGCTTTTCTTGACATTGACAGAGCATTTAATAATGCATCGTCCAACTCCTTATATGCAGCAGTGGCTGCCAGAGGAATTGAACCCACTATAGGTGACTGGATTCGTGCTATGCTATAAAACAAAATCATAACAATGTCTCGACAGGAAGAAACAGTTAGCTTTAGAGCCACAAGAAGATGCCCGGAGGGTGGGGTTCTCTTGTCCCTTTTGTGGTCACTTCTTGTGGACGACTTACTGGCTATTCTCACACTGTCGGAGGTTGAGGTTCTAGCATATGCGATGATCTAGTTATACTAGTCAGATGAAACTCTGAAGGAATAATATCGAATACCCTTCAAGAGACACTGGATGCAGTGAGTAACTGGTGTAACCGGAAACAGATGTCTGTAAACCCTCAAAAAACAGCAATAGTACCATTCACCCGGAAAAGGAAGCTGGGGGACTTAAGACCTCCCTCCTTAATGGGTGAAACTTCCATTTGCGGACGAGATGAAAGATCTAGGAATCACTCTAGATAGATCACTTAATTGGAACTCCCATCTGGAAAAGGTAATCCACAAAGCAAAGCTGTCCTTATGGACATGCCGTCGTATTTGTGGCAAATCCTGGGGCATAGATCCCCAACAAATTTACAGGATCTATGTCACGGTCATCAGTCCAATGATAACATGTGGATCCATTGTTTGGTGGCCGAAAGGATCACAACGGACGGCCAAAGATAAACTCTCTGGACTGCAGAGATTAGCATGCATGACCGTGATGGGGGCAATTAGCACCACACCGTCAGCTGTAATGGAAATCCTCCTGGATTTACCCCCTCTTCATATGTCACGACCAGGAATCCAATCCCGAACTTTTTGCGCGAGCCCAAATACGTTGCATTTCGACCATCAGTCATACACCGACACTTAATTTTCTAAGAACGACCAAAATGTTACTGAAAAATATGTACACCAAGTGTTTTAAAAAAAGTCATCATTCTCAAAATGGCCCTATCAAATTTAATGAAAATTTCGGTTTGATTATCATTTTAAATTGATACTTAACATGTTTTTCAGTTAAATGGTTATGTTCCATCTGGCCACTGCCTTAAAATTGTTAGTGACGATGTAGATCAGCAGATAAGGGAGGTCATTGATTATTTTAAGATCATCGTAACCAAAGATCATGTGTTCAGTAGATGTCAGGTTAGTATAAACAAACAAATATAGCATAACTTTTCTGTGTTAGCAATCGACTGTCAATGATGTCACATATTTCATGTTAATAATTAATGAAATCAAAAAAATGCTGAAAAGGCTCATTGAACAGTTAGAAAAATGTAACAAATGAAAATTTACCAACTGATTTTTTTCCCCTTAATTAACAAAATACTTTACATACATTTTTCTTTTTTCTTGGGCACAGTACAGAACTAAATAGTAGTATAAAATCGTTAAATATAATTTTAGTTTCATCTTCTGAGATGATTTATTCATTTTAGGCTTGCAATGGAAACAATTTTGTGAAAGTGTCTCGCTCAACGATGAATGCTTTAATAAATTCTTCGGAACCAAAATTATGTCCTCCTCCACCTTGCCTCTATGAAGACGAAGCCACTGGTTTTTCCAGTGAGGATGATTATGAGGAGGCTGGTCCTCCCATTTCGGTACAAAGAAAATGGGAATTATGTAAGTAATTTTTTTCTCTGCCACATTATTTGTTTATGCCATTTTTGTATTTTCTTTTGTTTATTGTATATTCTATTTTTTTTTTAGATCCCGATGAAAAAATTGACGTAGGTCTATGTCAAACTAGGATGGGACAAAAAAATTCAAGTTAAATCTGTCCCAAAGCCGCTAATAAACAAATATGATTTCTTCTATGTATGTGAAGAATGTGGCAAGGTTTATTGGGACGGGTCGCATTTTGAAAGGGTTTTAGCAGGTAGACTCCAAGGAATTGTGCAATAAAATTATTATATTTATTCGTTTTATTGTTAAAAACATATTTTAGTACTTTCTTCTATTTCATTTAAAGTACCTTTAATAAATAAGCGTACAACATAATTTAGCGTTTAATTTTTTTTTTTATATATAACTTGATCAGTAATTTCTGTAACCTTTCCAGAAAATATGTTGTGAGACTTAGAAAAATATTGCAAAAGGAAGTAAAAATAGGCATATAGCACATACATGTCCGTAATTAGTAAATATAAAGTATTTTTGTCTGAAAACAAAAATGTGCGGTTCTGCTGTACAAAATATAAGCAACAACAAAAAGAAAGTTATTTGTTAGATCCTGAAAATAAGCTAATCAACAAAAATAAATAAATACATAGGCGTGCGTAAACAATTTTTCAAAGGAGGATAACGGATGTTTTGAAAATTATTAATTACATCAGCATCCATGGAGGAATCGGTAGGTCATGGCATGGCTCCTTCTAATGTCGACCTCAGTTAAGATTACTATGGGGAAATAGACTGAACTTGGCTTATTTCGACTACAATTACCTCGAAAAAACTAACTGCTAAAAACCAATAAACACTTTTCTAATTATATTGACACCATCGACATTAGCGAAAGTTTTAAATATAAAGAAGTCTCTTATAACGGGGTTAGAGATGCAATAAACAATATAAAAAAATAGTAAAAGCAAAGATCCTTATGATATAAATGCCTGAATCCTAAAAACCTTGAAAAATATAATCGTTTTCCCCCTAACTAAACTTATAAATCAATGTTCCAGAACCAACATTTTTCCAACAGCTCTGAAACTCGCAAAAGTTATACCCATATTTAAAAAGAAGACAAGGACGACGCCTCGAATTATAGACCTATTTCGCTATTACCCATTATAGCGAAAATTTTCGAAAAAAATCCTGAAAAGCCAAGTTTGTCAGTTCTTTGAGCAAAACTATCTTTTCCACATGGTTTTCATAACAACCGATCCACAACTTTAGCTGTTAACAACTTAACTCAATTTGTGATAAACAATTTTGAAAATGGGTATTTCACTTATGGTTCATTTTACATTTCACAAAAGCATTTGACTGTGTTAATCATAACATCTTATCTTTCTGATAGAGTGCAATATGTTTCTTATAACAGGACCACATCTGATAAATTACCAATTAAACCCGGAGTACCCCAAGGATCGGTCCTGGGTCCGATACTATTTCTTGTGTACCTATATCAACAACTTAGTGAACTGTGATAATAAATTAAAAACAATACTTTTTGTGGACGATACCATGGTCTTGAACAGTGACAATAAAATGAATGCGTTAGTAGAAAATGTTGCAATCACCCAAAACAACATTAAGCAGTGGTTTCTTGCAAACAGCTTAAACCTAAATGTAAGTAAAACTCAAACCATTACATTTTCTCTACGTCATACTAACAATATTAGATTCAAAGAAATGAACTTTCTTGGTGTAAATCTGGATTGAGTTTTAACCTGGGAGGTAGGTACATATTGATAGCCTTGCACAAAAACTATCCAAAAAAAATGTTTCTTATAGTAATCTGTCGAAGTCTGTCTCAAACAAAATCTTAATTATGGCGTACTACGGACTTTTTCATGCCAATATTTATGCAATACTAAATTGGGGACATGCGTCTCGCAGCAGTAAAATTTTAGTCTCTAGCTCAAATGCATTAGGATCATAGCAAGACAACTTGAATATAGAGACGATTGCAGAAACCATTTTATTAATCTCAAAATACTTACTCTACCATGCGTCTTTATTCTGGAATGTCCAATCTTAACTAAACCGATAAGTTTTCCACACACTGACAAATATTATATTAAAATGTAATTGAAATAGTCATTATTATACCTTCGAATACTTGGACATGTGTACCTAGTCTTTAAGGCCCCAATCTTCTAATTTCTACTTGTAAGACATTTTTACAAAAACCATTCACAATGGAAAAATAATAGGATTGCGAGTATCCAAATAACATTTTATTTTAAAAATGCAGGAAGAAGTTATGGTTTCAGTAAACGTTATATAGAGAACATTCAACAAATCCTACTTCCTAACAACAAAGATCAATTCTAATATTCATAATGGCGTCAAACCGTCCACGCGTACACTTGATTTCAAAAAAACTGGTACACTTTCTTTTAGCTATGTAAATCATTCGTTCTTTGACTGATATTAATAATCTTACAAATGTCACTTTGACGTTAATCAGTGGCGTCATTATTAAAAATGGTTCGATATCTAACAGATATTCAAAAATTTCGAATTGTTTCTAAAATTGAAGATGGTTGGTCCATAAGAAGACTTGCTGCTGAATACAATGTGAGTAAAACCACGATAATGAGTAAAAAACAATGGGAAACCAATCAAACGGTATCTCGTAAAGTTGGTTCCGTAGGCCCAGAAAGAGCAATAATCAAGAAGATGAAAATCTTATAAATTACCTAATAGAAAACCCTTTTCAGACTGCAGTAAATGCAATTTCAGAGACAAATTTTCCTGCTTCGGGTATCTACTGCTTGCAGAAGAATAAAACTACAAAGCGAGTTGAAGAGTAGTTCAGCGGCTAAAAAATACAAACTTTCAGAAGAAAAGAAGCAGGGTAGGATTATTTTTGCACTCAACTATATAATCAATGATGAAAACTTCTGGGGACAAGTTGTCTGTTCTGACGAAAAGGTTTTTAAATCCTGTAACGATGGACATGTTCTCGTATATAGGCCTCCTTCCACTAGATACGACGAAAAATATACTTTCGATCCACAAATATCAGAAAGGTTTTCAGTCAATGTCTAGGCTTGGATGAGCCTAAATGGGTTAGGTGTGTGTTGGAACAGTGGTGGTCATCTCAGTTCCATTAAATATATTGAAATATTAGACAATATTATGTTGCCGTCAGTAATAGAGGTGTTTCCGGAAAATAATTTTATTTTCCAACAAGGCAACTGCTCCATACATACGGCCCATCGTGTCAGGCAATGGTTTCTTAATAAAAACATAGAGTTGTTACCGTGGCCATCTAAAAGTCCGGATTTAAATCCAATTGAAAATGTATGGGGACTAATGGTGAAATATATAAGAAAATTAAATAACGATCCAAATAATGCCCAAGAATTGGAAGGGATAATTGAAGAGGCTTGGGAGAACTTGTCGCAAGAAGTTGACCTTGCAAGAAATCTGATTTTGTCCATGCCTGCAAGACTTCAGGCAGTTTTAGACGCTAATGGAGCAGTGACAAAATATTAGTTAATTCTGTATTACGTAATTGAAGTTCATTTATTTTATTTTTTTATTGTATTTTTATGTTCAATTTGCATTATTTACATTTTTTTTAATCTCAAGTGGTATTTTTGTGTTCTTATTTTAAAAATAGAATTATCATTATTCAGTTAGTATTTTAATTACAACCATTAGTAGAATTATCTGTAACAAATATTATTTTTTTAAACAATAATATGGCAGGCTTGAAAATGTTTTGAAAAAGTTATTTTCTAATTATTTTTTAAAATTCCATTTGAATAAAATAAAAAAGAAAAAGGTTTAATAAGTTTAAAAACACAAAGAAAACCGATCTCCTCCAAAAAACCCAGGTCCGGGGTAAATCACCTCTTCTCCACCCCCCTCTCGACATGCCTGGCCAGCCCTATTTACAGACATATGCACACAACTAAACTATTAAGATTTTCGATTACAAGAGTTATAACAGTTTTTTTTTTGAAATCAAGTGTACGTCACCTACAAACAAATTGTCAAATTATCAAGCGCAGATTTATGGTTAACAGATAGCTTACTAACCGTAGGTAGGTATATGCTTTTTAACCACTAAAAAGTCAATCTCAACCAAAGGCACTTATTTACAATAAGAAAACACTTAGTTATTCTTAATAAAAAAAATAAAAAAAATTGAGTTATTTTAAGTGTGTTGTTATTGGGATAATTAGTTAGAGATTTAAGGTTGCAAAAGCTCATTAGCAAAACAGTTTTTCTTATGCTTATATGATGGTAATGTAGGTAGTCTTAAGAAAAAAATACTTATGATATTGCAGATCATCTTAGCAAAACATTTTATTTGATCGATTTCCCTCAGTGTAGAATCATGCTAAAACTTTTTTTATTATTATTAGAATCGTATGGTAAATGACTAAAAGATGAATACCTAATGTTTCCGAAACCAATGTGCTTCATTACCAGTCAAATGCTAACAAGCATTTTTCAAGGATATAATAATAGTTATTTATTATGTACTACAGTACTGACGGCATAAAATTGCATTTATGGTCCGCAGCATGAAAGTTGGAGCCCGACACCCAGAGTTTTACAATCATTTTGTCCAATCGTTTTGTGTTTTTCAATTGAACTGGACATTCTTTTTGAAATAGAGAACAGGATGAAAAATCATTTTTCTGTACCCTATCAGAAATTACCGAATCGACACTGCGTCAAAAATGTTGCATAAAAAAAATATAATAAAAGCCAGTTTTTATGGCCCAGCGAGCTATAAAGTGATACTTTAAGCCCTCAAACCAATCATATCAAATGACCAACTAAGACCGGTCGTATATAAACATTAAACATAAATAATACATGGGCGGGGCCCGCTTTAGAGGTGGACAACCCGGACCCTCGTTCGGGGCGGCGAACCTGAGGGCAGCATTTTCGCTCCTCTGACTGAACCAAATATTGATAAAAATAATTATTCTCAATTAATATAAATTGTACACTACTTGTTGATTTTTTCCCTAACTAAAATTAAGTACTATGCAATAGTGATGGGACTCGAGTGTGAAAATACTCGAGTGACTCGAGTCAAAATCTGATTCGAGTGACTCGAGTAAAGTTGTTACTCGAGTCGAGTTATTGCTACTCAAATCAAGTTTTAACTCGAGTCGAGTTGCAATTCGAGTAAAGTTGTTACTCGAGTCGAGTTATTGCTACTCGAATCAGTGAGTTAATATGATTTAAGTTTTACATCGAGTTGAGTTTGACTAGAGTCTAGAGTCAGGGCAGAGTCGAAATCAAATTAGGATTTTTCTTTTGGTAATCTTTCAGCATTTAAAACACTACCATCTAATTCCAACATAAGTTTGAAAAATCGAAAGGATAAACATAAATCATAATAATTGAAATTCAAAATAATAAATGGACCCAGGTCAAATATTATTTTTCCGGCAAATCAACACATTTCAAATACAAAATTAAATATTTAATTAACATTGTGTATAAAATGACATTTAAAGAAAACCAACATAATTTTTTTTTTTACATTAAATTAACATTAAATTAAACTCTTGTTAGCACAAAATATTAAATAAATACAGTATTTAATATTTAGTACACACCGATTACGGTTTTTTATTTATTTCGAACTAATTCAATCGAAAAACAAATCTTTGTGAACGTGAATGTGCCAGTTTGATTGCTGCAGTCGTGTGAGTCTTGATTTTAAAGAATTCTAAGTTCTAATTTCTAATTTTCTAATACGTCGTAATAACGTCGTATGTAACAATTCTAGGTTTGTACCACAGAGAGGTTCTCTGTGGTTTGTACGTAGAGGCGATTTGTGATAGTTTTCTGACTATAGAGATGCGAGAGCTCTGCAATAACAAACGTTCTGATTGAACAAGCGCATCTCTACAACAATGTGCGCATGCTTCTGATAGTTTCAAACGGTTGGAAACTGCTCTACGAACAAACCTTTTAATTAATAATTATACAATCTGACCTACAAACATGAAACAACAAACCTGGAGGGGAATTCCCGATCCCGATGACCCGATGATATTGTAATTGATTAGTGATTTCATTCATGGTTACATGTTTTCATCTTTATTACTTTTACAAGATTAGTGCCTTCAGTGCCTTCATATAAATAATCTTTCATATTTATATTATATAAACAAATCACACTGGCACTAAAGAATATTTAAAAATATTAATAAAACCATAAACAATTAAATTAAAGTAACTTGACTCGAGTCAAAAAGCGACTCGAGTCTAAAGGCTACTCGAATCAAAAAAGCGACTCGAGTCAAAAAGCGACTCGATTCAAAAATCTACTCGAGTCAAAAGTCGAGTCGATTTTTTTGAATTTTACTCGACCTAACTTTTGACTCGAGTTTTATAACAATGAAACCGAGTTTCAACTCGACTCGAGTTTCAACTCGAGTAAATTCGGAAACCTACCGAGTTATTCGCGTGAAAAAAAAGTCACTCGAGTCCAATCACTACCATGCAATTTACATTTTGATCTTTGCGGTTTGTTATGTTTTAAAGCTAGAAAAATATTAAAACACCTTTTTTAAAAAGCATTTATTTTTGAAATAAAACAAGACGTATAGTTAAAAGACGCGCATGATCATGCATGACTTGTAGGTATATAGTTACTTGTTTAAAATAGGAACTGCAAGTCATAACATGCATGAACATGTTTTTGGGCCTTACTATATAAAGAGTCATCGAAGCGCAATTGTGTTTATTGCAAATGCGTCGGTGCCGGTGATAATATATCCTTGAAGTAAGTTTGTAAATATTAAAAATATTTAACAGTTTAGTTCGGGATAGTGACTTTTGTGTGTTTTGTCGATTTCTAAAGGTAAATACTTCTGCAAATACCTATATTAAGTGGTAAAGAACTATTTTCAGAAATATTTTCCACAATACGTACTTATACATTTTTAAATAGTTACTGTATGTGACGGATTTTTATTAATTTATTCGGGGTTTTTGCCCCGAAAAAAAGAGACACAAAAAAATCCATCTTAAAATTTCAAACATTTTAGATAGGTATTTATTTTAAATATTTAGTTTTTATATGTTCGTTGTGGTCATTCGCAATTTTGTTGGGATCCACCACACCTAAAATAAAATCTTTTAAAAAAATCCTACTAATTAATAAATTATAATTTTGTGTAGTAATAAGCCAATGCGTTACATAAAAAGATAAAAGAAGAAATCTTCAAATACGATTAGTCGGTGACGGTGGCTTAGTCTGTCCCACAGTTTAAAAAAATTAAATGCCTAGTTTTAATTACTAAAAGTATTTACTATTTCTTCTGAAAGGGGGATTGAAAATTAGCCCGAAACGTTAAGAAATTCGTTTTTATATTTAAAAATAGTTTAAGTAGGTAATTAAAAATTTTTCAAAACTGTGCTGCAGACTAAGTCACTGACTAATTGGATTTGAATATTTTTCCAATTTATATTTTTATTTTAACTGGGGTATTTTGCATTGTTTAATTTATTGTTTTAGAATGTCTGACGCGCAAAGAAAATTGTCCTGCCATCAGTACAAAAAGCGAAGGCTAAAAAAAGGAAACCCAAAAGCAAAAACAAGCTGGTGCTCTCCACAATTAATTACAGGGTAGGTCTGGTAGTACCATTAGTACCAAAACAAATATCTCCAAAAAATTCAGATAAAAAGGAAGCCACAGAATCATCAGAGAGTGTTGGTGACCAAGACCAATCAATATATGATATTTCTAAACCAATTTTGTCACCGAATGAAAGCAGCCTACCAACTGACACCGCCTTGGCACTTACAGAAAGCACCTAGTAAGCACTAGTAGCACTCTACCTCTACAAACTGATCCCACCACCACCCACGGAATGCACTGTACAAACTTTAGGTACAGATCTAGCATTGTGGCTCAGAAGTTTAGGAGATGCCGAAAAAAGTTTTTTAGTACAACAAGGTCCACTTAAACCAATGTTTAATTACAAATTTCCTTATGATGGCGCCGGTCGAAAATTTAGCTCAAATTGAATTTTAAGAAATGGAGAGCAAGTTGTAAGAGACTGGCTAATGTACTCCACTTCAAAAAACTGCATATGTTGCTTTTGCTGCAAAATTTACGGCCATGTGTCAAGTTCCCTTTCAAAGGAAGGTTTTAAAAGGTGGAAGCACATCGTTGAAACTTTAAAGGATCACGAAATTTCTAAAAATCATATTCAGGCTCAGAAAATCCTGGCTAGAACTCGGTCAACTATAGATGCAGCTGCCCAAAGAGTTATTAACGCTGAAACGAATTACTGGTGCGAGGTGCTTCTAAGGATTGTAGCAATTACTAAAATGCTCGGTTAAAGTTGTTTAGCTTTTCAAGGTACAAGCGACAAGCTGTTTGAGCAATAATAACGGCAACTTTTTAAAAATAGTTGAATTGCTATCTGAATTTGACCCCGTCATGGAGGAACACGTGCGTAGAGTGCTTAAAAAATAGCAAACCAAAGCTCACTATCTTGGAAAACATTCAAAACCAGATAATACACTTGCTTCACGAAAGTGTAAAATCTCATATTATTGCTGACATATAAAAAAGCGAAATACTATTCCATAATATTAGATTGCACTCCTGACGTCAGTAAGGTGGAGCAAATGACCCTGATAATTAGATATGTTTCCATCAATAAGTCTGATTCTGATTCAAACGATGTCGAAATAAAAATCTACGAAAGCTTTTTAGGTTTCTTACCTGTGGAAAGATCTACAAGAAGACAACTATATGAAATTATAATTGAAGAGCTTCATGAAATAGGACTTGATGTGCAAGATATAAGAGGGCAGGGATATATATATATATATATATATATATATATATATATATATATATATATATATATATATATATATATATATATATATATATATATATATATATATTATATATATATTTTTTTTCTTCTACTTTTCGATGGGCAATATTTTTAAAACATGTCCAAGGATTAAAATTAAAACCTTTGAGTGACACTCGATGGGAAAGCAGGATAGAAGCTTTAATGCCCTTAAGATTTCAACTTGCTTTGCTAAACATTTATGAAAACCAAGACATCGGATATCTCAATAAGAGACGAAGCTTCGTGTTTGCTAAGTTGCATTAAACAATTTAAATTTTTATGTTCAATAGTCATATGGCATAAAATTTTAAACTGTATTAATCCCATAAGCAAGCTTGTGCAAACAAAAGATTTTTATTGAAAAAAGCACTTGGATCTTCTAGAGAACTGCAAACATTTCTTTAAAAATCTTCGATCAGATAAGTCTTTCAATGAAATTATTCTTGACGTAAGAGAATTGGTTGATAAATTTAACATTGAAGCCAATTTTGAATCAATAACGCCGCGACACTGCGTAAGAAGAAGAAAAGGCCTGAAGGCCAACATTTCATATGAGGCAAGGAACGAACAAATCAAAGATTCCAAAGAAAATACAAAATAGAATTTTTCTTCTATACTATTGATCAAGCATTAAATGCACTAGATAGTCGATTTGAACAACTGAATCACCATAGTAACCATTTTCAATCTCTATATAATATATATGATTTGAAAACCATGCCTAAAGAGACACTGATAACGATTTGCAAAGATTTGGAAAATATTTTGTTTGATGGTGAATCAGCTGACATTAACGCTCTAGAATTAGTAGAGAAAATTTCTGCGGTTTGTGCACTTTTGGGAAAAAAAGAAAGTCCAAGTGATATTCTTGAAATAATAACAATGCCAAATTTTGCCCCAAAACTTAGTATTGCCTTAAGAATAATACTGACTATTCCAATATCAGTAGCAAGTGGAGAAAGAAGTTTTTCCAAATTAAAATTAATCAAAACCTTTTTACGCCCAACTACTACGAAAAATCGACTAAATGGCTTGGCCATTTTAGCAATTAAACATGAAATTGTTTATCAAATAAACTTAAAAGAGGTAATAAAAAAATGTGCAGAATTAAAAGTGAGAAAAAAAATATTCTTCTGATTATAACTCAAACAATATATTACTGTGGTTCTATGTATCTACATTTTGTTTTCTATTTAATATTTAGGTTTTAGGTATAAGTGAGAAAAAAAATCTAGCGGTAAAATTGCACCCTGTATGTTTAAAACTAAGTAAATATTTTTAAAATATAACAACTAGGTATATGCACTACAACTATTTTATTTTAATTTATACTGTTTTGTACCAAATGTTAAATTTCAATACTTGTTTCTTTTTAAGTATACGTTTTTATTGCAAATTAATGCCATCTTTTATTTAGAGAAAATAACTTTAAAAGGGGCGGCAATTTGTTTTTTGTCCGGGGCGGCGTAAACGCCAGAGCAGTCCCTGACATGGGAAAAGATTTCGGGACAGATATAACGGACAATGTTATAAAATAATGCAGTGTCATAATAATAGTAATGTATTATGAAAATGTTCAATTCACAGCAGTTACAAAGTTACAGTAAATAGTTATTAAGTAATAAATTACGGAGGAATATTTATATAATACAATCTGTCATTCTCATAAAATAATAATTATAATTACCTAAACAAATACTGGGTTATTAATATTAAAGTACGTATTAAAAGGTGTACTGGCTATTTGATGGAATTGAGTTCTTTTTTAATATCGGTATCCTCCAGAAGAGAAAGCTCCAAATCCGGCGCCGCCTCCACCTCCTGCTCCTGGACGGTATTGACCATCATCACCTCCCCCCTGAGTATCCACCACCCCCTCGAGATTCTTCTATTCTGTTTTGTTCTAGAGATCTGAAAAAATTGGTTTTCGTTTTAGTACTTTTAGTTTTTTAACGTTTTTGAGATAGAAATATAAATTTGGTTCACACTAGTTTGATTTAGATTTTTCAAAATAACAATAAGCTTTACTTTATTTATAAAAAAAACTGTTAATTTTCATAAAAAAATTAACACTTTGGGCAAATTTGGTATGTAATTATGAACTGATTGACTAGTGCTATATACAGTGTGTTTACATTAACGTGGACACAAGCGTGTGAAATCTTTATTTCTTGATATAATCGAATGAATTTTTTGTTGTGAAGGGTATTAAATCTGAATTTTTCTGCCAAATTACCATCCTTCTGGGTACACACACAGTGCCTACTATGATTTATTTAAACTCTAAGATTCGAAAAACTGTGTTAGCGATTTTTTTATCCAGAATCTGACATTGGAGGATTTGGTATTCCCCAAAGACGGTCTTTATATTCATATTATTTTTCTATAAAACCAAGTAAATAAAATGATATATTAATTGCATTATAAATATAATATAAACATCTGATAGCTATTATCACGATGATTAAAGAAGTTTTGGGCACGAAACCATTTGTTAGTTACTGGAGCAAATCGGGGAAATTGTGGATAATACAAAAAATGATCTAACAAAACACTAAGATGAGATACATTAGATATTCATGTAATCACTTCAAAGCCAAATTCAAAGGATTTTGGTGCACATACGCATTGAATCATTTTGATGATTTTTGTATTATCACGTCTTCCCCCATTTTTGAATTTTTCTAGCACAAACGATTAATGGTATTTTTCGGATTTTTATGAGTACCAAGAAAGTATATTTTCATAATGTGCTGCCATAGTTACTTTAATAAATCAGCGCGTCGATGAATTTCGGTGCGACTGATATTGAGTTCCTCAACGAGGTCCTAAAATATTCTAAATATACCAAATTCCAGAAAACTGTCTCGAAGCGTTTTTGAGATGTTTGGAAACAACCAAATTTTTTTCGAAAATAGGCCGTTTAACATATGCCTATATAAACTTTTTGTCGATAAATAAGCCAAGGAATCGATCCTTGTATATTGAAAATCTATTAGCAACAACTTTCATATTTGCGAACGCTAATCAAAATTTCTGTTTTTAAATATTAATTTAATAATTGGATGGCAAGCCAGACCAATTGTTTTTTTTTTTTTTTTTTCGGTTGCCCGACGCTGGACAGTCCTCCCGTGGCCTCCGACGCCTCACGGGAGTCGCGCCAGCACATTAACCTCAGCCACTCCCCACATCCCGTAGGGTTAGTGACTGTAGGCTCCGGAATCGTGTGCCCTAAGCAGACGGAGAGAACCCAGAATGACCGCCTTCTGCATTTGGCCTGCCAGCCACTCAGCTGATTTTTGGCAGGTCGGTATGATCTTTAGTTCCGAAAGTAGCGTAGGCTTTATCCCTCCGAGTACACCGATTATAAGGACGACCATTTTTACCGAGTAGCCTGGGTACAGCACTTGGAGCTCGTACCGGAGATCGCGATATTTGGTCCGTTTCTCCTCCTCCTTCAAGGTGATGTTTTTCTCTGCAGGTGCCGAGAACTCGATGACATACATCACCTTGAGTTGATGGTCGAGGAGGACTATGTCAGGCTTGTTGGCTTGGATTAGCCTGACAGTCGGGAACGAGTAGTTCCAGTAAATCCGGCATTTCTCGTTCTCGACAACGGACTCAATATCTCCAGGGACGTAAGGTAGCACTGGTGTCTGGTCTACCCCGTACGAGTGCCTTAGATGGTAGTATAGCACTCGTAACGCCGCATTATGCCGGTGGATGTAGGCCGAAATCGCATATATAGGGCATGCAGATAGTAAGTGCATGAGCGATTCCGGCGCCTGATGGCAGGTCCTGCAGTTGATATCAGGAACCTCTACACGCCACACGCGGCTACGGTAGACCAAGGTGTTGATAACACCATCTTGACAGGCCATAATGAATCCCTCGGTCTCCGACTTAAGCCCTGCTGACCTTAGAAAGGCGAAGGTCAGCCTGGTCGATAAACCCAGTGTTTCTATGTTCTTATAGAAGACACCATGCTGGGGTTTATCGACGTGCTGCCGAAACAGTTTTTCCTGTTCGGCAGCTCTGATTCGGGCTTTCAGACGGTTTGGCTGAAGTTCGGTGACTGACTCAACATCAGCA
Organism: Rhamnusium bicolor; assembly: GCA_029963845.1. Lineage (NCBI taxonomy): Eukaryota > Metazoa > Arthropoda > Insecta > Coleoptera > Cerambycidae > Rhamnusium > Rhamnusium bicolor. The sequence continues at coordinate 60,658 of JANEYF010001447.1, read as the reverse complement.
CCTCGCCGGCCTCCTCGCCTGATGTCAAATGCGAGACCGAGTTCATCTGCGGCTCTTTTTGCTGCCTTGAACAATCCTGCTCCCACTCCTACAGTTTCGTGATGTTTTACGAACCGCAAGAGGGGATCTGAGCTCCTGAGTATGTTACATGCCATACTCAGTACTACTCTGCCATGCGTACACTCCAAGCTCAAGAGTCCTCGTCCCCCCCGTTGACGTGGGAGGTACACACGAGGAACGGACGATCTAGGATGAATACTTCTGTGAATATTCATCATCTTGCGGGTATCCCTATCCAATTGGCGCAGCTCATCTACCCTCCACTTTACTACTCCGAAGGAGTAGAGCAGAATCGGAACGGCAAGCATATTAGTTGCAGACACCTTGTTCTTCCCCGAAAGTTCGGAAGACCAAATCTTTCGGAGGCGGTGTCTGTACTTGCCGCGGAGAGAATCCTTTATTTGTATTACATCTTGGATGTGCCTTTGTTGCACACCCAGGTATGTATAGGTCTCTCCGGCATCCAGATGTCTTAGGATGCTTCCGTCTGCGAGCTGCGCATCTTCAGAGAATTCCCCGCATCGTCCTCTCTTGAGGTGGACAACTGCACATTTGTCCAACCCGAACTCCATACCAATTGCCCGCGTATATTCTTCGACCACCCTAAGAGCGTTTTGTAGTTCGCGCTCTCCGGAGGCATAAAGTTTAAGGTCATCCATATAAAATAGATGGGTGACCTTATGCCTCCGGTCGCTGGGTGGTCCACATTGATATCCGCGGGTTTGGCGGAGCCCAACAGACAACGGCAGCAGTGAGATGCAGAAGAGGAGAGGACTCAGGGAGTCACCCTGGAAAACTCCTCTCCTAAATGCCACCTGCCCTGTCGTGACCCGCTGTGCACCTGATGTTATGGTGAAGCGGGTCTTCCAGAGCAGCAGCAGCTGTTCGATGCATCTCACTAGTGGTGCTGGTACCGCAAGACATTCGATCAAGTACAACAATAGCTCATGCGATGTTGTATCAAATGCCTTACGGTAATCAATCCAGGCCATCGATAGATTCCGCTTGTATTGCACAGAATCCTGTGTAATACAGCGGTCTATCAGCAGGCTGTCCTTGCAACCTGCCATGCCCTTCTTGGCACCACGCTGTTCGTGTATCTGCTGGAAGACCGGATCAACAGACCTCAGCGTCCTAGCATACAAGATACGTGTAAATATCTTGTAGCAGGAGTTAAGGCAAGTGATCGGCCTATAATTCCTCGGGTCGGAAAGATCCCCCTTTTTGGGGATTAGCACAGTACGTCCCTCGACGAACCAGTCCGGAATCTGCTGCCCCTCGTTCAACCATGAGTTGAAAACTCGCGCCAGACGGCGGTGAGTGGAAGGAAATTTCTTCCACCACCAGTTGTTAATGCCGTCTGGGCCCGGGGCAGCGAAGTTCTTGGTACCAACAAGTGCTTGTTGGACTTCCTCCGTACTGATTGCCGGGCACACTTCTTCGGGCTCTTCAAGATGTCTGTGACACAGAGCCTCGAAGTGTGCAATTGATGGAGTGTCGCTATTGAATGGACGCGGCGTTTCGTAGATTCCCTTCCAGAAGGTTTCGACATCTTCTACAGTCGGCGGATTCTCGACAACACGCTGTGGCTCTTGAAAGAGGCGGGAAGGATTCGTACGGAACAGATTGTTTTGTTCCATACTCCTCACCCGCCTCTTCAATGTTTTCTTTATCGCCATGAGCGCTCGGATCCTATCTAGACAGTGCTGCTTGATGGTAAGCATCACTGTCAGATTTAGAGTATGGTGTTGACGTCTTAATCCGGCAGCTATGCGCCGGATCCTGGGAGTAAAGACTCTACCAGTCGTCTTATATTCCACCACACTCTGGATCCGAGAAGCGTGTTGTCTGGCCGACTGTACCTTGCCTTCGATTTTTTGTACACGCCGCTTGGCTTTCTCGACCCCGTGATTGGTTGACCTCTCACGGGGGATGAGTTGCTTCGCGGCGTTGTACACGGCACAGTTGATTTGCCAGATGTCTACATCTTCCGGAATTTCCTCATCGATGACCGCGTCCATTCTAGCCAGGTCTTGTGGCTTTAGGTTAGCCCTGGTGTTAAGGCTAACCCTCGTCCTTAAGTCTATATCGGTGAACTCTAATGGATGATCCCCATCAGCTGGTAATTGCCGCGGTGGAACTGCGGCTGGCAGTTCTTCCAGCTGACGGGGTGCCCTTACGTAACCTGTCCTGAGCAAGAAGGATACTTGATCTCTCAGATGTTGTTGAGAGAAGGCGCGATGCTCTGGATGCATTTCGCACCAAAGTGCATGCAATCGCGCCATGTATCCCCTTCGCTCAGGTTCGCTACTCTCGCGGCAGGTCAGCAAGTCATCCCGAAGTTCCCCCCGTCCACTTAAAGCGTCCGTTTGCGTTGCCAGTATTGTCATTGTTGAGACCATCCGGTGAGGCCCCTCCCGCCTGTCTCTGACCCCCATCCGCTTGGGGTCGATCGTGAGGGGCCCTTCTTCTCAGGTTATATGGAACCAGAAGTAGTATAGGGGGTACCAGGTGGTTAGCCTTCGTACCCCCCCGGCCGACATTAGTCAGGCAGAGTTACCTCTGCCTGTCCAGGGTGCACCAACGTGGAGGTTGCCGGCCTTGCACCCCTGACCAATTGTTATTATTATTATTATTATTATTATTTATAATTGTCATAACACTCATAACTCTCCACCTATTGATCCGCTTGTCTGCTATACCTGTGTTATTTTGACTCAACAATTTTTTTTACAGACTGCATGCTCCGAAGAAAATGAGTATGTGGTAGATGAGAACTACAAACAAGTGGAGATAAGAAAAGTCTTCTTTTGGGAAAATCCCATGAAAAAATGATTGTTATCGCAGCGAACAGCCATAACATTGCCGGGCTCACGCATTGTGTGAATATTAAAACACAGTACGATATTTTAAAGAATTGACGGGCGCAGTTAAAAAAAAATCGTGTCCGGAATTTAGTGGGATGCGCTTTTGCCGCGAGGTATTGGGATGCAGTCGATCTTTTAGTTTCAAGACTCTCTTCAAGAACCAAATAATGTCTCAGAGAGAAATATGATGCTTAATGAACATAATTTGCATTTTTAAGACATTCCTCCCCTCATTATGTTCTGTCTTTGAGACATTGATTGAAACAATGATTTCCAGGGAGATAGATTGATAGGAGAGGTGAATTAAATAAACAAAATGATATACTAATTACAAAATAAATATGATACAATCATCTGATTACGTTGTTACCTGCGCGATACGTTGCGACCCTTTTTTTGCTTTTGCGGCAGGTTAGTTACATACGGAGATTAAACTTCAGGTACTTGCAGTATTACCAGAATTGTAAAGGTTCAGTACATTTTGACGGTCTTTATACGTTATACATTTCACTCATTTTTAGTATATGAGAATTGTAGTACAAATGGTGAAAGTGTATAATCAGCACTAGTGGAATTTAAGATAAAATTAAAATTATACCTGCATATTTCAAGACGTTTCTTGATTTTATCATAATGTTTATATCACTCTACAAAACTTATTGCTATATTAACATCCTTGTATAATTATTTAAAAAGAAGTGGACTATGAGAAAATAAAGCATAAAAGATAAGATTTAATTTTCAGCCAATTATACAACGTATTGGATATGTGGTAATTGTTGTGATGGGATTATTTCTATAAATTTAATTATTACGAGAGTACATATTTATTTTTGCCATTAATAATAGTAGGTGTTTATTTGCTTTAATTAAAATGAATTTAAATTTATGATTTATTCATGAATTTCACCTATTGTATAGTAATATATCGTGTAATCTTTTTTAATACGTGGGTGTTTAAGAGCCTGTTTCATAGCTCGCATTATTACTAATATTGTAGTAATATAATCGCACTAGCTAAGACTTATGCAAAAGTCATGAAATTGTTCTAACTACCAACCCACACTCCCTCTCCCTATGTGCCAAACAAAGGGGATAATAGATTCTGTATGGTGAAATTTGTTTATAATCATCGTCGAAAAATCGATCTATGCAATAACAATTAAACAAGGACGTAAGACATGCAAATATGTTATACAAATGCTGTAAATAAAGAAACATTGTGTGAATTATATTTGGTAATTATCCAGTGTCGTTTAAATTAAGTGGGTTTTGTGGAATTTAAAAACAAATATCGTTGAAGATATAAGCATTAAAATAATTAAATCAGAATATTCTTAATCAATCTGGATATATGGTGTCGCTGAATTACAGTTTAAAATATCTGATGTGGCCAGATATAACTTTCTTATACCAGTCTATATCATCCTGATGTAAAAAAATAATCCTATTTAATTCTTCACTTATCTCAATTAAATTTTAATAGCGTACCTTGAAACGTCTCATTAAAATTTTTAAATAATTATTTATCAACGTTATGCGATACTGTCAATAATAAATCATGTGATATATTTTAATTTCTTCTTATTGACATTGACATTTTTGTAACTAAATTAGATGTGGGGTATATGTATAACTCCATACAAACCGTTGGCCGTCGGGACCTGGCCGCTTGGTGCGCTCTAAGTAACATGATGTCTCAAGTGTCTATGGAAATATATAAATATAAAACTTATCGTCATGTTTGACATTGCAAAAAAAGTCAATCTATTTATCAAGGAAAGTTTCATTTTCAGGTTAATATTTTTTAGGTGTGACATTTTTGAATAGGCAAAAACAATTTTTTAAAAACCAACCTCTGACTAAACTTTTTTAGGGCAGAAGTTTATTTAACAATTTTTTTTAAAATAATTTATAAGACAGTGGCTTAATATCCAAAGAAGGTGAAAGGAAACGTTATAGAATGCCACAAATAAATAACTAGCCAATGATATACAGGGTGGGGCAATATTCGATCTCGAGTTCTACGATAGCTAGAAATTAAAAACAAAAAAATACAAGTAAACTGGATAAAAAAGTCTATAACTGGAAATTATTTTCGAACATACAGGGCGAGCCAAGACGAAATTACAGGACCAAGTGCCTTTTTTTTAAAATAGAATGCTATGTATATCAGTACATTTTTTGAAGCCTCTTTCTAGACTCTATTCATTCCTATATTATTATTGACTATCTCCCAATCACTTGGATGTAATGAATTTTTTTTGTTGAAATAATGCCAGATGCATATTGAAAAAATCACCAAAGTCAGAATTATGGGTTTTAAAAAAACGTATGTGAATACTAGTTACGAGACATATAATTAATGTTTTGAATCATTTTTACTTCCTAAAAGTGTGCAGGGTGGCCAAGAATTATTTTTCAATTAAGAACTCTTTAAAATGAATTTTCTAAATTTTTTTTAAATGTATATTTTTCCTGCATATTTTTCGACGATATAATGGAAAAATGAATAACGAACATTTTTTGTAAGTACTTCCATATGGCTAATTGCAACAATTTTCGTTTTATTGAGCAATAAGTTTTTCTTAAAACCCATAATTGTGACTGGTGATTTATTCAATATGCATCTGCAGATGGCATTATTTTAACAAAAAAAATTCATTACATCCAAGTGGTTGGGAGATAGTCAATAATAATATAGGAATGAATAGTCAAGAAAGAGGCTTCAAAAAATATACTGATGTATATAGCATTCCATTTAAAAAAAGGCACGTGATCCTGTAATTTCGTCTTGGATCGTCCTGCATAATCGAAAATAATTTCCGGTTATAGACTTTTTATCTAGTTTACTTATGTTTTTTTTTTTTTTAAATTTCTAGCTATCGTGGAACTCGAGATATCGAAGTCCGACGCACTACTGCCCCACTCTGTATAACTCGAGGTATAACTAGAAATCAAGTAACAAACAAAAGTTCTTTGAAGTTCATGGCATGCCCTAAATTTTTGCCAAGTAAAAATGAGGTTCTTATGAAAACTGATTTATTTTGCGGAATAATTTAAAAACTGAAAACAATAAATCCCAGGAAACCACACCTTTTTTGAAATAAAAAAATGGCGTTTTATAATTTTAATAAAACAAAGATCCTGACAAAAAACCGTGTGAGGGTGCCCAAACAACCTAGTTTCCCATATTTTTTTGAAAAAGTCACATGTCCAAAAAAATGGTGGAGTTATGATATGGGAATTTTAATTTAAACACCTATAACGGCTCTGATACGACAGAAAAAATATAAATTTCCACATTTCGAAATTAAGAATTTTTGTTATAGGCAATTAAATTTGTTCTGCTTTTATTACAGACATTTTAGATAGTCAAGGACAAGTTGATGTTGTTTATACGGATTTCTCCAAGGCCTTTGATCGCCTAGACCATTCAATTTTAATAAATCGCTTAGACCAATATGGAATATCGTCAGATGTCATAAATCTACTTAGCTCGTATCTCTCCAAGAGAGTACAATATGTGCAGTATCATGGTTATAGATCTAAAAATATAGATGTACTGTCAGGAGTCCTGCAAGGTTCCATTCTTAGTCCTCTTCTATTTAATATATTTATAGATGACATAACATCCTCTCTCAAAATCGGCTTTCTAATGTATGCTGACGACATGAAATTGTATTCTAAAATTGACTCATATGATGACTGCGCTCTGCTACAGGATGTATTAAATCAAATTAATGATTGGTGTTTTGCCAATAATCTACCTCTTAACATTAAGAAATGCAATGTGATGTCGTTCAGTAGGCAATTAAATCCTCTAGCCTTTGCTTATCAAATAGAGAATGTATTCTTGGCTCGTCCCTGCTTCAGAAAAGATCTGGTAATTATATTTGATAGTAAACTGTCTTTTAATGAACATGTTAACGTAACACTAAAAGTAGCCTATTAAAATCTTGGATTTCTAATTAGAAATAGTAAAGATTTTGCTGACCCTAGCACAGTGATACTCCTGTATAACGCATTCATAACATCACGCCTGGAATATGCGTCTATAGTATGGTGTCCAACATATGCCGCATATATAGACAGTATTGAAAATATTCAGCGTAAATTTCTCAAGTATATGTATTTTAAGGATAACAGAATTTATCCCACTATTGGTTTTCCCCACGATTTGCTATTAAACTTATATAATTTTGTGTCACTGAAGGAAAGAAGATCCATGCACTCTATCATTTTTCTGCACAAGATAATTAAATATGATTTTGATTGTCCACAAATTCTCCAACACCTTGACTTTAACATACCGAGATTAGCCTCGCGCTCTCCGGAAACATTTCATCTGTCCACTCCTCGAACTAACCTATTAAAAGCATCGCCACTCTTTCAAGCTTGCTCTAATTATTCAGAGGTTAACGATAATATTGATATATTCAATTGTAAAATAAGGGAAATAAAGAACAAGTTTCAGTTACCATTTACCATGCACAAAACATGTGGAAAATATAATGCAAATATAACCCATTACAGAAATTTTATTATTCATATAATTAATTAATATTAAAAACGGATGAAATATCCACCAATAAAAGTAGTCAAAAGTAAATAGCTGCTAACTTCATCATCCTTTCAACTTGTTTGTGTCACGTTTTATAACCTAACTTTCGTATATTCCAAATGAAGTGTTGTATTATCGATTTAAAAAGACGTTTTTGTGTTTATTTTCAATTATGGGTGCATGATTTGCTCCAGAGTATGATCATACTAATAAAAGTGGTTGTGAAATGTTTAATTTTCTTAAGGAAATTAAGAGAGCAACTTTCTCCGTTTCGTATGATTTTACTTTCTTTGTAGAAGTCACGTCACTCATACAACCTGTTACATTTTATTTAAGGTATAATGGGTAAGGTATATTGATATATTGATAAAACAGTGAACTAGAATTAATATTAAATCAAAAAACCCAAAAATTTTCTTAATTATCTGCATATATAGATTTCAACAATCCAAACAAAATCATAGTTGTTTAATGAAAAGAAAAGAGGTTGTAATCCTCATTATAAACTATGTCAATAACTTGAGGTTAACCACAAACTAATTGACATGCGCCATTTGACTTTCACAGATCTTAATTTATATTGGTGGATACTTAATCCGTTTCTAATGTTAATTGATTAAATCAATAATAGAGCGTTGAACATTGTTCATAATCAAACATGTTCTGTGTGTAAATTAGTTACCGAAAGTTCTTAAATATTTCCTCCACGAGGGAAATAAAATAAAATTTTACGCTATTGTAAAACCCTCGAAAATGTCGCCTTTATAGACATATACATTAAAGGTCAAGTTCCAGTGTGATGTATAGGCAACCGGTGTGTCATGACAGTAGTACTTAGGTTGCATAATTATGTGACGTCACAACTAATAGAGTCCATTCCGGCTTCCTTTCATAGCAGGACAGTATATATGCAGGCCAAACAAAAATTAAATACCCATACAAGCTCCTTCGTCACACATTGAAATGACAGAAACAAACACTAAACGCTGTTCAAAAAACTGACGAGAAACAAAATTTCCGAAATTAAATTATGAGTGATTCAAAAATTAAGATGTGTGTGCCGTCTTCTTATATTTATAATTGCGCCGGAAATGGCTTCATTATTTACATTCAGATTGTCAAAAAAGTATCTACTAGTATATAATCATACCAGCTCCTTCGCCAAATTTTGAAAAGAATTTCAAAAAGAAAAAGCGTCTAAAAAAAGTGAGGACAATTTTCGTTTCTGAGAGCTCATACAACTCAGTTCGATGTATTTGCTTCTTAGTAATATTTCTATTCTATCTAATTAGGCATAAAAGAGGAAATAATCAGTTGTATGGAGGGTGAAGAGTAATTAATGTACACCGTGAACCATCTGAAACTACCCCTCCTTATCTTGTTAATTCTCAATAAATTTTATTGTTTCAAAAACAGAATCTGTGTCATTTTTCTTGTAGATTTTGATTGTGGTGTAAGAATTATATATACTTTTAGAATGTACGGAGAGAGGGTGGTGCGATAAATATATTTTTCTTAAAAGGAACATCCTATGCATTTTTATATATTTAGATTCCACTCATCATTCTGAAATTATAAGTTATAATGATTCTGCATACCATGGTATATCACACATCATTTAGGATGATATGTTGTTTATATCATGAATACTTATTATAGATCTTTTATTTATTCCTCAAATTAGTAAATTCTCTAGTAATCTAACAGTCTCGATAAAAGACGTACTGTTTATAATATAGATTGCCGTAGAAATTTACTTACAGCTCGAAGAAAGTATCACCACAAGTATCCTCCCATGCAAATTCCAAATAAATAAACTTCCAAAAGTATAGCTAAAAAATTTTCAGCGACCAGCTGTTGGAAAAAACAAAATGATATTCTTAAAATCGTATTTTAGCAGATGAAATGGAATTGAATATACCACAACAGATCTTCACGAAATACTGCACAATATTTCAATATTTTCCAAACAAGGATTTTACGAGTTTTCAAGAAACACAAGTTTTAAACTTTTAGTATCCTTCTTATCCGAACGATTTTAATATATAGACAGGAGGATGTTGGGCTACAAAGAATTAATAAAGACTCCCGTTTTCTTAAAAATATGGGGACAAATGAATGTTTATTCTCCACAGCAGAAATTTTCAACAGAAGAAATATGTATTGAGGGTCCACAGAATAACCACATGCTGTCTGAGAAATTAAGAAAAACGGACGACAGACTGTTAACGTTTGGTGTGGCATTGCTAGAAATAAAATTATTGGGCCAATACTTATTAATGGATCTATAACGCTAAACAATTTTTTAAATTTGCTTAGTAACCAGATGCCTTGGGCATTAATCATATCGCTTACATAGCAACATTATGGTGATCCGTCACACAGTTCAAGGTAGTGGTCGATTCCTTGAATCAACATTCTATTTGGATAGGCAGATGATGATTTACTCCGCGGCCTCCAAGAAGTCCAGACTTTAATCCACTTGATTATTTTCTTTGAGGAATCTTAAAGGGAGAGATTTATAAAATGCAAGAACGCAGAACAATTATTACAAAATCGCATTGCAAAACATATTAACGGCATTAAACAATGACCAAGTAGTTTTTGAGAAAGGTCGCCATAAATTTATTAAAATGTGTAATATTTGTTGGCAAACAATGGACGACTATTCGAAAATGTACTTTAAAATTTCTAATTTGTTACTATTTGTGCATTACCGTTGAATTCAGATTGATGAGTCGAATATAAATATATAGGATGTGCAAGTTTTTGTTGACACCCCCCTCCCCCGTATATTATAATATATAATTTCGACACCAGAATCAGATTCTACAAATATGTTGGGAATTAATAGAGTAAAGGAGATCAGGTTAAATATACACCTTGTACGCAAAAAATTAATGTTCTTGCACAAGATATAGATTACCTCACATTCGTATTTACGAAGGATTCGCGGATTTTAATAGTAATAGATGTTGTTTATTATAATTTTACCTTAAAATGGCATCTGGGATGGGTGGTGGAGTGGGCAAATGAGATCCAACTGGCCTAAACCCATTTTCATCCGCCACATATTGCACACTTATTCTTTGGCCATCAGGCGACGTATATGAGAAGGAACCGTCAGCTTGCTGGGCCCCTTCGGGTCCAATGCCTTTTAGGGATCCTCTCTCCCCCGCGCTTATTCCATTTGCAGTCTCATATTGATAATTGTAGCTGCCATCTCCTTGGTTAGGGTTATTGTCGGACCTGAAAGAATGATAGAGTATAACAGTAAAATGTCCCAGTATTTTGTCATCAGTTAGCTTCTTTGTATATGACTGAATTTTAGAAATGTGTCAAAGGAGTACGCATACCTTAAGATGGGTATTTGTGGACCACCCCGGTAACCACCTGCACCAAAACCACCAGCTGCAAAATCTCCTCCGCCACCTGTTCCTCCACCACCTCCAAAGGACCCTCCTGCCCCACCAAACGGTCCTCCAGCGGGGAATCCTCTGCCGCCTCCAAATCCACCACCGGCTCCAAAGCCACCGCCCGCTCTTGGAGGCAGGTAGTTTGTGTCTAGTCGAGCGCTCAGAGCTACTCCCACGAGGGTGGTAAATGTAAACTAGAATTAAATATTTATTGATCAGCGAAGATAAGGATATTAAATAAAAGTTACAGGATCAAGGTACCATGGAAACACTTATTCAAATACTTAAGGAGAAGGGGAAGTTGATTTGGAGCGACACAGGGAATATGTCACACAAATCGAAATAACAAGGTGTGACTAAAAAATAAAAATTGCCGTGTGCTTGTTGCTGTAATAGAAATAGAAGAAAAATATATTTGTGTAGTAATTTCCAAAAAAAAAAAACTTTTAGGAACAGAACAACTTCGCGAAATTGACTATTTGAAACCAGGAAGTGTAAGGAATGCATGATGCCCAAGAAATGTAGAAACTGTAGAAACAGAGAAAAATATAATTGAAGGTCTATTTAATATAAAAAAATCTTGAATGGATTATAGCTATGGGTAAAAACACGGTGTCAAACGGTGGTTGCCTTCATTGTTAATTAAACTTTTATGTATCCCTCTAAAAAAGCAAACCATCATATAAATTACTGATAAATTAGTACGAATTTAATATTTAAAAGTAGTTAAGGATATAATATGCAATAGTAATTTAAAAACAAATTAAGTTCCTCTTCTTGATAAAAGTTAAAATATAGAGTAGAATGAAAAATAATATTAACTGAAAATTTTTGTTAATTATGCCGGCTACCCTGACGACGCTAAAGGCAAGCAGAAACACGTGTCGGTAGATATTTTAAAGTTTTTTTAAAGTGAGTGTCAGCTGGTGAGTACCTTGTGTTATTTATTTTTGGTTTTATTAGACAGAATTGTTGAAATTAAAAATAACATTATTGAGTCAGTAGTACTGAACATAATGTGCATATTATCTTTTTTTGTAATCCAAGTTTCAGCGTTTTGGCAAATAGCGGGAAAAATAATTGTTTAAAAAGATATATGTTATACTTATCTGTGATAAGATTTGTAAAAGTTAGTAAATAATAATTAACAAAAATTTTCAGTTAATATTATTTTTCATTCCACTCTATATGCAATAGTATTGAATAATTAAAAAAAAAAATAAAAACAGTGAATTTTTTTGCAAAAGGTCAAATTAGTGCCCGCTAAGGAACGCATATCTGCAATCAGCAATGAGTTTTTACTGGTACTGGAATAAACTGCCACTAAATATGACTCTTTTTAGCATTATTTACAGATAAAAATAACACAAATAAAGCCTAGAAGAGATACGCTAATAATAAACACAAAATACTTCAGGAAATTGTATACAAATATCTCACACAGATTAGAGCTGCATCTTACAACATCTGTCATTGCTGTCACTATACAAATACTGTTCCTAGATGTTCAACGAAACTTGCTGCCTCTATATTTTCATAAAATAAAAATAGCACGTTACATTGAACGCCGCTCTGTATATTGTGTACCCGGATTATTGTCCGGAAAGGAAAAACTTATTTATTACTTTTTCTATTTACAAAAAGTTTTGCTTGCCTAAAAATGAGATTCGCATAGAAATATTCGATGTCCGATATACAGGGTACACAAAAATAATTATGAAAATCTGAAAATAGTATAAGAGACAACTATTCTTATTTTTAACTTTAATGGAAAATACGAAAAAGAAGTTATTTAGAATTAAAGTATTAGGCGAAATATGAAAATTGATCGGTGAATTTTAGAAATTAACAATTTACTATATTTCAGCTGTATTTTTTTAAATTAAATAACAAAACAGATGAGAAATTTAATTAATTACGCTATAAAAGAGTAATTAATGAGATAGTAAGTTTGACAATAACTATGATATTTACAGGTAGTCAGAATTTTACTTTTGAATCGGGAGATTATAAGAAACAAAAATCGAATATCCAACTCAATTTTCATATTTGAGGTTACTTTTTAATCCTAAAAAACTTTTTTTATTTGGTATTTTCCTCTAAAGTTAAAAATGAGGATAGTTCTATCTTAAGCTATTTTTAGGTTTTTATAATTTACCTTAAAAATCAATTCATAAGGGAGCTACAGTCGCTTATGGGGTATGTACAACATAATTATTTGCCAATAAATTCTAAATGTCTTAAGTTGCAAAAATTAAATTATTAATTTCATAATAATACATATTTTGACAAAATTTTTATTTAAATATCATGATTTGTTGGGGTAATTACAGAGGGGAGGGATGAGTGTGAATTTTCGCTATAATTTGTTTGTCTTATATTTTTTTAAACATTTAAAAGGAAAAAGCAGTGTTAATACCTGCATAAAAAGGTACTGTTGCTAAATTTTGATAGGAGCCTTCGTTTTGGAGTTATTTTTATTTTAATATTGCAATCCGGATGGGTAGAAAATAATCGATAGGTAACTACATACCTCTACAAAAATAATTCTACAATATTTTTAGCTACATGTTTTGTAAAGCAATTTGAAATATCGCTTTACGCAATAAAGCATGTAATTTCACAAATCTTTATAAATAATCAATTTATGTTTTGATTAAAACATAAACTTAAAATAATATTAATTAGAAAATTATTGTAAATAAAAAACTTTTTTCCCCTTAAATTACAAATAAATCCAAAACTCCTATCGAAATTTAGTAAAAGCAACATTTTCATGTAGTTTTTAACACTGGTGCCTTTTTCCGCTATAAATGTTTAAAAAAAATATGGCATAACAAAAATTCACCCCCTCTCCTCCGAAATACCCAAACAAATCATGGTATGTATGTAAAAATTTTACAAAATATGTAACATGAAATTAATAAATGTTCCAAATTTAATTTTTGCAACTTAAAACTTTTCAAATTTATTGGCAAATACCTATGTTGTACTTACCCCCTTTAAGGGGTTGTAGCTCCGTTATGAATTGATTTAAGGCAAATGTTTATATACAAAGCTCAACTTTTTCTAGTTCTATCACTCGCATGAAGGAAGACACATAATTATGGGACACCCTGTATATCGGACACTGAATATCTCTATGCGAATCTCATATTTTAGGCAAGCAAAACTTTTTTGTAAAGAGTAACTTTCTCCGAAAAATAATAAACGAAGTGTCTTCTCTCCGGGGGACACACTGTAGACAATACCAAGGGACCTCAGCACGAACTCTGTCTAGGGCTATTACTTAATAATATTTATGCCAACCAATAAATAACAATAAAAAATTGCATTAGTTTATATCGAAATACAATTAAATAACAAAATACATATACTTATACCTAGATAAGTATTCGTAGTCGCCAACGCCTGAGTGCAGTTATTAACAATTTTGGTTTCGAGAAATACTATACAGACTTGTATCCCAGTGCATTTTTGGCCATTTGAAAAATTGGAACTAATGTATTAAAATGCAGATGTGAATAATATAATTAATAAAAAAAAAATAAACCAAAATATTTGTACCTTACCCAAAAATAAAACTTAACTCTACCAAACACAAATTTATTAATATTAAAACAACTTACTAATTTCATGATGTAAAATGATCTAATGCAGATGTAATCGTGTTACAATTATTTATAGAGGCAGGATGGTCCATCCTGCACCTGCAAATGCATTAGCGCCCCTCCACGCCCTCAAAGATGAGCCTCGGCATTTGCATTAATGATGGAATTCGCCTATTTCTAATCCAGATCATCGTACCTGCCCATAAATCACCAAGGTTGATGCATGCCAGGCCTAGATTACACCAATTTTTAGGAAGTGACAAAAGGAAAGTGTAAATTCCCTTTTTGAATTAAGTGGTTTAGGTGTGGATGGACACATTCATGACATGACATGATGTAATAAAGATATTGTTACAGCCTTGAGGTGTCGTTTTCTTCCATATGGGACCGTTGATTGTTTTTTAAGTTTTACAAATATAAAGCCAATTATTATTACTAAATATAATAAATATGTTCATTGTTCATGCCCATCAAAGAATCGCTAAAATATACCAGATGAATCATAACTTCGCCATACATGTATACCATAATATTTGCCACCCTTGGAGGAGTTTTTTATTATGTACTTTGTTTCATTATTGAACGACCATGATATAGAGCTGCGTTAATTTGGAAACTCTACACGCCATGTATACGAACGACTTGAAAATGTAACGTTTTTTTTTTTTTTTAGTGTAGAGCCAAATCATATTGACATGTTCTTGTTAAGTATTCTATTTTCTATAGGAAATGGCCATTACAGATTTCTTGGCTGGCACCTAATTTTTTTTTGCACGATAAATCAAAAATCAGCAATTTACGAAAAACGTGTTTTTAACAAATTATAACTTCATATCAATAGAACTGTTTGATATATTGCCTTTATCTTTTTTTTAATTTGAAAGCAATTAGCTTGTTTAAAAAAATCTAATATTTTGTTATTTAGCAAAGCTAATTTAACAAATTGTAGGTAAATGTAAATATAAGACAGGTATATATTGTATAAAATAGAAATAAAATATAGCATGTCAAAAGCTTGTTACACGACGACTTAAAAGAACAGAAGTACATTCAAATATACACATAGAGGATATATAGTCGATAACAATAAAAAACCTAAAATATGTATGTATATAAATATACCTATACACACACACACACATACACACACACATGTATATACATACATACGCGCACACATACATGTACAATAAGTTTATAATCATTTGACATTATAGATATTTTTTTTTAAATTAGCCTTTTTTTGTATTGTTCCTAGTATTATAATTATGAATCATTTTGTTTGTGACTAGAGGTTGTCATTTAGAGATGCTGGTGTTATGTTATTTTTCATTTTATAGATTGTTTGATATTTTAAATATGATTCAACAGACAACCAAATTAATTTATTAAAGATAATTTTAATTGGATTATCTTTCGCAGCCCTATGATGATACGCATAGCCCTATTTTGCAATTTTTGTAGCCTAGATAATTCATTTATTTTTTTTTTAACAAAATATAGAATTGAAGCACTAATAGTTAAGTGTGGTAGAACTAAAGTATTGTATAAGTACAGAGTACGACCTTCTCAATAAATAAAATAAAAAGTTTATCTGTTCTTTTCGAGAAGTAGTCTAAATAAATATAATTCTTACATAAAAAATTATGTGATAACTTTGCACTTAAGTTTGTTGAATTTTGACAACTGCATGCGTGTACTTTGATTTGGAAAAGATTTCTCAACCTGCCGTATCTTTTTGTTTCCATTTAACCATCAAAATGCAGCCAGGCAGTTTTATGTCAACAAACATTCGTGCAGAATTATCTGCAATTATAAATAAATAAAATAAGTAAAACTTTTAAATGAAGCATTTCTTGTATTTAACATAATAATAGTCGATTATCATTGTTATGTACCGGGTGATCCAAATAAGCCTCCCACCCCCATTTTCTCGGTTATTTGGAAAGATACGAAAAAAAATGAAAAATGCTTTTTGTAGGGTTTTTAAAAAGGAATCCAGACACATTAACAGAAAAACAACTGAACATCAAATAAAAAAAGATGAAGGCCTAGTTATATTTTTTTAATGGAAGTACCCAAATATTATTCAATATTTAAATAGGGCGTCCTATTCTGATTTCAAATATGTATACTTTTTATATTGTATCTTCAGTAAATATTCCGATAATCGATTATTTCGCAAAAGAAAATACGTTGCTTAACAGATATCAAGAAATATTATCTAGGTGGCTGTGATAGTAAAACAAAAGTGTTAGTTTGACAGTTTGACTATTATAACTATTAACATTTTGCCTAATTTACCTATATTTAATTTCTTTTTTATTATCCTCATGAAACTATGCTCAATTATTAGTTAAATTATTATATTGAAAAAAAAATAAATAAATAAAAAACGCTTATGCTGCCCAGCCAGCTAAATAAACTACAAATATAGAAAATAACTAAAGAACACGATTGAAGTGGTACATAATTTATTAAAAATAATATTATCCATTAACATAAGAGTGGTAAATGAAAATATTTAAATTCTTTAACGGCTACAGAAATGTAGTAAATTAACAATAATTTATTGCTAGTTAATTAATAATAAAATATCACAAAAAATTCTCTATGTGTCCTCCATTGTGTTCTATACACAGAACGTATCGTTTTCTTAAGTTTCCCATTACATTTGCCATAACAGCGTTGTTATTATTCAAATTTCGTATTTCTGTTCTAATTTTTTCCTTTGTTTCTTCCAAGTTGTTGGTTCTTTCTTTATAAACAATATTTTTTAAATGGCCCCAAAGAAACGTGTCTAATGGAGTTAGGTCCGGACTACGAAGTGGCCAAGCAATAGTTCCTCGTTTTCCTATCCATTCTTGATATGTTGTGTTTAAGTAATTTGTAACATCAATAATATTATGTGGGGGGTGCCCCGTCCTGCTGCCAAATAACATCGAATTGCAATTGCATTTCTTCTAATAAATTGTTTACATCATTTCTTAACATATCTAAATACAGTGGTCCTCTAAGGGAGCCTTCGTGAAAAATAGGCCCTATAATTTTTTTATTTATTATTCCATACCAAACATTTATGGATTTCCTTCCTTGGAATTGATTCTCTTCAGTAATATGAGGATTTTCGGAAGACCAAAAATGTGAATTTCTTCTGTTGAAGATACCAGATGTGTTGAATGATGCCTCATCGGTCCAACATATTTATTAAATATATTATTATCAATGTCATAGCTGTTGATCATATTTCTACAAAATTGTTGCCGCTTTTCATTATCTTGAGGGAATAATTTTTGAACAGGCAATATACTATAATCCTTAAGTTTATATTTTTTTTAAAGTTCTCTGTATGGTTCCATAAGAAAAATTCAAATACCTCATTGCGTCTCTTATTGAATTTCTTGGATTCTCTTGAAAATAGAGTAAAATACTGAATTCTCTATCTTCGTTGACTATTCCTCGTTTCTTTTTATTTTGAATTGCTCCTGTATGTTTTAATAAATTATCTGCCAACTTAATAGTTTTCCTGTCAGGCAATTTCCTATTCGGATATATTTGTCCATATTCTCGCTGGGCAGCACAAGCGTTTTTATTATTTTTAAAATATAAGTTTACCATATCGTATTTTTCTCCTAAAGTATAATGATTATTCATATTGGTTATTTTTGGCCAACAAAACAACGTTCAAAAGTAACAGTTGTTGGCAAACTGTTGAATTATTAAATGAGCAAAACTGCCAAAATATTAATTGTTGTTTTGTTATCACGGCCACCTAGAAAATATTTCTTGATATCTTTTAAGCAACGTATTTTCTTTAGGGAAATAATCGATTATCGGAATATTTACTGAAGATACTATATAAAAAGTATGTATATTTGAAATCAGAATAAGACGCCCTATTTAAATATTGTAAAATATTTGGGTACTTCCATTAAAAAAAATATAACTTAGGCCTCCATCTTTTTTATTTGATGTTCAGTTGTTTTTCCGTTAATGTGTCTGGATTCCTTTTTAAAAGCCCTACGAAAAGCATTTTTCATTTTTTTCGTATCTTTCCAAATAACCGAGAAAATGGGGGTGGGAGGCTTATTTGGATCACCCGGTAAATATGTTCCCCTTCGTACCTCGAGAATGGTTCATTGTTGATTATGATTAGGCTCACCTCGTTAGCATTTTTGATGTAAGGGTATCCGGGGTGGGGAATATGTTAAGGCTAAATATTTGGCTATAAATTTTATTATTTATTATAAAATCAGATAATAAATTTAGTTTTTGCTATAAAATTGTGTATGTCGATGTTACAGACGAATAGACATTACACAATATGATAATAAACTATAAGATAATAAGCGCCTTGCCTCTAAATGCTAATCTCCTAATTATGTTATGTCTCCTGTTTTGTTTAATTTCCTTAAGTATTCATTATTATTCGTATTTTACGACAACCTAAAGGCAATTGTTTGTATCATTTTGCATGAATTATAAAATTAATATTTTTTCCCGCAATTTATTGCTCGTCATTAAATGTATTTTATCCAGTCCAGTCTGTAATAGAAATAACGAATATTCTCGCAATAAGTATCAATATTTTTGTCCGTGTTACCATAGCGATAAATGGCAACAATGAAAACAGGTTTTAATAGGTATTCTGAACTGTGCAGCATGTTTATTTATTTTGGTAAAATGCTAAACAAATGAAGTTTCTATAAAATTGAACAATAAACGTCGAAGTAATAAAGTAATAAGCAGCAGAATCTTGTCTACTATTCGGTACTATTGAACCAAAGTCAAAACTCACAGAGAAGAAAAAAATAATACAAAAATTTTGTTTCCGAGTCCCCACGCCCGGAGCCAGCCAAACATCCACGCTTGCTATTCAAAGCATGTCAGCACATACAGAATGGACCAATTTTTATTTTATTGTTTCAGAGACACTTAGTGTCCTATACATGAAACTACTTCAGTGCTAGTTTCGTCACGTCAAAGGCTCAAAGCCACTTTCGGATATCGCACTTGACAAATAGTTACATTTGGGGTTAAGCCGTTGCCTTTAACGGCAATTAGAGTAGACGTTTTTCAAAGAAGAACCTCAACAATGCCTGAGTTTTGTCCTACAGTCAGTATTAGCAAAGAGATATTCTCTTTGGTATTAGATAATGTCAGGGCAGAATTAAGACTTAGGCTGCGTTCAAAGCCACTTTAGGATATCGCACTTGACAAATAGTTAACATTTGGGGATAAGCCCTTACATTTAACAGCAATTAGAGTTGACGTTTTTCAAAGAAGAACCTCAACAATGCCTGAGTTTTGTCCTACAGTCAGTATTAGATAATGTCAGGGCAGAATTAAGACTTAGGCTGCGGCTGGCTATAGCGAAATTTAAGGATTCCCCTAATTCAACGAACATTTTAAGTTGTGGGAACGTACCAGCTAAAATCGCAGGAATTTAAAAATGTCTTGGCACTAGCAGGTGCATGAAACAAAACCGATATACAGGGTGTCTCACCAGGAATTGCATTGATCGATATTGAGAAAAGTACGCACCAGAAAATTTAAAAAATTTAGGGAATTCCTAATGGCAGTGTGGTCAGTGTGGACTTCCAGTTATACCGGAAGTCGATACCAACTTGCTTATTTTAAATGGAATACCTCATATAATTTAGGGCTTTCGAAAAGAGCATAAAATTCTGAGTCAAAAACATGTAGGATATCCTATGCCTAAACCCAGCCGTTTCAGAGATATTTGACATTAAAAAATTTTTTTACAGGTAATGGTTTACAATAACCTTTATAACTTTCTTCGTGTAAAAGATACTCATTTGCTTTTTGGCATGCAGAAAGACTATAAGGTGAGCTACGCTATACAGTTTAAAGAAATTCAATAATAGTATACCAAGTGTTCCATTTTTGACGTTACATTTTGTAAACTTCACACCGCGAAAACTTGCTTAAGTCTGCATTTTTTTACATCAAGTTATGTATAATTAAATTCCTTTTTTTTTGATATAAGCATTGTGGGGGTTTAAGTTACAAATTTTTGAAATATTTGCGATTTTCTTAGAAATTCAAGAATTTTTAGTAAAAATTTTATCAAATTAGCTATGATTAGAAACAATCAGAAATGTCAGTCATTCTCTTATGTCGAAAAATGTCACCGCGTTTAAATCACACCCACAAAGACTTTTTGAATTTGTTTATTATTTATGGAGAATGTGATAAAGTAATATCAAGACTTAGGCTGCGGCTGGCTATAGCGAAATTTAAGGATTCCCCTAATTCAACGAACATTTTAAGTTGTGGGAACGTACCAGCTAAAATCGCAGGAATTTAAAAATGTCTTGGCACTAGCAGGTGCATGAAACAAAACCGATATACAGGGTGTCTCACCAGGAATTGCATCGATCGATATTGAGAAAAGTACGCACCAGAAAATTTAAAAAATTTAGGGAATTCCTAATGGCAGTGTGGTCAGTGTGGACTTCCAGTTATACCGGAAGTCGATACCAACTTGCTTATTTTAAATGGAATACCTCATATAATTTAGGGTTTTCGAAAAGAGCATAAAATTCTGAGTCAAAAACATGTAGGATATCCTATGCCTAAACCCAGCCGTTTCAGAGATATTTGACATTAAAAAATTTTTTTTACAGGTAATGGTTTACAATAACCTTTATAACTTTCTTCGTGTAAAAGATACTCATTTGCTTTTTTGGCATGCAGAAAGACTATAAGGTGAGCTACGCTATACAGTTTAAAGAAATTCAATAATAGTATACCAAGTGTTCCATTTTTGACGTTACATTTTGTAAACTTCACACCGCGAAAACTTGCTTAAGTCTGCATTTTTTTACATCAAGTTATGTATAATTAAATTCCTTTTTTTTTCTGATATAAGCATTGTGGGGGTTTAAGTTACAAATTTTTGAAATATTTGCGATTTTCTTAGAAATTCAAGAATTTTTAGTAAAAATTTTATCAAATTAGCTATGATTAGAAACAATCAGAAATGTCAGTCATTCTCTTATGTCGAAAAATGTCACCGCGTTTAAATCACACCCACGAAGACTTTTTGAATTTGTTTATTATTTATGGAGAATGTGATAAAGTAATATCAAGAACTTGTAGTAAATTTACTACTCAATATCCACAAAAACGGAACTAAACACTGTAACATGACTATTAATTGGATTGAAGACACTTTGCATATACAAAACTACCTAAGATAAAATCAACTAAAAACATGATTCAATTTTAATTTAATAATTGTTCAAAATTCCGCCCTCGAACCTCCACACATTTTTCGCACCTTCGGATTAGTTCTTCATGGGTAGCTCTTCTAATTGAATCCTGTGATAAGTTTTGAAATATATTTCTTACTCTCTGCATACAATCTTCAATAGTTGTTAATGGGCTCTCATAAACTTTATTTTTAAGAGTTCCCCAAATAAAATAATCTATAATTGCTCGCCCGAGGAGGCCATAGGAAAGGTTCAGTATGGATCGCCAATACTGAACCTTTCCTATTGATCGTAAAAAAGTTTCTTGTAAAAAATTATTTATCAAATACGCGTTATGTGGGGAAGCACCGTCGTGCTGATAAAAAATGTTTCTATGTTCGGCGAGAGGTAAATTTTCTAAATAGTTATTATTCAAATTTTGTAAAATATTTAGATAATTTTCACCTAAACAAAAACAAAAACAAAAAAATTAACTATACATATTAGCAGAAGAAGGAATCTTTATATCTTACTGTTTAAATTTTCCTGATATGATTCTAATGCACCACTCTATCGTTTCTTATCGCACAATAAACATTAAACTGCCAACTTTCTTAAAAGTTCCGCTCCCTGAACACATGATGATTCGAGTCACTCCAATAATGCGAATTGTGTCGATTAAAAAGTCCATTTTTGGTAAATTTAGCTTCATCTGACCATATAATATTTCCCAAATAAGAATCGTCGTCTACAGACTTTATTAGAATAAAGTGATACAAATTTTCTCTTCTCAGTAAACCTGTTTCATTTAATCGTTGAACCATTCGGGACGAAAACGGGTGCAATTTATGTTTGATTAAGATTCTGTGAACTGAATCCTTGCATAGTCCCGATTCCAGAGCAGCTTGTCTTAATGACATCAAAATGCATGAAAATATCCCAGAATTGCTATTTCTACGTTTTCGTCATCAACAATAGGCTTCCGCTTCTGAATGCTTGTCTTGACAGAGCCATAGTTTTTAAAATTATCCAGGATGCGTTCTACAGTATTTGGTGACGGTTTCCGTTTGTACTACAAGTTCTTGACATTACTTTATCACATTCTCCATAAATAATAAACAAATTCAAAAAGTCTTCGTGGGTGTAATTTAAACGCGGTGGCATTTTCTGACATAAGAGAATGTCTTATATTATTGATTGTTTCTAATCATGGCTAATTTGATAAAATTTTTACTAAAATTTTTTGAATTTCTAAGAAAATAGCAAATATTACAAAAAGTTGTAACTTAAACCCCCACAATGCTGATATCAGAAAAAAAGAAATTTAGTTATAAATAACTTGATGTAAAAAAATACAGGGTGTTCCATTTGACTTAAGCAAGTTTTCGCGGTTTGAAGTTTACAAAATGTAACGTCAAAAATGGAACACTTGGTGTACTATTATTGAATTTCTTTAAATGCTACAGAGCTCACCTTATAGTCTTTCTGCATACCAAAAAAACAAATAAGTATCTATTACACGAAGAAAGTTATAAAGGTTATTGTAAACCATTACATCTGTCAAAAATTGTTTAAAATGTCAAATATCTCTGAAACGGCTGGGTTTAAGTATTGGGTATCCTACATGTTTTTGACTCGGAATTTTATGCTCTTTTTAGAAACCCTAAAATATATAGGGTGTTCCATTTAAAACAAGCAAGTTGGTATCGACTTCCGGTATAAGCGGAAGTGCCAGATGGTTGTAATTATTTTAATTGGATTGGCCACACTGCTGTTAGCATATTTTGAAAATATTTACTGTACTAACTGGCAAGCAGATGTTTGATAGATACAATCAGCAACATACATACATAGATGTATTTTTCCATAAATTGTTTTAATTTAAATTATGTAAATTATTACATTGTACCATATTTAGTCAACAGCAATGTTTTAACTTTAATTTTTTTCATATTTTTTTTTATTAATAGCACTATTGGATGATAAAGTTTGTTTCACAACGAATATATTTTATCAGAAAAAATAATGTTTGCACTTTGATATGAGTTTTGATTTTTTTTTTAATGAATTACACAGCCCCACAAAAAAAAATTTCTGACCTAGCAACGAGACGAGTATAAAACGCATCCCCTTCCATTTGGGTTTAAAACGCATCCCCTTCAGGGATGCGTTTTATACCCAAATGGTGTTAAGATTGGTGACAAATGACTGCTAATATCCTAGCCATAAGGATCTCTGCAAATAAGAACATCCATATAATGAAATCGTTATCAAATTTTATGTTCTTTCCTTTCTTTTTTCTGTAATTGAAGTTAAGGGTTGTTTTTCATAACGCTATAGGGGCAGTTTTGGGGTATTACGTGAATTCTACGTCAGTTTATTGCAAACCTAACGAAATTTAAACATTTTTAGATGTTTTTCAGTCATTGTCGTTAATTGGTTTGATGGCAGATGAGGGTGGTGCGTTTCATACCGATAGGGTGAACGCTGTAATTTACCTTTATTTTTATCGTAATACATTCAATTTTTTCCCGAAAATATTAAACAAAACGATTGATTAAAATGATAACATTTTCAGAGCGTTATCTCATATATACCCTATTCAGGGAGTGTTTTTTGGCTCTAAAATTTTTTTTTGGGGGTGTACGACTTTTTTTGATCCCGGATTCGGAATCAGCGGTCAAAAATACATAAGGATATTGTCACGCAGAAGGATATACCATCATAGTAAATCGCATAAATGAATAATTTTGAGAATCTTTTTATTAGTACACACAATATATGAATTAATATTAAAATATTTAGTTTCAACATGCGATATGTAGAGCATTTCACAATGATAAACAAAGTTGCTGGAACAGCGTAAATTATAACAATGACCTGAAACAAAGTAAGTTTCCTAATGCTGACTAAGGGAAACTGAAGGCGAGTCCAAGAATTAAAGTAGAAATGGTAGGCAGTTGCTTTTTTAGGTTTTCTCGGAGTCGAACGGGTGTCTTGGGTGTGACACATCTTCCGCCCAAGGAGATGACCTGGCCGGGGGTAGTGAAGGGTAGTTGTGGGGTGTTAGGAGTAAGTATGATTTGTTCTTTATAATCGTTAATAAATTGTATTCTAAATTGTATATCTTACCACTGTCTTATTTTGTTCCCCTTCACTTATCAACCAAAAGTTCTAATGATACGTCTCCGTTGCCAAGCGAGTAACATTTTAATATTTCATTCTAAATTAACGTATGGAGCGATGGGGTGGTCGACTCCAGCGTGACGTACGGTGGAGGCTCCGCAGAGGGTGACCAAAGCTGGTATGCGGCGTTTGGGGCCGACACCAACCCCTTCGTCATACGTAAAGTTGCATACGTGACAATATACTCGTCTCGTTGCTAGGTCAGAATTTTTTTTTGTGGGGCTGTGTTATCACACTTCAAAAATATTTTCCAAATAATTATTGCACAGGTTAATGTTATCTGGCAACTTGAAACGATTTTTTCCCTATAAATTCAATCTCTGAAATCCAAATGATAAACGATTTTTAATTTATTATATTTACAGGAACATACGTTATTTATATTTTTCTATCATATTGTTATCATATATCAGTTGATTCACTTTCTGTTGTCCTAACTAAAAATTGATTTACGCGTTGTTAAATTGGCAATTAACAATGGCAATAACAAATTAAATTATGCATTACCTGTCTCTGAAGGCATTCTAAATGTGATTGTGGCAAGTGTTGAAAGGTTAAATCAATACTTTCTTGATTTATCTAAAGAACTTGTCAGAGAAGCTTGCGGGAATCAAATCTCCACAAATATTGTCACTAAACTAAATATAAAGACAGAATCCACAAAGGATAGAAAAATTTTTAAACAGTTGCGTGAGAAGGACTGTTTTTACTTAATAAGTGATAAGGGTAATAAGGTTGTTATTTTTGATAGAGGACTATTATGAAAGGATATACAATCTGATTGGTCCTTGTAAAAAAATTTCTAGAAATGCATTATCAAAAATGATTTGTGAAGTAAGAAATGTACTTAAATCCTGTAACAACCTTATTACACCAGCTTTAAATAGGATGTTATATATACAGGGTGTCCCAGCCACGCGTCGGCCAAATGTCCTGGCTCTCTTATAAGAGATATCGAAAAATTTCAAAAACGGGGTGATAAATGGCGCAAAGGTACATAGTCTAAAAATATTTTGAAAGATACAGGGTGATCCATTTAGGCGTGACGACATAAACTTATGTTTTTTTAAATGGAACACTAGGTATATTATTACATATTTGAATTCTCCTTTTAAAGACGACTCAAACGATATGCCACTTGATGGGTCTGCGATGGGTCGGTACCATGATATGGGTGAGTTTGTACCAAAAACATGCCAACTTTGTGAGCTCACTGTGACGTAATGGAAGAATATTTTGAGATCTAGATTGTGTCAAAAATTGTCAAATACCCTGTAGTTTACGCTACTGTTATCGAATCTAACGAAATCGGTCATTTTATACCGGGTGAGTCAGGAAACGCCAAAACTACTTTTTCTCAATTTTTTCTAATGGAACACCCTGTATATTATGACACCAGGGGAAAGCCCTTTGAAAGAGCTCTCCACTGATATAAAGGTTCAAGGGTCTATCTATCATGGGTGCCAAGAATTTGATGGAAAAGTGGCACAATTCGAGGTTTATTAAAAAATTACGCTCAATTTTCAATTGTTGTGTGAATTTTCGCTGAAATCGGCGCTTTTCAGTAAGAAAATTTCAAAAATAATTATTCTTATACTCGGAGAAAAATACCGTACTTCAGTGCAGAAAAATACTTAAGTATAAAATAGTCAACGCCTGATAAATTTCATTTTTTTTTCTGAAATGCGTGTATAAATTCATGTCTTTTCTAGCCCGACGTAATTTTGTCGCGAAATGATTTATTATTTTAGAACGGTGCTTAATAAAACGTAGCTTTTCGTAGTATTTTTTTCTCAGCTTTAAAATGGTGTAATTCATTCTTCTAAAATAAGACCAAAAAATACTTTTATTTTTAATTCAATGAAAGATAGTAAAATTTTTGTTAAGTTTGGGAAGCTGTTGTTCCACGTACTATCATCGAAAGAATAAATAAAAAAAATTGTAGAGAATTTCAAATTGCTTCTAATTTTCAATTTATCGAAATAAATTCAAAAAAAATCAAGTAGGTACCTGTCATAAAAGTACCAGTCTTGTCAATAGTTTACTTTATTGTTGTAAAATTTCGAATGTTGATATTTTTCTTAGTATAAACGAACGAGTAACAATGAAATTCACCCAACAAGAGTTAACTGATATGATATATTGTTTGGGAGAAGCTGATAGGAATTGCTTATTGGCATCAAGGATTTATGGAATGAAATACCCCGAGAGACGAACTCCTGATCCCAACTCATTCAAAAACTTGAAAGAAAGATTTGAGGACACTGGTAATGTGTGTTATACCAAAAATTGAGGAACATGGTTGTAAATAATGAAGAACACGAATTGACAGTTTTGCTTCATGTGCAAGAGAATCCTCACATAAGTTGTCGTGAAATTGAACAACAAACCGATGTAAGTAAAACTTTTGTAAATCGTATCATCAATAAATACAAATATCACCCCTATCACATTCAATTACACCAAGACCTTTTCTGCAATATAATGCTAAATAAAATTAACGAAGATGCCCAATTTTTATCAAAGGTTTTATTTACTGATGAAGCTACCTTTCGCAGTAATGGGACAGTAAATCACTATAACATGCATTATTATGCGACTGAAAACCCGCACTGGGTCAGGCAAGTGGATCACCAAAATCGATGGTCAATTAATGTATGGGGTGGTATAATAGACAACCATGTCATTGGACCGTGGTTTTTTGAGGATGGGGCATTAAATGGCCGAAGATATCACAATTTCGTACGTTTGAATTTAGAGGGGCTGCTTCAAGATGTAGATGAAGACGTCAAAGAGAACATGTGGTTCCAGCACGACGGTGCGCCCCCACATAACCATCCAATAGTAAAAGATTTTTTAACTAATTGGAGAGGGGAACAATGGATTGGTCGTGGAGGACCCATAAGATGGCCGGCACGGTCTCCAGACCTAACTCCTTTGGATTTTTTCCTATGGGGTTATGTGAAGCAGGAGGTCTACAGGGTGAGGCCCACAACCAGGGAGGATATGCAGGAAAGAATCGCTGCAACATTTGGCAATGTTTCAATAGCTACACTAGCCGATGTTCGAAGAACAACTGAAAATCGTTTACGGCTGTGTATCAGGGAGAATGGGAACATTTTTGAACATTTAGTTGAATTTCTAGTGCTTCCACCCTGTTTCTTTCCAAATAAAGTTTTCGTTTCCCCTTTTTCTTGATTTTTTTTGTCTGCAGAGAACTATCATGGTGCAGATAAGTTGATATCATTATTTTCGAAACTGTCTTACTGAAAAGAGCCGATTTCAGGAAAATTCACAAAACAATTGAAAATTGAGCGTAATTTTTTAATAAACCTCGAATTGTGCCACTTTGCCATCAAATTCTTGGCACCCATGATAGATAGACCCTTGAACCTTTATATCAGTGGAGAGCTCTTTCAAAGGGCTTTCATTTGGTGTTATAATATATAGGGCGTTCCATTTGAAAAAAATGAGAAAAAATTGTTTTGTCGCTTCCTGACTCACCCGGTATAAAATGACCGATTTCGTTAGATTCGATAACAGTAGCGTAAACTACAGGGTGTTTGACAATTTTTGACACAATCTAGATCTCAAAATGTTCTTCCATTACGTCACAGTGAGCTCACAAAGTTGGCATGTTTTTTTGGCACAAACTCACCCATATCATGGTACCGACCCATCGCAGACCCATCAAGTGGTATATCGTTTGAGTCTTCTTTAAAAGGAGAATTCATATATGTAATAATATACCTAGTGTTCCAATTAAGAAAACATAAGTTTATGTCGTCACGCCTAAATGGATCACCCTGTATATATCAAAATATTTTTCAACTATGCACCTTAGCGCCCTCTATCACCCCGTTTTTGAAATTTTTCGATATCTCTTATAAGAGAGCCAGGACATTTGGCCGACGCGAGGCTGGGACACCCTGTATCTAATCCAAGTGTACCTAGATTGTACTGCCTGCCTAAGATACATAACAGCAAGAGGATTTACCACCTATTAAAATGGTTAACAGAGGAGTTCGAAAGAGTACCCATTGCATCATTTAGTTGCAAGAAGATGAAATTTTGATCTCCTTTGACGCTTATTCCTTGTTTCCAAGTGTTCTGATACCACAGACCTTGGACTACTTTAAGGGTTTACTCGAATTAAACAATCTCAGTTCAGATATAAAAAAAGAATATATCAACTTATTAAACTTTGCATGAAACAAAAATGCTCTCGATTTAATGATAATTTCTTCGAACAATATGAAGGGACAACAATGGATAATTAATTATTTGTCACCATTCATTGCCAGTCTCTTCATGAACTGATTCGAAACAGACGCAAAAAATAATTTGAATATTTCCCCAGGGTTTGACTAAAGCATGTGGATGATATTTTGCAGTGTTGGATGAATACTGGGATTGCAGCCGCAATTAAAAATAGGCGTTCCTTTGCGATCGTTCTTTTAAATTGAAAGTTTGTCAAAATGACAGAACTAATAATAGATTTTGAAAGAAGTTCCTTTTACAATTTAAGACTATGACGAGTTAATCAGTGCAACACCAGATGAAAAATGAAAACTGCTATATATCACACACTCACGAAACAAAATCTAAGAAGCAAAGTCTTCTGAAAGTTGAAAAAATGAGAAAGACTAAAGGACAAAGTTATTATGGATACATAGCTCCAAAAATGTATAAAATGTTGCCACTAGTCGTACGAAATATGCCAAATATAGTGAAATTTAAAAAAGAAATAACAAAATGGATTATATCGCAAGATAGGTGTTTGTTCAGCAGGTGTTTTAACTAAAAACATTATTAATAAAATAAAAAAAAATCCTATGGTTGCGTATGCCGTGATGAATAAATGCAATAATACAATTTTCTACTCATAAAATAGAAATTATGAAAATATTTTAAGTATAAATTTTCACCTGTGTGTATATGTGTGTAAATGCATGTATGCATATGGGTTTGTGTGCAAGGGTAAGTATATGTGTGTATGCATGAATAAGTGTATCATATATGTACATATGTCTGTATATATGTGCATATATATATGTAGGTATGTATGTATGAAATATGTATGTGTGTGTGTATGTATATGTGTGTGTGTACATATCTGCTTTCATAATGTAGGTCACTCTTGTTCTTTTGAAACATAGTATAAATAAATGCAAAAATCGCACTCAAATCTCTCTACGAGTTTTACGCGACTAGGTTTTTGTTTGTATCTAGTATTAATAATGTACATTATAAGCCACATACTTTATTGTAATTGTAATCTACTGTAATTGTAATTGAATTATACTGATGAACAATAAAGTCTATTATTGTTATTATTATTATATTTATTTTGGAGATGCAGTGAATTCAAAAAAGGCCTACTTGCCATTTTTTAAATCTAGAATAAAAAAAACAAACTTTAATACTTTGCCTCCCATGTCTTTATTTCTCAACTGATTTCAATTAACTTGGTCTTGTTATGTAGGCAACCGAATCAGCTCTAACAAATTGCGAACAAATTACAGAAATGTCAAAATGCAAGACTCATTTTCTACTAGTACTTCTATTGCTTATACCACTACAACATTTTAAATATCAATAATCCGAACTAGAGAAATAATTTATAAAAAATCTCATCTAAATAAATAACATGCTGAGATGGTAGAAGATATTTCAATCTCTAATGGTGTGGGTAGCAGTCTGTCATTTTGACAACTTTCAATTAAAAAGAACGAGCGTAGAAGGCCTATCTTCAAATGCGGTCGACATTTTGAATTTCAATGTTCCGGCCACCTTGATATAAGTTCGCTAAAATCTGCCGAAAAACAATAATTTGACAAAGAAAAATAAAAAGTACGGTTTTTTTATCCACCCGGTAGATGTAGCAGTTGAGTCCATCGTGACGGATTTTCAGGATGTGGATTATGTATTTATTAATTTTGCTATCTAGAATTTCGTTACCATTTGCAGTGTATGATGTAACTCTTAAGTACCTATATTAAAAATTAAATAAGGTGGTATAGACCACGTAACGAACCTTCACAAAATTTATAAGGTAAAAGCAACTCAAATGCAATTTGAATATTATGCACTTTAAGATCGTGTGAGCTGATCGTAATAAGGATCATTTCTGGATTATTTATGGTGAATTCTTTCAACGTTGCCCATACATACAATTATTAACTCTAACTACGATTATCATGTAGATATTTAGAAAAAAAATTTGCAAAATCTTACAATACCTATTTGCTGATGTGCTTTATATGGTTGCATAAATAATCGGTTAATTTTCATTAGGATGCTTTTGGTCGTGCATTTACGTTCGAGATCACATATTTAGATAGATTAAATTAACGTTAATTTTTCGAAATCATAGTTGTTACCTGTAATAACTGACTATTCCTTTATTATGTTATTATGAATAATTTCTTATTCATAATAAGTGACTAGTAGTATTTTTGCGAAACAATGTTAATCACTCTGCAGCTGATCATGTCTACTAAAAATTAATTTATTAATACCAGTAAGTAATTACTCTTAACGACTGTGATGCAATAATAAACCTGAAGAATATACACGGTGACCCTTAAGTATACTAAGAAGATTCAGGAAATGATTCCTAAACTGAAAAGCTAAAATCAAGTTTTATCCTTAACTACTTCATCTCGAATTAAAAAAAAGATTTTCGAAATTTTAATATTTAAAAAATTGCAGATAAATGGTATGATTCTCTGATGACAAATGAAGACTCAAGTGGGCTAAACTATATACTAAATTAGATTTACAGGAAACAACTACTCAGTAGACGAAAGCCCCGACCTGCGTTGAATTAAACTTGCAAGTCTTCTTTGGTATCTAAGATCATTTGTTTCAAACTTGTTATGTTCTCGTCAGTATGCTATAAGTAATGGAAAAGACAAATATTAATAGCAAACCAGGCTAGCCTAAGGCAGAGGGATAAACTTATGACTCACTATGTCTGTCTTGCTTAGTCTGCTTTAGATTAGCCTGGTTTGTTATTATTATTTGTCTTTTCCATTACTTATTGCATACTGACTAGAACAAGTTCGAAACCGGTCTATGTCTAGTGAAGAATTGACGAATCATCTCAGCTACCAAACAAGACTTGCAGGTTTAATTCAACGCAGGTCGGGGCTTTTGTCCGCTGAGTAGTTGTTTGTTGCAAATCTTATTCAGAATCAGTATGTATGAAATATAGCTCTATATTTATTTAAAGCAAAGGCTGAATATATAAATCATAATATTACACCTGTGTAAAATGTATTATATATATACCTAGTCACAAAAATTAAGGGATATTAAAAAAAGTTCCAAATTTTAGGGTGATTTTCAACAAGAGATAAGTCGGCGAAAAATGGTCGTACAGAAAATAAGAGAAAAAGGAAATTGTAGCTTTAAGTGTCTAGTTTTCAGACCTGGACTGTAAAATTTTTTTTGCGTGGGCGGTTTTCACATAATTTTCCGAAAATCAACAAAAAAAAATTTTTCCAAATTTTTTCTCGTCTTTAAAATGGTCTGTGGACTTTAAAAATTTTTTTTCCTCATGCGACCATAAGGCTCTTCTAGACAATTTAATTAGCTTTAATTTGATCTCTGAAAGAGCTCCGTACGATGATTTGCCGCGGAGTTATTGTTGATCAAAGCAAAAAAGTCCATTTCAACTTTGACAATCGATTACTCGGGAACTAATGATCGTACAGAAAATGGAGGTAGGGTTTTGGAAACTGCAAAATATTCCATATACGACACAATTAGTGGTGATTGATAAAAAAAATTTTTTTGAAGCGATGATGTTGGCTGAAGAAAAGTTGAAAATTTGCGAATTTAAGGATATTTGGACAATTTGGTATAACTTTGGATATAGTGAATTAACGAAGGATATCGCCGGTAACTTTTTAACCTCAAAGTGTCCCTAAAATACCCTCAAAGTTGCAAAGCGCTGCGATTTTTTTTCTTAGTGCCCCGAAGGTTTAAATTGATCGTTTCGGACAAAAATCATCTTAGCAAGCAATTTTTTGATTTCTATGCATATTTTCGACTTCAATATGGTTTTTTGGCAAAAATCCTTATTTTTTTGCTCAAAAACATGACTCGTTCGAAAAAATAAAAAAATCTATGTTGTGTGTAAGGTAAAACGGCAATTCGTTAGGGGGTATATCGATGTTATTTTAATTAATTTTAAAAATGACATTTAAAACTAAGACTGTTACAGCCATCAAAAGAAATTAGGGAAATTTTTTTTGACAATAATGAAGCATTGTGAACATGTGGCAACAAAAAAATTTGAAAAAAAAAATTTCGAAAAAAAAATTTTCAGAAAAAAATTTTTTTTTCCGAACGAGTCATATTTTTGAGCAAAGAAATAAGGATTTTTGCCAAAGAACCATATTGAAGTCGAAAATATGCATAGAAATCAAAAAATTGCTTGCTAAGATGATTTTTGGCCGAAACGATCAATTTAAACCTTCGGGGTACTAAGAAAAAAAATCGCAGCGCTTTGCAACTTTGAGGGTATTTTAGGAACACTTTGAGGTTAAAAAGTTACCGGCGATATCCTTCGTTAATTCACTATATCCAAAGTTATACCAAATTATCCAAATATCCTTAAATTCGCAAATTTTCAACTTTTTTTCAGCCAACATCATCGCTTCAAAAAAATTTTTTTTTATCAATCACCACTAATTGTGTCTTATAGAGAATATTTTGCAGTTTCCAAAACCCTACCTCCATTTTCTGTACGATCATTAGTTCCCGAGTAATCGATTGTCAAAGTTGAAATGGACTTTCTTGCTTTGATCAACGATAACTCCGCGGCAAATCATCGTACGGAGCTCTTTCAAAGATCAAATTAAAGCTAATTAAATTGTCTAGAAGAGCTTTATGGTTGCATGATGAAAAAAAATTTTTTGAAGTCCACAGACCATTTTAAAGACGAGAAAAAATTTGTATAAAATTTTTTTTTGTTGATTTTCGGATAATTATGTGAAAACCGCCCACGCAAAAAAAATTTACAGTCCAGGTCTGAAAACTAGACACTTAAAGCTACAATTTTCTTTTTTTTAAATTTTCTGTACGACCATTTTTCGCCGAGTTATCTCTTGTTGAAAATCACCCTAAAATTTGGAACTTTTTTAATATCCCTTAATTTTTGTGACTAGGTATATTTATGTAAGTATATTAGTTTTCTTCTAGGGTATATTTAGAATCACACGGGTAAGTTCCATATTGTTTTCTTCCTCACGTAAACCATTTTGATTATTTCATTAAAGAAATGTCACTTATCAAACATAATACTTGCCATTTTCATAGCTCACTATAATAATGTTAACTTCTCCATATTTACAGTAACTAGTTTAATTAAGATATTCGACGTTTAATAACTCGAAAACGAAATAGGGTAGGGGTAACATATGGGATATTTTTTAAATCAGGAACAAAGGATCATTCCAAAAATTTAATAATATGCAGGGTATCCCATTTAAAAAAAATATATAATTTTTTTGTATCCCCTGAAATCTGCACGCTACTGTACTTTTAATAGCATTTTAACAAAACTGTCATAACCACACAACTTTTATTTAAAACTTTTTTTCTACAGGCAATAATAACGATGATAAGGGGTGGATAATTTATAATGAATAACCGTGTACATCTGTATCCAACACGAACAAATGAGAATATATATTTAGAGAACTTTCGGTACATGAAGTTTAAAAAATCACCAAAATATGCTAGAGGCAACTTTTTTTAATATGCTACCCGTTTCTGTAAAAAAATCACTAACCTACACGATATTTAAAAATAATTTAATAGATTACCTTAACCGATTTTGCTTTTATTCATTAAATGAATATATTCAACAAAATCAAGCACATTACTGTGTATGTGTATATTTACACATGTATTTATACTTTGTGTATTTATGTTTTATTTTTACGTTTTATACAAAATTTTTTTTACATATCTATCGTAACACTGTGTTTGTGATTTGTTTTTATGTATTAATTGATACTACCTACTACCCGACATTTGACGTCTTGTATCTATATACATGTAGCAACAAAAGGCCAACAAAGAATTTGAATTTGAATGACTTCGAAGTCATTATTGTATTCATTTTCAACACGGGGCAGTGGACGTACACGTGAGCAAGTAACGCGATCCGCTTATATTTATCTGACTTGCTATTGGACACTCGACAATAACCAGCAACGTCAGTCATTTCATATTGTTTAGAATTGTTTCATTAGGTGTTTACAATGTAATACTATATCTACCTAAAAGTGGTATCTGGAATTTTTTTTACATTCCAGTTTCTAGTAAAAAATTATGAACGAAATAACCTATCAATTATTTCACGTTGATTAATGAACTTATTAAAATAATACACAGTAATTTATAGAATTACAGAACATAAACATAAACTGCTAATATACGAATATTAATAATGGAATGTGTAAACATCAAAATATCACTTTTCATCTTGTCATACATTAAATATAGATTAAGTATTTTCTTCCTAAGTAACATTTATAATTACGCCGTTCAATGTCATATTGTGTAAAATTTTATTTAATTAATAATGTTAAACCAGTTCATCTTGAACGATGTTGAAGCTACCCCATTGGCGTACTAAAAAATATATATAAAATACTACAGGTAATACAACCCCCTGTATACTTAAAGAAACCTTATATATGGAGAGAGCTACACATTTGGAGACAACGGACACACACCCATTATCTAAGTATGCTGGAATTAACTTCTGCTTCCGAAAAAATCCTATTTCCTCGAAATTCGAACCCGATACCTTGGGGTGAGAGGTAAGAGGCCTTAAGTTTCAACAGCACAGTCATATTATTTGATGGTAAATATTTCGCTATATCTAAACATCTATGTTATAAATGTTTTTGCCTATCCAAAAAATGTTTCACACCTAGAAAAATATTAACTTGAAAATGAAATTATTAAATATCTGTTGGGAATTTAAGCCTTCACTTCGCCCTCTGGTGGCTAAAAATCGCACGTTGACTGCACGAGTGGTTTCTGTTTACATTTTTTTGATCATATTTATATAGATTGTTGGGGTTTTATAATCGTTTTTTTATATTTCATCAACGTTTATTCCACAATTTGCTGAAGAAATAAATATAGTTTAAAAAAACTAAAAAACACGCTTTTAAAGCACATCAAACTAAAAAGTGAAAAATAATTATTAATATAAACTGAAAATAATAATGAACGAAAAATACTAGTATTATTGTGAAAAAAAGCGTGGGGTGCTTTGTGCAATATTTTTCGTATATCGAGCACCCCACGCTTTTTTCACAATAATACTAGTATTTTTCGTTCATTATTATTTTCAGTTTATATTAATAATTATTTTTCACTTTTTAGTTTGATGTGCTTTAAAAGCGTGTTTTTTAGTTTTTTTAAACTATATTTATTTTTAACTTTTTAGTTTGATGTGCTATGAAAGCGTGTTTTTTAGTTGTTTTAAACTATATTTATATTGCTTATTGATGCTGATATTATAACATATTACGATCCAACAGATATTTCTGAAAAAAAAAAAAAAATTTTTTATTTCAGCCGTGACGTTCGAACTCACGCCGGAGGAGTCTGTCGTTTCGCGTCGAGTGCCTTAAACCACTCGACCACCGGGCTAATTAACAATTATAGAATCTACTGACATATTAAGCCTTTGCTTTCACGCAGGGATACGTGAGGAAAGGATTGGCGATCCTGAACAGGATAATGATATAAACTTATCAAATTATTGTATTGTTACCGGTTCTTAATAAGTGTACAAAGTTTCAATTAAATCTGTCCGTTTAAAGTGGGTTAATTAAATTTTATTTTAGATTCATTTTTCACTTTGCAAACTTCAAAACGGTGTAACTTTATAGAAAACCAATATTTTTCGATGAAATTTGAAACGTGAACTTATATTTTCCACCTAATTCTGAAAAAAAATGTTTCACAAATATTTTACAAATCGTTTAAAAAATAACCTGGGGGGCACTAATTTTTCCAACTTTTTTTTCGCAAATTTCAAGCGCAATTTTTTTTCTGCAAAACTTCTTCATTTAGTCCTGATAGTTACGCCTTTAAGTATCGCTTGGGTCCCATGCTCCAATACTGAGATATGACATAGCCTAAATTTCACCAGCCGCCACTGGAAAATAGATAGAAGATAGTATAGGAGAAAGCATAATTGATGGGAAAAGTATTAACTTCGGCAATGCTTGTCCATTTCAAACTAGAGGACTATAATACAAAAGATATTTAAAGTTATAATAGTGAAATTTTTTAGGTCAGGTACTTCCACAAATTAGCAGAAAATAGTGCAAAATAGGTTAAACTTATAACTTACACTTACACCAACAATTTATTCATGAAGTCGCTTCATAAATTTCTTTGTGAACTTATTGATGGATTAGAGCATGTTCTATTTTTCATTAATTTTTACATGAATTCTGAGCGTACCAACTGGTGAAAAGTGACAAATGAGGTTATAGTTAGTTATTGATATTTGCATTATTATTAATGAAAAAAACCGGCGTAGTTTTGTTATCATAAAATAGCAACAAAATGAGTGAACTTTCGACAGACAGAACTAATAACCTAACCTCAAAAAAAAAACTATTTATATATGTTGTTGGTAATACTTGAGAATTAACTACAGAGTCAAAGAAAATCATCATTTCATGACAAGTGTAAAACGAAATCCTTTTGTAAATAAATCCTTGAAGAGGTTCATGGAAAAATTCATGAAATTATTGATGAATAAATTGCCAGTGCAAAACATTTATCATTGAATTTACTTATCAACTTTCGATACATGTAATAATATATATGTTTCTACCTAAGAAAGAACCCACAAAAGCAAAGAAAACGAATGTAAACAAACCCAAGAATCAGTTAATTTTTACTTTTCTGATCACAGCACCTTATGCGCCGTGGTGATTTTAGTTCCCAATAAGGGCTACCGTTTTTAAGCTCACCAGTTGGCGCCACTGGCGAGTAAGGTAGCTGTCAAAGGTTATTGTTAGGCGGGGAACAAGTTTATAGGGTTTTATTATAGTTATTTCGTACACCACTAAATAAAAAAACCTGTTAATATGCTTCAGTGTTGTGCAGTTCCATTTTGTTCGGAAACAAAAGGCGGACATATATTTCGGAGACAAAACTCGCCTAAAACAGTGGTTGGTAGCGATTCGCAGGGATAACTTTACTCCTTCGAAACATTCGTGTGTTTGTTAGAAACATTTTAATCCTGAAGATTACGCATCACCAAAGGAGTCTACTACAGAAAATCGTAAGTATTAATCAAGCTCATCATGCTCACGCTTGATATAACCTAACTTTAATGACATGAGACACCCCTGATAGGTACAATAATTTCCCTACTGAGCAAGTAAATTACTACTTTCCCCTTCTGTCATCATTGTGTTAAATGTAGCTAATTTTTATAAAAATCACTAAAAACTCGCGTTAAAAAGCCATAATAAACATTAATGTTCAGTAACATTTACCTTACCCTATACTAGCGCCTCTCGTGGTGCATTCAAGCGCGGTAGTCCTCATTATACAGACATTTTACAACCAATCTTCTTTATCGTTACCATGTTGATTGGAATTGAAATTTAAATATCTGTATCTGTTCCACGGTATTCTACTACATATGTGGTAAGTACGTACATAACACATTTGTGGTTCTTAAGTTTATTTTTGTTCGTATGATGAAACATATTTGTGTTTTTTGTAAAATATTACCTTAGACTAAGGGGAAAAATAAATCGATGGCAAAGAAATAGAAGTTTCTGCGGAACAATTTTCAAGACCTTGTTACGAATGTATTCCTGAAGTGGGTAGGAACCTTTGCTGTGAAGATAACACTGACGTAGTTTCCTACTAAACTCCAAAACACTATAAGTATACTGCATTCGACACGCGTTTCTCCAACCAAGATGGCATCATCTAGAGATGATAAAAACTGAGTTTTAATCATCTCCATTTATAATTTTTATTGCATTTATACTGGTGATGATTAAAACTGAGTTTTAATCATCGCCGGATGGTTCCAACTGCAGTAAATGGTGTTTTAGCGCTTCGTGGAAAACTACGTCAGTGTTACGAATGTATGTTGTAGTTAATACTACGCAAACTGCAAATATGGACAAAATTAACTAGCTAAACATAAAATGGCTGCATTTCCAGAGGGAAAATCTTTTACAATTCAGTACAAATATACACTTTTCGATGATATATTTCTTGACAAACAAAAGTCTGAGTCTAGAAAAAAGAATTGGGCTTTGTGAATTTGATCAAGAATGTGACTCACAAAAAAAGATCTCGATTATTTGTTAAAAAATAAAATCATTCCGGATGATTACACACATTTCATTCAGGAAATTTCCAAAACAGTGATGATGGGGACAATTAGTCTTTGAAGTTTTTGTTAGTTAAGTCTCTGATTTATTTATAGCAGGTGTTTAATTTTTTTATAATTAAAATTATTTAAAAAACTTTTTTTGTGCAATAATATTCCTTATTCTTGAATTTCCCCTTCAAAAATATTTACAATAAAACTGGTTATGGAAATCTTAATTCAGTTTCTTGCAGGTTTAGCCTGTAGTGTTGAAATTGCTGGAAAATATTTTTTTTTCGAAAACTGTCATTAAAAGTTGACTTTATTAAATTATTATTTATTAAATGTCAAAACGACAGTTTTTTTGTCTACACAACTTAAAACTCTTTTACATCCAGGATGTAAATGACTTTTACATCCACCTACAAAAATCAGTGAAATTATAGATGATATAATCAGTTTACCAGTTTATTTATTATTATCATTAAAAACATAAATTTTAACAATCAATTATTAATGATCAATTTAATTAACAATCAATTTAACAGTTAATCATTTCTTTTATCGTTTAAATTTAAAGTCGTAATTGTACCAAATTGTAGATGATATACATGTCAAATAAATGAATTGTAAATGTCAAAATTTTCTTTTCACATTTTTAATAATTTTTGAACTGTGGGATACAGTTTTCGAAAAAATGTTGTTTGATACTCGATTGAGAAATTCTTTTGCATTCTCGAATGATTTTTTTTGCTCGCTATCGCTCGCAAAAAAAACTTTCGTTCTCGAATGCAAAAATGGCACCTCGCAATCTAGCATCAAAAATAACTATTTTTAATTGTACATCGATTTATACTTTAGAATTGTTTCTGTTTTTTTTTTCATAATAGGCACTTTCGTGATACGGTGGTTCAGATTTATTTTTTGTGCTAATTAAGAGAGTGTCAGGCAAAGCAACTTGTAATTTACTGTTTTTTCCTCTGGTCAGCGGTTGCATACCCCTTTGATGTACGCTTCTGCGTTATCCTCTCACCTCGATCTAAATAAACTGAAAAACCCATAACGAGTCATTTAATCTTAATATTGAGCACTCCTTATTGACATTTAAGCGCCTCTTTATGATCATCTAGTTACCTCCTAATAAACATTAAGAATTTTCTCATGACAGGGCCGGGTACCTCCGGACTCTTGTCGCAACACGATATAATCACGCGTTGCACCGCATTAGGTATGTGCATTGATATTTTATAAGCACGGGCTACGCCCAAGAATATGAAAATTAATTTGTGCATTCTTACACAGTTAAAGTGTGACTCATGATGCAGAGATTTTTAGCTAAAAAAAAATGTCACTTTCTAGTGTCTGAACTAAAAGTAATGTCTAGGGCTGTCAAAATTGTTCCATGGGACAGTGGCGTACGCGAAATTAACTAATACGAGAAACAATAAACTGTTACAATTTATAACAATGTATGCAAAAATTACCCTCTTAACTAGCTTGCTTATCACAAACTGGAGAAGATGTGTAGCCATTTTGTAGCATCAGGTATGTTTCTATAGTTGTCTCCATGAGTGATGTTTGCTTTGGTGAAAATATATTCTTATATTTTGAAAACGACCGTTCGACATCTACTGATGTAATATACGCATACGTAAACTAGTCTTTGAACGCACTTAAAGGATCTGGATCTGCACCATCACATATTTGTCTTAATTTGGTAAAACCGGTGTCTTTATTTAACACACTTGCGAACTTTTCTTTAACGCGCTCATTTGTTGCGTCACCTATAGCGTATAGCAGTAGATTTACTTTGTCCACTATTTGCAGTGACTCCGCTAACGACAACGCACTGTTTTCTAATTTTTTTATGCTTTCATGTAATGGTTTATAGTTCTTCGCAATATTTTTAAAGCTGTTTCAGCGAAAATATCTTCAAATATTCTCTGGCTTTCCTTAATAGCTGCAGCCTCATCTGGATTGAATACTAGAGTATCACAGCTTTTATTTGTTGGAAATATTCAGAATAATAAAAAGCTGCCTGCAACCATGTTCCCCAACGTGTAGTAGTAGTAGTAGTAGCTACTTATTTTACTAGGCAAGTAGGCCACAATGGGCCCTTTTTACCTAGGGACCTACAGTTTTGCGTGGACTCCGAACCACGGTCTTCGACTGTCAACTAACCCACCGCCTGGGCCTGCCCGCCTGCATCTAATATATGGAAAAGTGGCAAACTTCCTAGGTAGGTCTCTTCGACCCTCCACTCGGGCTCGCCTCTCCGCCTGCATCAGGCTAGCGGCCTTCCCGGGATTGTCTGTTGACAGCCTACCGACTGTTAGACGAGCTATCGTTCATCCATCCAATTGCCGGACTCGATCAGTGCTGCTTAACTTCACTGATCAAATATCGAATTTTAAACGGATGTCCATACCTCATCCCCTCCCCAACGTGTAAGAATCGGCTGTGGTGGTTCAGGAATACCGGGACACTTGCTATGAAATACACGGAAACGTTTAGGAGATTTAAGAAACACTTTTTTTGTACTTGCTATTAATGCATCCACCTCTGGAAAACCTTTTCGAATAGTTTCTGCCACAAGATGTAAAGCATGCACTTTACACGTAACATGTATAAACGTACAACCTTGTTCTTGCAAAGAACGGCCTACCGAACGAATTGTCAGTCATAAACATCAACACTTGACTTTTTGACAGTTCAAATTTTTCTAACGTCTCCAGCACCACCCTGGTAATTGTTTCGCTAGTACACTGACTTAGTCTTTTGCTAGCTAGTAATAGTGGAATATTAATATGGTTTTGGGGTCTCCATTATCTCCAATATTAAGTAATATATTTATGGAGGATTTTAAAAATAATTATGTACCAAATTATCTACATAAACCGATTATTTGGTGGAGATATGTCGACGATATTTTTGCAATGTGGCCTCATAATATTGGGTTATTACATAATTTTTTAGAAAGTATAGAGAACCATCCATCAAAGTCACTTTGGAAGTAAAGAGTAATAATGAATTACCCTTCGTTCCTCTTGTATAATTATTAAAAATATTGAAAATAGAAAATATGAAAAATCTGATGCTTATTTTAAGGCAACCCAGCGATCAAGAAAAGTGCGGCAGAGTTGCAGACCAATACAGGTAATGCTGGCTGAATGACGACAACGGTAGAAATCTGTTGGGCCTCTGGCTAAGATGTGGCAGCAAATTCATGCGAAGTATCATATATTGATTTTGCAATGGTCCTTCAATACCAAATATATACCGGGTCTCAAGAGCTTCTGCAATATACACCGTGTCTAAAGAGCTTCTGCAATATGTATTTTGTACATATGCACACATTTCTACGCAGCCCAACCAACCAGCCTTATCAGCGAGTCAGGTGGGCACGTGAATAACATATTAACTAGCCTCGCTCCGCCTCGAGCTTCTCAGTCTGCCGTAAGGGCGGTGATTTACAACACATGATACGCCTTAAACACGCATTATTGGCTAGAGGAGGGGCCTAACTTCGACTGTATTTTATTGCACAATGACCCACTTACTAGCAGAGATAACCCTCTGTTACTAGTCA
Organism: Rhamnusium bicolor; assembly: GCA_029963845.1. NCBI lineage: Eukaryota > Metazoa > Arthropoda > Insecta > Coleoptera > Cerambycidae > Rhamnusium > Rhamnusium bicolor. The sequence continues at coordinate 17,753 of JANEYF010001447.1, read as the reverse complement.
CGCCCAATTTGCAAAAGGTCTTGAGACATGCTGTATATCTTAAACGTATACAATGGTGAAATAAAGGCCTCCAAGTGACTAAAAGTTGTTATTCATATGATGGTGACGTAATATAAGTAGCCCAATGATGGAAAATCTTAAACTGGCTACCAATCAGGTTAATCAGAAATAAGTTATTTATAACTATAATTATTATGCCACTAAGGACCTGTATATACGTGTACTGGTAAAGATATTGAACAGATAAATTTAAGAACAAAATTATTAAATCAGTAAAATAATACAACAAAACAAAGAAGGTTTAGTGCCATATTCCCCAAAAAGAAACAATTATGCAGCTACGGACACGTGTTTTGGAGTTACTGCCCCTCATCAGCGTACCGTAGCTAAGGAATTGGATCTACGATGGGATAGATCAGGAACAAGAACTACTATTTATCTATTTTCGCAGAACAGTTATTTTAGATGAGAGTATACTTCGCTGTGATCAGTTTTTTTGCAAAAGTAGAGACGTAATAATTAATATAAATCTGTTTTGGTAACTAACAGTTACTCTATTAGAAGATGGATATACCAGGCCTACAAGGCAGACAATTGCTGGTTTACAGAGGCCCAGAAAAAGTTGGAGTACATAGCTACAAACCAAGGGTAAGGATATCATCAAGACTAGGATACTAATGCAACTGTATATCAGGCCGAGGTTCATGCCATTGTATTGTGCGAAGGCTTGATTATATGCATCCTGCACGCAGATCAATAAAAATTTTCTCAGATAGCCAAGCTGCTCTAAAACCTCTTGGCTCCTACCGGTATAAGTCTAAAACGATATGGAACTATCAGAAGTCTCCAAGTAATTTGAGCAAAGGGTAACTGCTGCCAGAGGATTAGGCCTGGGCAAAAAATTGATATATTGATTCGAATCGATTTTTTTTTAATTGCTGTCAGAGGATGTGGACACACTCACGCCAAATAAAGTTATCTGTTTCATTAAGAGGCTGAACTTCCTATTTTAGGTCGAATATATAGGGTGTTCCGTAATTAAGTACCCTCCTTCAACGCGGTGGTAGCTCTATAAGAAATAAGTTGAGTTTTGTATATAAACATTTGCCTTAAGAGCGCTCAGGAGTCACCAAGTAACCTAACATACATCTAACTCAATTTTTTCCCATAAATCTTGTAAATATAAAATGCAAAAACGACAGAACTTTCTACATTTTACAACTTCATTGCCATATGGACAGATTATTTTAAAATTAAAATTACACTTTGTAAGAACGCAATTTTCAATATCATCATTTCCAGCCAAATTCACGTTTTTATAAAATGTAATTTTGATTTTAAAATAATCTGTCCATATGGCAATGAAGTTGTAAAATGTAGGATGTTATGTCGTTTTTTACATAAATTTATATTTGCAAGATTTATGGGCAAAAATTGGGTTAGGTATATGTTGGGTTGCCTGGTGGCTCCGGAACGCTCTTAAATAAAATTATTAGGTAGCTACAACCCCTGAAGTACCATTTATTATTTCATAATGTTACATATTTTGTCAAATTTGTATTTAAATATCATGATTTGCTAGGGTAATTACCGTGTGTAGTCTACTCGAAAATATAAACACTGAAATCCAACATAAGTTACGTTATTTTACTTTTACAATATTTGACGATGATTAAAACTGCAAATTGTTTCTGTGTATCATGGTGGTAGAGTACAGATGTACTTACTGTCGCCGGCAGTCACCTTGACCGCGAAACTCTTTCTCCAGTCCAGTCTATTATTAGCTTTCGAGTTGTGTACACGTTAAGTCACTTGGGTGTATTGCATATTGTTATTGTGTTTTTATTTTACTTGTTGTACTGTATTGTTGATATTAATTTAATAATAAAGCATGGCAGACGTACGCAGGGGGTAGAAAACGGCCATTTGCTGACAAAGTGAATAAATTCATAGGTGAATTCCCGGATTTATTCCATGATGGTGCTAAAATAATTTGTAAATTGTGCGAGGAAGTTTTGATGTGCTGGGATAAGCGTGATTGTCGACTTCACGTAAATAGTGTACACCGTAAAAATAAAAAAAATGGCATGCCTTCGACAACACAGTTTATGTTTGATTTACTGTTAATGCTGATTGCCTGTGATGTTCCACTGCACATACTCGATAAACAACCATTTCGAGAGTTCTGGAATAAATACAATGCCCAGGTGAAGTTACCAAGTCGCACAACGTTATGTAACTATCTACCAACTGTACACGTAGACATGGTAAATAAGATCAAATGTGAATTAAAAAATACACGGCTGTGGTTATCTGTTGATGAGACAACAGATTGTAAAAAAAAATTCTATTTTAAATGTTATAGTACGAGTACTGGATCCTCTTAAACCGACAGTTCCACTATTACTAGCTAGCTAAAAACTAAGTCAGTGTACTAGCGAAACAATTACCAGGGTGGTGCTGGAGACGTTAGAAAAATTGAAGCTGTCAAAAAGTCAAGTGTTGATGTTTGTGACTGATGGCGCCATGACAATGCATTTGGTAGGCCGTTCTTTGCAAGAACAAGGTTGTACGTTAATACTTGTTACGTGTAAAGTGCATGCTTTACATCTTGTGGCAGAAACTATTCGAAAAGGTTTTCCAGAGGTGGATGCATTAATATCAAATACAAAAAAAGTGTTTCTTAAATCTCCTAAACGTCTCCGTGCATTTCATAGTAAGTGTCCCGGTATTCCTGAACCACCACAGCCGATTCTTACACGTTGGGGAACATGGTTGCAGGCAGCTTTTTATTATGCTGAATATTTCCAACAAATAAAAGCTGTGATACTACAATTCAATCCAGATGAGGCTGCAGCTATTAAGAAAAGCCAGACAAAATTTGAAGATATTTCCGTTGAAACAGCTTTAAAAAATTTTGCGAAGAACTATAAACCATTACATGAAAGCATAAAAAAATTAGAAAACAGTGCGTTGTCGTTAGCGGAGTCACTGTAAAGAGTGGACGAAGTAAATCTACTGCTACACGCTATAAGTGAAGCAACAAATGAGCGCGTTAAAGAAAAATTCGCAAGTGTGTCAAATAAAGACACCGGTTTTACCAAATTAAGACAAATATGTGATGGTGCAGCCCCAGATTCGTTAAGTGCGTTCAAAGTCTATTTTACGTATGCGTGTATTACATCAGTAGATGTCGAACGGTCGTTTTCAAAATATAAGAATATATTTTCACCAAAGCGAACATCACTCATGGAGACAACCATAGAAACATACCTGATGCCGCAAAATGGCTACACATCTTCTCCAGTTTGTGATAAACAAGCTAGTTCATCAAGCTAGTTAAGAGGGTAAGTTTTACATACATTGTTATAAATTGTAACAGTTTATTGTTTCTCATATCAGTTAATTTCGCGTACGCCACTGTCCCACGGAACATTTTTGACAGCTTTAACGATGATGATTGTATTGACAAAAAACCAAATACCTCATTAGTCCTGAGAAAGACAATAAATATTGTTGAAACGTCGACTTAAGGAGAAATTAAGGTTTTATTACATTTTTATCCAATTCCGACAAAATATCAACATACTAAGTAGTGGTGGATACGAAACTCCTATTAAATATATGTATGTTTTAGCTCCCTTATGAATTGATTTAAGGCAAATGTTTATATACAAAACTCAACTTATTTTTCATAGTTCCCATACCCTTGAAGGAAGGTACTTAATTATGGGGCACCCTGTAAAATTCAACTTTAACCCTATATTGGACCTTGATTGAAATGTTGCAACAAAATATTTGATACATCTTGTTGCTCCGGTCAATGTTAAAAATTTATACGTAGTTTATATGTATTCATTTTTAAAGTAAATTTGGCCAATGTTTTTTGGAATTGAGGCTACTATGCCACTGTGCGTGGTGGTATAACTCTCCCTTAGTTTTATTTTCCTGTATCATGTTATTTAAAAGCATCCAAAATAAGATACTATAAAATACCATTTTATTAAATGTCAAAATTACATAATAACAGTTTACTGTAATTGGAATTACATAAAAAAATATGATGAAATTTACTGAACTTCTAAAAGTTCTGATTTCATTTGTACAAGAAATAACGATTAAGTATGTTTTATTATCTGCAAAGTACTGATTACTAAATACACGTCGCCGACACATAAAACAAATAATTTGTGTATTATCGAAACTTTTTAACAGGAAAATTATTATTTGAAAGTAACAATTTATTAAGCCTTTTAAAAAATTGGCACACATCATTGCCATCTTCAATATTACGTACCATATTAAACGATGAATTAAGCAATACATTTTATGTACGTACGCACTGATTTTATGACGAAATAGTGGGAATGGAATACGAAAAATTAACAAATTATGTCAATATAAAATAAATGTGTAATAATTATGTGTAGAACAGGTTGTTTATATTTTACATCCAATTATATGTTTATGTTCTTCACTTTAATTGTTTGGTATACCATTTATTGTTTACTGGTTCGAGTTACGAAGGTTACTTAATACCATAGCTTAATACTTATTCATTAAGATGGGATGACCTTAACCAGATACTTTTGGCATTTCGTGAAGAACTGAGTCCTAAAGCATTTAGTTATTAAATAAACCAAGATAAGCAAAATTAACATCTAAAACGTTTCAGAAAACGAGTGTTTTAAATTATAAGAATAGTTTGGTCACATCCATATCTAGTTTCTTCTGATGACGAATATAGAACTAAATGAAGAGTGAAAATACGTTCTATTTATACAAATTTAAAAGGGGGAGAGGATCAAAATATTAGCACAGATATCTTTCATCCGCTGGCGACAAAATTAGTAATGAATTTTTTTTATATAGAATTGTTGTAATGGTATTTCTAAATAACCCATGGAATGACCTCACCTATTCAGCCTGTGCTAAGTCCACCATCTTGACAAAATAATGGAATCAGAGTAACTTTGTCAGGTTTCCCCAATCAATCAATCAATCAAAACAATATATTTAAATATTATGTACAAAAACAATCATTTCGACATCCTCGCCCAGAGCCAGCCAAACATTCACGATGCGATGCACTGCCGTGGCAATTGAAGGGCTGGATAGGGATGGAGTCGATCTAATATCTAAAAATTAAACTTAATATACTAACAACTATCCTAAATTAAAGAGGATGTAATTAATACATGTCATTAAAAACTTTTGCAGGTTAAAATATAACAAAATAGCATTAAAAGTTATTGATAAAATGGTTAAAAAAGAAATTATGATAAAAAAATACTTCGCTGATAAATTTTGTTTATCAAGAAAGGAAAAATTCCAATCTCAAAAACCCTTCTTAAGACAATTTGTCTGTTGAGCGGCTATGTCACACCGCTTAATTTTTGATTCTTTAGCAATTTTTAATTTGATAGTTATATTTACTTACAAGATATAATAAATTTTTCAATAAATAATTATAAACAAATTTTGACGGCAAAAAGGAACAAAAGAAAAGAAGAAACCGAAGAGAAATTTGGAATTTTGGTGGGGTTGACCTACAAGGGTTGTCGAAAATATGCAACGACTGGTATGGTAATTTGTGTTTTATTCTAAAAGGTGCGCTTTACTCCCTAATTTATGTGATGTTGTTTAATAACGGACCATTTGACAATTGATATTTATAAAATTGTTGTGAAATGTTTTTAATATAATCCGTTATGGGTACAGTCGTTTCAACGCTCATGTAGATCTTTGATGGAGGTGTATCTATTCGAATTTGATATGAGGCGGAACATTTATTTTCTAAAGCTTCTTTAATGTCGTCACACACGCGCTGCATCACGCAGGCGCCGCATATGTTAAGGCCAGCCTCAATATACATGTGTATATTAATTTTTTGTTTGCCCTACTCAGTTTACTGCTCTTTGCCATGAGTGGAAATACACTTCTGGACAAAGCATAAACTTTTCGGACGGTTTCATTAATATAGTTCGAAAATTTTAAACGTTTGTCCAAATATACGCCAAGATACTTGACACTCTCTTTTGTTTGAATTTGGGCCCCATTTATTGAAATTAGCATCAAGATCTTAGTATTCAAAAAATTTTGAGGGAACACTCGCCTCCGTCTTCCCCGAGTTAACACTAATCTTCCATCGGTTATAGTACTCCGTCGCACGTACCATGTGAGCTTTTAATAGCTGATTCGCCGCTTGAGCGCTTCAGCTATGGCTGTACATGGCCGTGTCGTCGGCGTACATGGCCAATTTTGTATTAGGAAATTGTGGAAAGTTGGAGACGTACAGGATAAATAATTTTGGTGCGAGGACCGACCTTTGCGAAACTTGTAGTGTTCTACCTATCAAGTACGAGTAAACAAGTTTAATTATGTGACCAGGAATGTTTAACCCCGAAAACCAGATGGCTTTCGAAGGCTTTCTCAATATCCAAGAGCACCATAGTCGTGCTCTTTCCGAGATTATACTGCACCTTAAAATCAATCACAATTCTAACAATCTGCTGTGTGGTATTGTGCCCACTCTTGAAACCGAACTGATGAAGATTTTTAATGTTAGCTCATCCTCATCTTGGAAACAGTTCATTTTACGTGGAAAATGCATAGAACTAAATTGAACGAGCATAAAATTTCGTGCAAGACAGCTATTTCAACATTCTTCGATTTTTTCTCATTGTCAGGAAGAAAAGTGTAAATTTTCGAAAAAAAAAATAGGTACCCAAGAAACGAATTATTTTTTTTAACTAAGGCGTTTGTAACAGTCCGTTTTTTAAGATGGACAATTTGGACTACATTCCGCATAGAGTATATGGAAACCGTGTGAATTATAAGTTAGATTCTAAATTCGAATAAAATAATTTTACTAAACATTATTGTACTAGCTAGTTAGTGCGCCGTTACTGCGCGGGCGGACAGAATTGTTTATGGCTAGGCTCAGTCGCGTGCACGAAGGGACAAATTGGGTGTGTGTTTTATTGGGAGAACGTTAGAACCAGGCAGGCCACTGCCAGAGAAGGTTGTTGTTGGCATGCAGAATCTGAACGGCTCGTGACAGTGTCTTTTACACCACGTTTGCTCGGTCAGCGCAAAAAGATTGGTTGGGGAGGTAAGGACAGTGGTGCATTTTTTTAATGTGGTGTCCCCAGTAGGCATAATCCACGAAGTTATATGTAATAAACAAATATTTACCCATTGACACTAAAGTGGTATACACTATGGAACACGATTTCATGCAAAACCTGCACTTAATGCGATAAAAGGTAAGAACAATGAATAAGTCTAATGTATTACGTACATTAAGCTCATTCACTGTTGAACGATAGCTGACAAGTCGCCGGATAACGAATATGAATACCAATGTTAGAGCTTAAATAGGCGTGAGAGAGTTGACCGTATATTTTTTTCGTTGTTATTAAGGGTACTCAGCGCGATACAATACGCAAGAGGTTGTCAAATCCTGCCGGGGACTGGAAGAGATGCTGCAATAGATAACATTCCTTCTCGTTGCTCTGTGCCGATGTAGTAGTAACGCAGAGCAACTGCCTTTGTCGTCTACCAGTTTTATATTATTCTGTCTCTGTCTGCTACATCTAACGTAGTTTTGCATGAAATAGAGACCACTAGTGCATACCAAAGCCAACGAAATGCTGACTAATAAAACTTTGGTTTTTATTTTTTTGTAAATTCTGATTACCGGATCTTCCGATCACTGGATGGCAAAATTTGTTTTGACATCGAAAAATAACACACAATCATTTAAATTTTTTATGAAGAAACATATTTACACATACACAAAATTTAATTAAAACTAATAATAATAGTAATTATTGAAAAAGTAAGTAACTATATAGAGTTGTTAACCTTACTGTGTTCATTTTAACAGGTACAGGTTATAATTAAGGAGCAATTACATTACTTCAACCTGAAATTATTTCATTACACTTTTTCATCTTCATTAATTAAAAATAATAAGTACACATTTAACATTAATGGTAAACCGGCCTATTTTTTTCAAAGCATATGGAGAATTGCTCGCAAAGCCATTGTGCAAAATATTTAATATAGCTCAATGAAAAAGTTTTTCCCAGTAAATTTAAAACAGGGCGTATAACTCCTATCCACAAAACAGGTAATACTAGTTTTATAACATATTATAGACCAATAGCAGTTCTACCATGTTCTGCAGTATTACATAATAGAATTTACACACATGTTAGTCCTCTTATCTGACAGGAAGAACGCAGTTTGTAAAATTTAATGATACCCACTCGTATAAATTTAATGCAATATGGGGGGTTCCACAAGGCTCAATTCTGGGACCTTTGCTGTTTGTCCTATTTATTAATGACTTGAGTCAATAATATCAAGCACTCCAAATTCTTGCTTTACGGATGACTTAAAGTTATTCCACCGAATTGACACTTAAGAAGGCTGTAATCTACTACAAACTGATTTAAATGATCTTTTAGTTTATTGCAATAAGTACACATAATAATAATTTTTCAATAACAATAGGCAACAATTCTGATTTACCTACTGAATTATTTGAAAGAATACCTTACTAAGTAGTCAGTTCTCAGAAGTCTGAGGACTGACACTGGACCCTTTTGGATATCTATTGTTACTCATTTTTAGTTTTAATTTCTAATAAATGAATTTTTTCTAATTTAATAATATAATTTAATTTTAATATTTCACTTATAGTGAGTTACCTTTCTACGGTAGAAATGGCGAGCTTCAGTTTGCTATCTCATCGCTTATTAAAGAATAAGAAATTTTAATTAGTTAAAAAAACATTATGAGATGCTCGTGTCTTTCCCATCTGCTAAGGACACCAGGTCTCTACGTGGACGATACCGCCCTAGTCGTCAGATCCTGGCAGACAAAGCAGGTCACTCGTTGACTCCAGGAAGCAGCATCCCTCCTGGAGGAACAGATTGAAAGTACAAATCAACGCTGAGAAAAGCAGTGCGCTTTTGTTCTGCAAGAAGAGGAACCAGACCCCGACAGGATATATTACCATGAACGACGAGCCGATCCAGTAGCGAGAGACCGCTCAGTACCTAGGTGTCGTCCTGGATTGAGGTCTGTCATGGAAACAAAACCCCGACGAGATGGTCAGAAAAGCCAAAGCGGTGAGGATCAAATAGGTCTAGAGTATTATAAACAACGAAGTTCGTTTTTCATTTGTATGTTATTGGTTATAGCCATTTTTCAACTTGTTATCCGTATGCAGAAAGAATTGAGAAATGAAGATGCCCGCTCATACACAGTGGTGTTCGTGGAAAACTGCGAAATTAGGATTTCACTGCCTGATTCAATCTAATGTTCTATTATATTAAACCGAACATATACGTGTTCACGTATATGGTATATGCTATGTATACAAATCGAACCAGACCAAGCTACACGACTAGCGCTATGCGCAGTTTACAGTTTCCCGTCTGAATACGAAGTCCGCACGAAAGTTAACGATTGCGTCAGGGCGCTTGCTAGGAGGAGCATACGAGACCGAGCATATTTCAGTATCGCTAAAGCTGCAGTGGAGAGTGTTGCTTTGCGATCGCCCCACCGTGCTAGCAACAGACTGGCGACTGTAAACTGCGCATACCGCTGGTCGTGTATCTAGTGGTCGGACTGGATCTGTATGTAAATATAAACTTATTGTGAGGTAGAGTGTATTGATTTAAACAAAGAACAACACTTTAAGTGTCTTACGGAACAATGGAATGCATAGAACAAGAGATAGAAGAAGCAATTAATTTGAAATCAATGAATAATCAAAAAGTGATGTAACTGATATCATAGATTTATTTCTTATTTTCTTAAAAAAAATTGGTTTTAAACACATTAGAGCAATTTGCAAGTGTTCAAAAATCATAAAATTTTTCCTAGTGAGATATGATTGAAGAGTCCTTAATTGTCAATGAATAACGACAATCCCAGTTCGATATCTTCAAGCGTCCGGGAAACAATAGGAAGGGTTCGCCAAGGCCCTATAATTCACGAACATATTTAATTTTGCGTGATTCAGATTTTTATGTTAGTAATCCCACATTTGGAGGATAAGACGGATAGATAATGTCTTCTACTCGACTTTCCTAGAATTATTGATGACGCGCGATCAATTATTTTTTATAAAATTTGCGGGTGGTCTAGATATATTAATTTTTGAACAATATACGTCCGTAAAGTAATACATAAATTAAAAAAATCGTTACGAAGCCAGTTACAAAAATCGCTTGGAAAGGTCAATTTTTAAATATATTTCTCTGTATTTTCGTATATAAAAAAAATGTTTTTCAAGTATTTTTGTAAATGTTATGTCTTAGACAATTTTGTTAAACACACACACACACACGCACTCACGCACGCATGCACAAAAATGTCCTTATTAAAAGTTGCTTATCTTGGGCAATAGAGTAACTTATCCAAAGATTAAAATATCTGATGTGGCCAGCACATAACTTTCTTTCACCAGTATATATAATCCTGATCTAAAAAAAACATTCTATTTAATTCTTCGCTTACCTGAATTAAATTTTAATAGCGTACCTTGAAATATTACATTAAAATTTTTAAATAATTAATTATCAGCGCCATTCGATAATCGATACTAATAATTCATGTCATATATTTTAATAATTTCTTCTTATTGACGTTGATATTTTTGTAACTAAATTAGACATTTCAAATGTCAAACTGCCAAATTTATTCTAACCCCATTTTATAAGGTCAAATGTTTAACAAATTTCAGTTTACATCAGCTTTATTTAAGTACTTGGAAAATATATTTTATTGCCTTGATATAGTAGACATGATTTATAATCTTTCGTCAAGAATATATTTTTTTTGTAAAGTCAAATACAAAAAAGTTTGGGTCCCGTAGACCCCTTTTCAGCTAGCCAATTTTGCTTATCACCGAATTTTTCATTGTCTTTGGCCTTTAGAACAAGTGTACCAAATTTGAAAGCTTTATCTCAAAAACTGTGGCTGCTATCGCATTACTATGGACATGCGATCAGATTTTTTTCTCATAAAGTTATGTTCTTTCATTATAATTCGTCGAGATTCGTCCAGAAATGCAATAATTTTTTTTTTTTTTTTTCCCGACATTGTACCTTTTTTCTTCTTTCATTCATTATGCCTCTTCTGGTGGTACCAAATTTAATGTGTCACCTAAAATGTTGTTGACAATCTTAACCAAATTTGTTAAGTTATGTTTTTTCATTATAATTCGTCGAGGTTCATTCAGAAATGCAATGAAAAAATTTAATTTTTTTCTCGAAATTGTACCTTTTTTCTTCTTTCATTCATTAATAATAATAATAATAATAATAATAATAATAATAATATATTTATTAGTTTCAGAAAACTACTTACTACTAAGTAAGTTTAAGAAATTTCGTCAACGTACAACAGAAAATATCGATACAATATGAAGAAAAAAAACGAGAAAAATAAAAAAAATTTTGCAATTATTGTATACTATAAAATCTGAATATTAAATCTTAAAAATTTAATAAGTTGTATCTCTTATGTAAAAAATTATCTAAAGATTTTGATAAAATTCTTACGAAGTAATTATAAATATTTGTATACACACACATATAAACATATATATACACATATATACACATATACACATTTACACATACATACACAAATATAGCTATAGTATATTAAATATTTGATATTTATCAAGTTTGGCTTGCATCGTTAAAATGAGTAGCATAAAATCTTAATTAACTAGTTGTTAAAAAATTCGTCGAAGGTGTAGCAATTTTTATTTAGCAATAGCAGTTTTACAGCAGATTTGAATTTGTAAATTGTTGGTAAAGATTTAATCTTTTCTGGCAGCACATTGAAAAATTTACATCCATTAAAAAAGAGACTTTTTTGATACAGAGCTGTCTCATGCTTAGGTGGTAAAAGAAGGTTTTTTTTTCTGGTATTGTGAGAATGTTGTGTTTTGTTTTCCAAGAAAGTTAATTTGTTTTTATATACGAAACATGTAATTTCATAAATATATATTGATATCATGGTGAGAATATTTAATGATTTAAATGAATTCCTGCAAGATTCGTTATATTTTAAATTCGCAATGATGCGCACTGCTCGTTTTTGTAAAAGAAAAACGCCATGCGCTTCAGGTGATAGGCCCCAATGTACTATTGCGTACTTGATGCCAGAATGAAATGAAGCGAAATATAATTGCCTTATAACGGTTAAACTACACTGTTTAGATGTCAAAGCTAACGCATAACATACCTTTGACAATTTACATCTTGAATGTGGCTAGACCATTTATGGTGACAATCTGTCTTTAACCCCAACAGTTTCGTATTTAATGAGTAATTAATGTTTGTTTGGCCATCCAACACCATCCCGTCACTCACATTAAGATTAGATTGTGACGTTCTAAAAACTATGAGTGCTGTTTTTTTCGTGGTTAACACATAATTTGTTTTTTTCAACCCAGTTGTTGATTTTTGCATACGTTAAGATTGCACAATTTTCCGCATCAAACAGATTTTTACACTTTATTAAAATATTATCTGCGTATGATACTATTGAACCCAATGGATGCTCTAAATATTTCAACATATCATTAATGAAAATGACGAACACTGCTGGACCCAAAATTGATTCCTGAGGAACTCCTGTATTGACAATAACTAGACTGGAAAATGATTCTTTAATTTTCACCTGTTGAAGGCGATTTGATAAATATGAATTAAACCATTTAAGAGCAATACCCCTAACTCCATATTTTTCTAATTTCGTTAATAGCATAGCATGATCAACACAGTCAAACGCTTTAGAGAAATCTACAAAGAGCCCGATAGCAATTTCTGATTTATCTAGTGTACTTACTATTCCATTTACAAATTCGCTAAGTGCTGAGTCTATACTTTTTTTGTTTTGTAAACCCATGTTGATTTTGGGAGAGCATCTTATTAATTGTAAGAAAATTTACAAGCTGTATGTTAATTGCAGATTCAAAAATTTTTGATACACTAGAGCTAGACTGATTCCTCTATAGTTGATAACTAAGTTTGGGTCACACTTTTTAAAAAGAGGTATTACATTGGATATTTTCAGTTTTTCTGCCTCTTCTGGTGGTACCAGATTCACCAAATTTAATGTGTCACCTAAAATGTTGTTGACAATCTTAACCAAATTTGTAAGTTATGTTTTTTCATTATAATTCGTCGAGGTTCATTCAGAAATGCAATAAAAAATTTTAATTTTTTTTCCCGAAATTGTACCCTTTTTCTTCTTCCATTCATTATGCCTTTTCTGATGGTACCACATTCACCAAATTTAATGTGTCACCTAAAATGTTGTTGACAATCTTAACCAAATTTGGGAAGTCTCCCATTAGTATTTTTTGAGTTATCACGGATACACACACACACACGCACGCACGCACGCACGCACCAACAGACATCATTCGGAAAATAGTCAGAATGGATTCAGGAGGGTTCAAAACGTATAAATCAATCAAAATCTCGAGGTCGAAAAAAAATCACGATTACTATACTTCCTTATATTAGGTATAAGAAAGTAAAAATTGGAATCTGTATCTAGTGCTATGTCCTTTCTTATCTCGATTTTGAATTTTTGGACGATTGCATTGATCAAAAATAAAATAGCGTTAATTTCTCACATTTTTAAATTATCCGAGTCACGGGTCTATCAAATATTTGGTCCACTAACCATTATACTTCGTGAATATTGGGCAATCCTTGAGACCCTCAACCATTTCTGGGCACGAGAAGATGAATCTGTACATCATGTTATTATTTTCCTTTCTCTTTTCGCGGACATCATCACGATACCATGCAATATTATGCAAAAGGAAGATGCCCAGCGTTTTAAGATATTTCATCTAGATCGAACAGAATACCTTGAAACATTTGAAGGTGATATTCATTAATTATAAATAAACGTTACAGTTCTGTAAATGCTATTAGAGGAGAATTAGGTACTAATGGAATCATTAAGCAGGACAAGTATTTTTTTAGTTAAAAGTATGAGGAATTATTACGAATCCTTGTTGTTTGAACACGAATATAAATTATCCTGAGATATCCACGGAATGTCGATTGAAAACAACTATTAAAAAAAAAACGTTAATGATTAATATTAACTACCAATGTACGATATTAAAATGCAATACGTGTAGCAAAAAGTGGTTTTAAACGAATTCTAGGACATTCTCATAAGTTATGATTGTACCTGATGCTCGTTTTTACTGTGGCTCTTCTTTTCTCATTTCATTTTTATGGCTACTTCTTCATGTTAATTTTATTACTTAATCTGCCATTTTTAGTCATATCGTGGTAATTACAGTTCGATATAATTTTGAAAATGTATATACAAGAACATTTAAAATTATATTTATTAGATGCATTAACATAAAAAAATGTAAAAGGAATGTTCTTCTCTATGTTACTTAAAGTTGTTTTTGTTTTATAGAAACTTATGTTTCGAATACTAAAGTAACAATTGAAATAAATTAGATCCAAATTTAACTAGAATTCGAGGGCTGTAATTTTATCAAATTGTTTGAATACTTTATACAGCGTGTTTTAAAATATACCAAAATCTCTCGTGGGCTGATTCCTGAGACCGAAATAAGAAAAATTTCCTATGAATACGGTGATCAATTTAAAGTTATTTTCAGCTGTTTAAAATTAGATATTAAAATTTTTTTAATATGCCTACTACTTTATTTTTTCCAGTAGATAAATACTGCTCACTTGATATAAAAAGAGTCAAAATGGTATTTAAAGTTCAAATCAAGCAACAGTTTTTAAATAATTAATTATCAGCATCGTTCGATACTGTCATACTGTCAATAATAATTCATTTCATATATTTTAATAATTTCTTCTTATTGACATTTTTGTAACTAAGTTAGACATTTCAAATGTCAAACTGCAAAATTTATCCTAATCCCATTTTATGAGATCAAATGTGTAGAAAATTTCAGTTTACATCAGCTTTATTTAAATACTTCGAAAATATATTTTTTTGGCTTGATATAGTACACATGATTTATAATCTTTCATCACGAATATATTTCTTTGTAAAGGCAAATACAAGCAAATTTGGGTCCCGTGAACCTCCTTTCAGCTAGCCAATTTTACTCATCACCGAATTTATCATTGTCTTTGGCCTTAGAACTCGTGTACTAAATTTGAAAGCTTTATCTAAAAAACTGTGGCTGCCCTCGTGATACTACAGACATGCAGACATATTTTTTTTTCATAAAATTATGTTTTTTCATTATAATTCGTCGAGATTCGTCCAGAAATGCAATAAAATTTTAGAATTGTTTTCCCCGAAATTGTACCTTCTTCCTTCTTTCATTTATTATGTCTCTTCTGGTGGTACCACATTCTAAATTTGTGTCACCTAAAATGTTGTTGACAATTATAATTGCCAAATTTGGGAAGTCTTCCATTAATATTTTTTGAGTTATCACATACACATACACACATACACACTGCTCGCGCCCAAGCGCCCGCGCGCACGTACGCACGCACCCAACCACCCAACCAACCACTTAACCACATGATTTTGACCTATATTGAATAAAACTGTTGACAGAATTCTAAATTTCTATTCTATATAAAAAGTGACATTTCTTTAACATTTTATTCATAATGAAATTTGCATGACATATCATTTACATATAATAGAAACAAAATAGGTCCCACTACCGTACCCTGTGGTACACCATTTAAATTTTCTAGTTGATCGAATACAAAATTTGTATATTTTTCTTTTTTGATAACGACTATATTACGGATACCAATTGTCTCAAGTTTTCTTACCAGTAATTATCTATTAATAGTTTCAAAAGCACTTCGAGGATCCAAAAAACCGTCAGTATAATATTATGGTAATCAATTGCCTTAACACATTTATCACTTATATTTAGTATTACCGATTCAGAAGGGTGTTGTTTAAGAAATTCTGATTGATTTGAGACTATCACATTATTTTTATCACAATGTTTTAAAAGTTGAGTTTTTATTACAATTTCCAAGAGCTTTTCATATATTGGCCTAAATTTTTCACAGAGATGAGTATTACATACTTTGGGCACAGGTACAAAACATGATGTTTTCCAGTCACTGGGGAAAATTCCACTCTGTAATGATGAATTTACAATATCCAGAAAACGATTTCCGGTAAACATAAACGCGTCCTTAATTAGTGTCATCTTCTGTTCCAGCAGTATCTTTTAATGTGTACACAAATGTTTCTAATTCATGCAAATTAATGACTTTAAATGCATTGAATAGCTCATGACTGTCAATGTTTGCTGCTATTAGTGTATCAATCAAAGTCTTTTTGGGATTATTATTTCACTGATTATAATGTCGATATTTTTAAGATATAGTTAAATTAAAAATTAGTCCGAAGAAAAATATTTGTTAATATATCATGAAAATGTATGTTATGTTAATAAATTGAAATGAATTGAAACAGCTTCTGCGTTACTTCAATTAAGCAAATCAGAATACGTGTAATTAAAGTAGGTGATGATTTCTACTAATAGTAGACAGTAGTTAATGTAACAACAAATGACTACTAGTTTTTTATTCATTGAATAACTGCTATGTCATTCGGTACTTCATCAATATTCAACTGCCGTATCATTTAGAGATTGGTAAACATATTTTTTTATATGAATATATTTTACTTCTAGTTTGTGTAGTATAAAAATGTTAATGAATGTTCAGTTTCAATCTGTGTGATTCAGTTGTTTCATTGACAAAACATAATGCGCGCCGCTAGTGTGCACCGCCGCCTGTGTGCAGATTTACCGTTACCGCCTCTCAAAGTACATTCATTACGTTTCTCCACGGCTCTACGGAATACAGTTGCATTTTTAACCATTTATTTTTATACAAAAAACTCTTTCAAAACTCACTATTACAAATTAATTTACACTCAAAATTATATTTTAATTATTTATTTTTAATAAATTTCCCAACTTTAAAGAATATTATACTTATATGAAGAGAAATGTACATAAATTATTATATACTCGTATATTTATAATGGGAAGGAAAAGGGCTATCCATATATCTAAAAATATACAGGGCGTCCCATTTAAAAAAGCGTGACTTTGTGGCATTCCTTACACATTCATTAAAATAGACACAAACTCATAGCACATACGAAAACTGTATGTAATATGCTACTGATCCACTTTTTCATCTTTTTTTCTAGCTATATTTTTTTTAAATAAGAAATGGGTTTATAATGTAGAATTTTCAGTTGTTCGCCCTGTACATTGTACAAAATAATATGCCATTTTAAATTCTTTGTATTTTTTTGTTCGTTTCCCAATAAAAAAAAATATGGTGTTTTTTTTCACCAACAAAAATGTTAGCGCCTGTGGTCGACCAAGAGCCCACACTTTTTTTAAAGCCAGTCCGGCCCTGAATATAGTTACATACAAAAATAAATATTTGAATCGTCTTTTTCAGATCTATCGAGTATAAAAGTAAATAAATATGGTAAAAAACAAACATGTCGTTACAGCAGTTTAATCTTTATTGCGAAGAATGTTAATGCTTTAGTTGGTATTTGGTTTACAGGAAAATCTAGTTTTTATTTGAACTGTTGCATTAGAAAAACAAAACATGCGTTAACGAGATTCAACAATACCACTTTTTGCAGACATACATATTATGTGAGCTGAATCAACGATTAAT
>JANEYF010001446.1:0-242500 GCA_029963845.1 Rhamnusium bicolor | reverse complement strand
ACTGTATGCAAAAGGTTTACAACGTTTTGCATCAAATCTTCTCTTTTGCCTTAACTGGTCAGAATCAATTTCCTGTTTGACCGTTTCTCGCAGTTTTCTCAAATCAGTGTAATCTAACTCATCCTGAATTTCGTTCAAGATTATACCTTCCGAAGCAGCTTAGCGTCAAATAACGCCTCTGATGGTGTCGTGCCTATAGCTTTATTTATTGTTGAGTTAAGACCCGTGGATTATCCTCACATGGTTATCCCAACTATCGTCTTCCTGACCACCATTAAGAGCAGCCATAGATGCAAATATTGTCCTATTATACCTCTCGCATTGTCTATTAGTGCGTGGTATCGCCACAGCATTCAAAATATGTTTAATTCCGTTTTCTATACAAGAAGTCTCAAAAGAGTGTGATGTAAAGGCAGTCCCTCTATCAGAGATTAAACGTATTGGCACACAAATATATCAATTAAATAATTTAATACTTTTATTACATACTTTGACTTTGTATTCCGTACAGGTTCTATTATACTGAATTTTGTGAAACCGTCTACTATTACCATGAGTTGAGTATTTCCTTTCTTACTTTTTATAAAAGGACCCAAGTGATTTACATGTAAGATATAAAAAATCATGATTATTTTGTCAATAGGATGAAGTAATCCAGGTTTTCTACAGCTAGATATTTTATAGTATAAACAATTTAAACAAGCTGCTACATAATTCTTTGCAAAACGTCTCATATTAGCGAACCAATGATTATCTTGAATTTTTGCTAGTGTTTTGTCAAAACCGAAATGTCCTATATCATCGTTACACCATTTGCAAATTTGCCACCTACTTTGCTTTCGTACTACCCACTTCGATTTGTTACTCAATTTACGGTACATTTTACCTTCTTTAACCATATAATTAGCAAAATAATTTTTAGTACTAATATTCCTTTCATCCGACGATAATATGTGTTGAATTTTGGATATTTGTTCGTCTTGTAATTGCGCGGCTAATAACCATTCTCTTTCTGTAATATTTACAATGCTTAAAACATTTACAGGTTGCTTTGGTTCTTGTGGATTTCTACTTAAACAATCTACGTATCTCATTTTTGCTCCTGAACGATATTCAATATCAAAATCAAAATCTTGCAATTGAAGCCACCACCTGCCTATTCGTGAGACTATGTCTTTTTTTTCGGGAGTACTTCTGATAGCACTGCAATCAGTGACTAATTTAAACTTTATACCTAGTAAATCAACTCGACAAGATCAACAGGATTCTGTGCAATACAAGCGGAATCTATCGATGGCCTGGATTGATTACCGCAAGGCATTTGCTCGAATGTCTTGCGGTACCAGCACTGAGATGCATAGAACAGCTGCTACCGTTCTGGAAGACCCGCTTCACCATAACATCAGGTGCACAGCGGGTCACGACAGGGCAGGTGGCATTTAGGAGAGGAGTTTTCCAGGGTGACTCCCTGAGTCCTCTCCTCTTCTGCATCTCACTGCTGCCGTTGTCTGTTGGGCTCCGCCAAACCGCGGTTATCAATGTGGGCCATCCAGCGACCGGAGGCATAAGGTCACCCATCCATTTTACATGGATGACCTTAAACTTTATGCCTCCGGAGAGCGCGAACTACAAAACACTCTTAGGGTGATCGAAGAATATACGCGGACAATTGGAATGGAGTTCGGGTTGGACAAATGTGCAGTCGTCCATCTCAAGAGAGGACGATGCGGCGAATTCCCCTGAAGATGCGCATCTCGCAGACGGAAGCATCCTAAGACATTTGGATGCCGCAGAGACCTATACATATCTGGGTGTACAACAAAGGCACATCCAGGATGTATCACAAATAAAAGATTCTCTGCGCGGCAAGTACAGACACCGCCTCCGAAAGATTTGGTCTTCCGAACTTTCGGGGAAGAACAAGGTGTCTGCAACTAATATGCTTGCCGTTCCGGTCCTGCTCTACTCTTTCGGAGTAGTAAAATGGACAGTAGAGGAGCTGCGCCAATTAGATAGGGATACCCGCAAGATGATGAATATTCACAGAAGTATTCATCCTAGATCGTCTGTTCCTCGTGTGTACCTCCCACGTCAACGGGGGGGGCCGAGGACTCTTGAGCCTGGAGTGTACGCATGGCAGAGTAGTACTGAGTATGGCATGTAACATACTCAGGAGCTCAGATCCCCTCTTGCGGTTCGTAAAACACCACGAAACTGTAGGAGTGGGAGCAGGATTGTTCAAGGCAGCAAAAAGAGCCGCAGATGAACTCAGTCTCGCATTTGACATCAGGCGAGGAGGCCGGCGAGGTGCTGATGTTGAGTCAGTCACCGAACTTCAGCCAAATCGTCTGAAAGCCCGAATCAGAGCTGCCGAACAGGAAAATCTGTTTCGGCAGCACGTCGATAAACCACAGCATGGTGTCTTCTATAAGAACATAGAAACACTGAGTTTATCGACCAGGCTGACCTTCACATTTTTAAGGTCAGCAGGGCTTAAGTCGGAGACCGAGGGATTCATTATGGCCTGCCAAGATGGTGTTATCAACATCTTGGTCTACCGCAGCCGCGTGTGGCGTGTAGAGGTTCCTGATATAAACTGCAGGACCTGCCATCAGGCGCCGGAATCGCTCATGCACTTACTATCTGCATGCCCCATATATGCGATTTCGGCCTACATCCACCGGCATAACGCGGCGTTACGAGTGCTATACTACCATCTAGGGCACTCGTACGGGGTAGACCAGACACCAGTGCTGCCTTACGTCCCCGGAGATATTGAGTCCGTTGTCGAGAACGAGAAATGCCGGATTTACTGGAACTACTCGTTCCCGACTGTCAGGCTAATCCAAGCCAACAAGCCTGACATAGTCCTCCTCGATCATCAACTCAAGGTGATGTATGTCATCGAGTTCTCGGCACCTGCGGAGAAAAACATCACCTTGAAGGAGGAGGAGAAACGGACCAAATATCGCGAACTCCGGTACGAGCTCCAAGTGCTGTACCCAGGCTACTCGGTAAAGATGGTCGTCCTTATAATCGGTGTACTCGGAGGGATAAAGCCTACGCTGCTCTCGGAACTGAAGATCATACCGGCCTGCCACAAATCAGCCGAGTGGCTGGCAGGTCAAATGCAGAAGGCGGTCATTCTGGGTTCTCTCCGTCTGCTTAGGGCACACGATTCTGGTATCTACAGTCACTAACCTTGCGGGATGTGGGGAGTGGCTGTAGTTGATGTGCCGGCACGACTCCCGTGAGGCGTCGGAGGTCACGGGAGGACTGACCGGCATCGGGAAACCGAAAAAAAAATAAAAAAATTAATTTATTGTACAGTATCAATATAATACAAACATAAAAAGGATAAGATACAGAGAACTGATATATAATCTTAACCTAACATAGTAGTAATTAAAATTTTTATTACAAAATGCAAATAAAGATTTAGAATTTTT
This sequence comes from Rhamnusium bicolor, assembly GCA_029963845.1. Lineage (NCBI taxonomy): Eukaryota > Metazoa > Arthropoda > Insecta > Coleoptera > Cerambycidae > Rhamnusium > Rhamnusium bicolor. Next base: position 239,051 of record JANEYF010001446.1, on the reverse strand, counting down.
TGAATAGCCATAAAACTCAAATCATTACATAGCAATTTATTTTTTTAATTTTTCTTTGAAGGACGCAAGGCTTGTCTTAAATGCCTGTGGTGGTAGCTGATTATATATCTGAGAAACTAGATATGAAAATGATGTTTCGTATGCAGCAGTGGTATGCCTAGGTATGCTGATATCATTAGAGTTCCGCATAACTCTGCTATGGGCATTACGTCTAAATTCTATTTTATTATATAGATAACTGGGATTTTGAGTATCAATTATTTTTTTTATTAGGCAAGAGTAGTGAAGAAATCGACGTTCGTCTAATCGTAACATCTTTGACTCCTTAAAATAGGAAGTCATGTGTTCTCTAACTGGCACTTTACATGCAAATCTTACACAACAGTTTTGAATGACTTGAAGTCTCCTTTTGTCCACTGCATTTAAACACGGTCCATATAAACAGTCTCCATAGTTAAAAATCGACAAAACTAAGGTTTCTACAAGTTGCACTTTAATCCTCGTTTGCAGTAAATCTTTGAATTGATAGAGATGTCTAAGTTTCAAGTAAGACTGACTGATTATTTTTGAAACATGCTTCGTAAACGATAGTTGTGAATCAAACAAGATTCCTAAGTTTTTAGCAGCATCTCGTATTTCTAACTGCGACTCTCCTAACTTAAAAACCAGATTTAGTTTTTTATACTATTTACCCTGTGCTGTGATCCCATTAAAATTATTTGGCTTTTGTTTGGATTCATACGGAGATAGTTGTTTTGAGACCATTTTAAGATGTTTCTTAGATCCGAATTCAAGTTTTCAGTTCTTTGCCAAACGTCATTTAAGGATAGAGTTTTATGTATAGCTGGATATCATCAGCATATAAATGTAATTTTGAATATTGTGGAATAAACTGCAGATCAGATGTAAATATATTAAAAAGGAGAGGTCCCAGGACAGAGCCCTGTGGAACTCCCGATAACAATTCCAATTTCTGAGATAAGTTTGTATCAGTTAATTTAGTTATTTGAAACCTATGATAAAGATAGTTCCTAAACCAACGATTTACGACACCACTAATACCATAAATTTCTAGTTTTTTTTGCAGAAGCTCAAAATTTACACTGTCAAATGCCTTAGACATATCCAGTAAAGTAAGAACCGTAATTTTATTTTGATCACGGGCTTGACTTATCTCATCAGTTACTGCTATTAACGCAGTAGTTGTGCTAAAATTTTTTACGAAATCCCGATTGATTAGCTGGCAGTATATTATTGGTATTAAGTTATTGGACTAATTGTTCATAAATGGCCCGTTCTGCTAACTTCAAGGATACACAAAGAAGATTAATATTTCTGTAATCTGAAATCTCTTTTGGAGAGGGCACTTTGGGAATAGGACGACTAATGGAAGTTTTCCAAAGATCAGGAACGATACCTAATTCAAAGGAACAATTTATGATATGAGTGAGTGGATTTAAGGAAAATTCGCTTGATAGCTGGAGCATCTTAGCTGATATATTATCTATACCCATAGAATTGATTTTTTGTTTAAATAAAAGTGACCTAATAACTTCAACATTTACAGGCTGAAAAGGAAAACTTGAATTGGATGATGGTATTTGATTTAGTAGAGTGTTATTTTCATCTATTGGATGATTGTTAGAAGATGAGTTCACAAAAAAATTCATTAAATAAATAGTTTTAATTGATGCACATTTCCCCAAATATCCACTTTGTTTGACTATTCTAGCTATCTACCTAAACATGCATAATTTGACTTTCTAACCTGAAAATCTAAAGCATGCAAACAAGAGAAATTTTCAGAATATTGTAAAATTACCATTATTTCATACACCTATGTTACATATTACTACTATACATGCTAACAAAGAGACCAAACTTTTTGACGAATAAAAACTGAATGCTAAAAAAATACTACTAAAAATAATAAATAAACTGTCTTTTATTTAAGAAATCAATAGTGTATAGTAATGATAAATTTTGTTAAAGAAGTAATTTTGTTACAAATTATTTTTTTCTGAATCATTGACTGTTAATTATTTAAAAAACTTGATAATACTAGAAATGATTAGTTAACGTTACTGAAATTTCGTGTTATGTTAAAAAAATGGAGAAATAGATATACTTGCATATACTTGTATACATGCCAGATTGTGGTGGGTCTTAGGGGACAGAAACATAGTCTTTACAAGCGAAACAATTAACTAACCATGAATGTTATTGAGACGTAAGAGAAAAGCACTGTCATCAATTATTTGTAAAAATTAATTTTTCATTGAGGCTAAGACGTTCTGAGCATCTTTAAGAACAGATCTTGATGGCATTTCACAATATATACACTAATCTGCTTTCGAATTCTATCAAGTAAATTTTTGCCTCTTCTTGAAACATACTCCTATTTTCTTTTCAGGGCTTAAAGTCAAAAGTATTACTGGAATTCCATTCTAAAGTTTTAAGGAGTTTCAAATAAATCAAATGATTTGAACATAAAGTCACTTGATGTGTATGGATCTTCAGTGTTTCCTTAGATATGATTGATTGTACCGGAGGTGCGGGGTAAATAAACATTACATCGAAACTTGTACGTCATTATTGTGAATAAAGAATAGGGTAGAAGATAGGACTGATAATAGCAAAGACAAAGTTTATATGGTTTTTTACTTTGTGTTTAAAAAATGTTTCTTATATTTCTTTAATAAGGCAGCAACCAAAAGACTGCTCCCTGACTACCATATACTTAATTTGAGAATATTTCTGAACATACTTTGCATTGATGTCTACATACATTATTGAGTAATTATGCTGCAAGACTAATTTAAGAGACGTTTGTAACATGTTACAAAAAAACACCTAAGTAGATTTTAAAAGGAAAAAGAACCTGTGTTCCGAATAAACAACGAATTGGGTTTTTATTTTTGTACATTTGGTCCTTTTGTCAAACAACGTATCTTCTGGAGCTTGACTGAAATATTAATTAAGATAGTGATGAAAAATATCAGACTTTGTACAACAACACAATTTGTTTTCTTTCTTTACAAGATATTTTAAGGATACCTTGTTAGAGTTGGTATTTAGAAAATGACACTGTTGCTCGAAAAAAAAGAATCGTACTTTAATGAACAACAAGCACATGCTAGTTAGTTATTTTGTTAGTTTGTTAAGTATAATTACCTTTGTTTCCGAAAACATTACGATCATTTCTTGTATTATAATTCTGAAAATATTTTCTTAAATAAAGTACATTCTTAACGTTTAAAATATTTTAAAACACCCTTTCAATCAACAATATTTAAATCATACGTACAAATTTTACTGTCTTGGCTTAATCTTCCTGTAGGCCATTTATTCCAATCGATTTTTGAACCTAAAATTTGTAATGTTTTTATTTATAAATTTATTTTAAATTGCAGATTACAAAAGAACATAAAAATAGAATAAGGAAGATTTAAGACATAAATTTTCGCCTTTTAAAACAAAGGTACATCTTGAAATTGATTCAAAGCAAGTGTTCATGATCTTTTGTTTGTTTCAGACTATAGACGTTGATTATTTTGTTAATATAATAATATTCTTTTTTAGAAAAGTAAATAACACAGTTTGTATATAATTAAAGTCTGTAATTCTCAATTTTTACTTTAAAAAGAAGGCACTTCATACGAAATATTTAGATATAAGTTGCTTTTTTGTTGCAACTATTCGCTGATTTTTATCTAGACTAAACCTATTGTACCAGTGGTTCAACTTTGATCAAATACCATAGAAAAAATTATCTTAACAATTGTTTCTGTGGTAACTGATCCACTGTCAGGGGCGGACTAGAAGGAAAAGACCCGGTGGAACTTGGCTGGTAGTGGTCTGCATATTTCTTTCAAAGAAATTTTAATAAGATAGAATTTTTTGAAATAAATTTTATGATTTTTTTCAGTTTAATTTAAAAGGAGGTTTGGTAGATTTTGTTAGTTACTTTAAATTCGTTTCCAAATAATTCAGTAATTTCTGAGGCGTCATTACTATCTTTATTTTTTTATAGCATAATCAAAGAGTAAAATGCATTATCTTTGCCATATTCATAAAAATCATAATGTATGTATGATATTGCACTCTCGTGCATTAAATTGTGGCGCAGAATTGAAAGTGTCTGAGCAGGCCGGAGACGCTATTGTCTGTTATGATTACATTAGGCAATCACATTGGATAGCACTTTCGATCAGATAATATCTGATCGAAAATGCTATCCAATGTGATTGCCTAATGTAATCATAACAGACAATAACCGTAATAAACTGTAATAAACCGAATCTTTAGAAAAAGTTACGTTGTATATTATACAACGTAACTTTTTCTAAAGTTTCGGTTTATTAAACTATCATCAGAAACCTAACTAATTCAATATTTTAAAACACAGTGATGGTTATTTAACATTATGTACTATTAATTAGGAGTTTATTTCAAATTTTGTTACATATTACGATATTAGGTGTTATTTGTTTGCCTGCTTTAACGCAACTAAACTATTTTGCATGGTATTTTGGTCCTTAAAGTTTTGTTTATGTTACCAAAACCATGCAAAATAAGTTAGTTGCATTAAAACAGGCAAACAAATAACACCTATTATGTAATAAACCTGCTAGTTATATACTAACTAAGGTTGGCCACTATCATTTGTCTGTTCCATAACCTATGGCATACTGAAGAGAACAAATAAGTTCGAAATCGATCTATGTCTGGTTAGGAATTGACAAATGATATTGGCTATCGATCTATCATGATTTGAAGGTGTAATTCAATGCAGGTCGGGTATTTGACCGCTGAGTAGTTGTTTCCTTCAAATCATATTTAACAACATTAGTTTAGTCCACCTGGGCTAGGGGTCACCGCTCTCGGTACTTGCTGTGATGCAAGTCGCTATCTGCCACAGAGACATCTAGGATGTCGGTCGGATAATAGCATTCAGACCATATGAGAAGTTTCCATACCTCTCACCACTATTCACTTCACCTTAGTTAGTATATAACTAGCAGGTTGGCCACTATCATTTGTCTGTTCTATAACCTATGGCATACTGAAGAGAACAAATAAGTTCGAAATCGATCTATGTCTGGTTAGGAATTGACAAATGATATTGGCTATCGATCTATCATGATTTGAAGGTGTAATTCAATGCAGGTCGGGGTATTTGCCCACTGAGTAGTTGTTTCCTTCAAATCATATTTAATAACATTAGTTTAGTCCACCTGGGTTAGGGGTCGCCGCTCTCGGTACTTGCTGTGATGCAAGTCGCTATCCGCCACAGAGACATCTAAGATGTCGGTCGGATAGTAGCATTCAGACCATATGAGAAGTTTCCCATACCTCTCACCACTATTCATATGTATATATATATATATATATATATATATATATATATATATATATATATATATATATATATATATATATATATATATATATATATATATATATATATATATATATATATATATATATATATATATATATATATATATATATATATATATATATATATATATATATATATATATATATATATATATATATATATATATATATATATATATATATATATACATATGTATATTTAGGGTATTTGGCCCATCTCTATGGGGGGTAAATTTTTGCGAATTTTTTACGTTTCACCCCACGAAAATATTCCATTATACTAGGAATAATTTATATCAAAGTTTCGGATAATTCGGAGAACGGTAACGCGTGCCGCAACCAGGTAGAAATTTGTGTATAAGATTTTATTACGGTAATAAATGTAAATTAAAATTGCAATACATTTGTATTGTAATTTGTCTATCTAAGCCGGTTTACCTCTTTTCTAAGAATGTTTTATTGGTGTAATTATTTCGTAGAAATTATTTGTCTTGGAATATTTACGTTTAGAATTATATAAAATATCTACGGTAGGTTTTCATGTCAGTTTGCAACTGCGTTTTACAGAGGTGACATTATAAGTTCCAGCGTACGTTCTTTTGTGAAAAAGCATTTAACAATGGTTCATGTTAGATTGTTACGAAAGGATACTTTTATTTATTTAGTTGGACACTATACGTCACAAATGATTGGCAATAAATTGCCCTTTAATAGGCAAGTATTACAAGTGGTCTTTTATAACATCCGTGAAGTGAAGCTTAGTGTACATGAAAGTGCTAAATTAACAATTAAAGAAGTGTCAGTTTTTTGAGATAAAGCTCGTATTCCAACACGTCATGACTTTCATTGTGTTAAACAACTTGATAAACTTTATGCAGAGTGGAGGACGTTACAAAAATCAGCTAAAAGGACCAGTGCTAGAGAGAATGAACAAATTTTCGTTGAAAAATTAGACAATTTATTTGATATATCTCATGCAAATGCGTTGGAGTTGATGAAAATAGATGAAGATAAACAGTTTTTAATTAACCAAAGAAAAAATGGGCGTCCTGGAATTATGCATGATATTGATTACCAACTTGCTTCTCAAGAAAAATCAGCTGAGGACAAATCATAGAAAATATCTGAACGAATGCAGCGAAATCTTCAAGAAAAGGCTAGATACCTGGAAACAGTCACCTGTCCATCATCAAGCAATAGTTCAGCCGAATCCAACGAAAATGAAGATGAAATAATCGAAGCCCAAGAAGAGTTATTACAAGACCAGCCTGGCCCATCACATCAAAAATAGCCGCTGCATTTGATGCTTGCAAAATAAGCGACAGGTACGGAGTCCATATTTTGATGGCAGTAGCAGAAGCACTAGGACATGACACTACATCTTTGTCCATCAGCAGAACTACACTTCAGCGCTCTAGACAGCGCATCCGTGAAGAAAGAGATGAAAATAATGAAATATTAATGACTGCTTTCGGAAAATCTGAATTGCTGGCACCAGTTATCCATTGGGATGGACAACTTTTACCTTCTCTAACTGGAATGGAAAATGTCGATAGGCTTGCTATCTTAGTTACTAGTGGAGATATTGAGCAACTACTTGGGGTACCAGCTTTGCTGAATTCAACTGGAAAAGAATAGCTGAAACAGTTTATGATGTGTTTCTGAATGGAATTTGGAAGATAAGGTAGCATGGCCTTGTGTTTTGATACAACAGCATCCAATATGGGGTTATTTAAATGGGGCAGCCATATTATTGCAACAAAGATTAGAAAGAGATATTCTATATTTTCTTTGTAGACACCATATTTTTGAAGTGGTTTTGAGAGGTGTGTTTGACACACTTCCTCATCTGGTCCAAATGTACCTCTATTTAAACGTTTTAGGGAATTTTGGCCTAAAATAGACCAAAATAAATTAAACCTGGATTTCAGGTACCAAAAATTAAACACATTTTACAGCCAGTTAAAGCCGAAATTGGAAATTGTATAAATGCAGCTTTAACACTGCAACAACCTCGTGATGATTATAAAGAATTTTTAATGCTTTCTAAACTTTTTATTGAAGGAGAATCCAATCACATGGTATTCTATCGCCCAGGTGCATTTCATCATGCACGTTGGATGTCCAAAGCCATTTACTGTCTAAAAATATATTTTTTTCAAGATCAGTTCCAACTAACTAAAAAGGAAAGATAGCTGTTGAAGATATATGCCTCTTTATTGTAAAGATTTATATACAGGCCTTGTTTAAAGCGTCATTTGCTAGTAAAGCACCGTTTCATGACTTAAAGAGTTTTGTAAAGTACTCATTAATTATCAAAATATTGACAAAGAAATATTTCAAGCCGGAAGTAATAAAATAGTGAGCCATTTGTGGTACCTTAATTCAGTTAATGTTGACTTATCTTTCTTTTATGACGATATTTCAGTTACCATTAAAAGAGCTATGGTTAAAGATTTGGACAGAAATACATCAAATGAGGAGGGCATTAAACGACTTAGGATTAGTGAAATTACCGACGTTGAAGACAAGGAAATTCAGGATTTCATATGCGAGAACATCAAACAGTTTTTTAAAAAATTAGGTTTGTCTATGGAATTCTTGGAAAATGATCCAACAACATGGAGTAAAAGTAAGTCTTATAAACAATGTTTCAATATTGTAAACAAAATTAAAGTTTTAAATTATGCAGCCAAGAGAGGCATCAAACTTATTGGTGACTATAATGAAATTTTAACAAAAAAATGAAGACCAAAAACAGTTTTTACTCCAAGTTGTAAAAGATTATAAATCACGGTTTCCAAATGTCAAAAAGAAACGCTGTCGCATGCTTTGGACTAGTGCAAGAAATATTATTATTATTACTATATGTCTTGTAGATTTAGGATAGTGTTTAGTACTATGTATGAAAAGAAGTTGCTAACATTTCATAATAAAATATACAAAGATAAAACGAGAGTTATTTTAAAAACTTTTTCCTAGACTACGAATTTAGAGTAGTATGACACATGTTATACTCACAACAGATGAAATCTTTGATATTTATATGACTTGATTAGTCATTCTAAACATAAATATTGCTGGTTTGCTGGTTTAAAAAAAAACTATGTATCAACCAAAATATGTAAATAATTCCATTTACTTTTATTATTGCATAATAATGCGCCCTGCGGCACCCCTTGCCTTAATTTTGCCTCAATAATATTTTAAGGGGACTATTTCTTCTTCAAATGGAACCATTTGCAGGGGTGTGAAATAGAAAATTTCGATTTCGAAAAAGATGGGCCACCGTAATATTATATATATATATATATATATATATATATATATATATATATATATATATATATATATATATATATATATATATATATATATATATATATATATATATATATATATATATATATATATATTTGGCAGTAACTTATATTATTAGGCGACACGCGACCAACCGCCCCATCGTCGGTAGTCAATAACCACACAGACGTGTGTTCAGTCTGCCCCTGTCCACTATCAATGTTAAACTGTTATGGTTGTGCCACAACACATTCTAAATATACATTTTAGTAAATATAATTAAGTATATTATAGTTCAATTACAGTGGCGGACAAAGAAATATTTCTTTTTTGTAACATGGACCTGAATAGCATATCCCACTGGAATAAAGCGTTCTGATTGCAGAAATGACAATAAAAAGTCGTAATGCGTAACGTTTTCCTGATACATTAGTAAGACATTATGGGCAGGAATAAAATTATTGTTAATTTTACTAATCTATTTATTGCTATATATCAATGGTGTATATGACATATTATATTAAGCTTACATAGATATATCTACATCGACAAAGAATAATTTTTGAAAAGCATATGCTCATTTCAATTTTTTCTTTTATGGGGGTCAAATCATCTCGCTTTAAGAATCAGGAATAATCACCCATCATGGCTGGATCACATCATCCTTGAAACGAATTTCCATTGTCCTGATATCTTGATGAAATCTTTCTCCTTGCTCGTTACTTACCGCACTCAAATTTTCAGGAAAAGAATGCAGAAAGTGAATTTTTAAAGACATACGGCAACCAAGCGCTTGATACGAATCTAAAAATTCGCTTACTAGTTGCTTGTAGTTCTCATCCTTCTTGTTCCCTAAAAAATCCCCTGACTACGTTTACAAATGAGTTCCAAGCTCTGAGTTCCTGTCTGTTAAGTGTTCCTTTAAAATCTACATCGTCATGCAATTTTCTAATTTGTGGACCAATAAAAATGTCTCCTTTAAGTTTAGCGTCACTTAATTGGGGAAAAAGTTTTTTTAAGTATTTAAGTCCTTCACCCTCTTTATTCATAGCCTTCACAAAATTTTTCATGAGCCCAAGCTTAATATGAAGAGGTGGCAAAAGAATATTTTTAGGGTCTACAAGGGACACATATTTAACATTACTAGTTCCTGGTTCAAATTATTTCCTTTCCGGCCAAATTCTCTTCACATAATGTTCTCCTACTGCACGACTGTCCCACAAACAAAAAAAACAGCAATCTTTTGTAAAACCTCATTGTAGCCCTACTAAAATGGTTATTACTTTTAAATCTCAACATATTTGCCATTCTATTTGTTGTAATTAATTTTATTTAAAATGGTACTCATACTGTCATAATCCTCTTTCATTGTTACTGAATGGGAAATTGATATAGATGGTTTTAAATTTTCATTATGTAATATAGCTTTTAAACTGTATTTGGAGGAATCTATGAATAAGCGCCACTCAGAAGGGAAATGCTCGATATTAAGTTCCTGCATTAAACCATCAATATCAATACATGCACATAGTGAATTTTCCATATTATAAATTGCGGAAAATGTTTCTTTTTCTAAAAGTTTTAATCTTTGTTTTTTTAGCCAGTAAGTTCCACTCCTTGGCACTGGTAAGTCTGATGCATTGTGAGGAATAGGTCTTTGGGCTGATGGCAAATTCGAATATTTGATTTCTTGTTTTTCTTTTTTGGAAGTTCTTGTTACATAAAAATAGCAATCATCGAAATGATTGGTGGGTTCTCGCCATACCATTGGAACCACAAAAGGCATGCTTTTTCCTTTCCCTTTCATCCTCCGCACTAGTGACATGCTACAATTTACACAACAATTGTGGGGAGCCTATCGCTTGTCTTGATCTCCGACTAAAACTTCAAAATATTTTCAAACAATGGCCTCTCTTATGGCTTCACCAGAAATTCTCCACAAATGTAACAAAACTTGTCATGTGAAGTTTTGCAACTTTGGCGCGTTTGACTGGACATTTTTATCGTAATATAGTTATGTAGACTAACGAACACACTTTCTAACAGATACAATTAGGCACTTGGAAAGTTAAAACAAGACCGATACTGAAAATGTCCCACCTTATTTTAACTTTTTCTTCTAAAATGTCGACCCATCATAAAATTTATTACCTGGCAATATAATGGGGTCTATTGTGTTCACACAAAAATAGTACGTATTAGGACTTGTTGGATATTTTTTCAGTATAAGGGTGATATTAATAATATGAAAACAGTAATGTGAACTTTCTTACAAAAATTGTGTCGGCCAGTGTTATTGAAAAAATAATCTACTGACGATTAAAATTCTAGGACAACCGTCTGTTTTTAGTAACAGCAGAAAAGCTTTCCGTTTGTATGGTAAAAGCAGTGGACATTTTCCTTTGATAAACTGGCATATTTTATGACACAGAAATTTGCTTCCGAATTCAGAGTACAACTAATTCAGCGATCATTACATTATTTTACATACATGGTGTTGCAGAAACGCATGGACAGCGATTAATTATAGATTTCTGAGGTCAATAATATGATTTAGATAAACTTACCTATATACAAAAACGCACTATTACGAAGTAACATCCTCCAGTACGTGGAGACAACTGCTTGTTAGTATTTCGATATCTAAGGCCTCTATTTTGCCTGGAACTTTTTTGTCCACACGCCAATGTCTTTTTCGGTAAATAGATTCAAGAAAGTAGTTTGTTTATAAACTCTTCGATGTCTTGTAAAAAGTTTATATTTCGTACATTCACCCATAAAATAGCAAACGTCAAACAATATACCAATTCCACTCCTCAAAGAGTTATTCACACTCACTAGTCTGGTAGAGATTAAAATAAAATAATTAATTTCTTTCAGTTAAAACGGTCCCATGGTCTAACAATTTTTACGAATTTAATGAAAACAGCATATAGTTGTTCACTTTTTTGAATGCTCAATCTTAATTTGGCCAATATTTTTTTGCCCTTACACCAAGGCCGTTTCAATTTACACTTTTCAGAAGATCTATTTGTTTAGTAAGTTTTTTGCATAAATAATTTACAAGGTACTAAACAAAAACAAGCCAGGAATCTCTACTTACAGGGGGCTGTTACTCCGTACGGATGCATTTTTATATAGAGATAAGTTTATCTCAATCGTGTTATTTTGACCTCACAAATCTGTGATTAAGCCTTGTTCATGCATTTCCGAAACACCCTGTATACCTGAAAAACTATTTGACAAATTGTTTTCTCTTGCTTTTCTATCAGTAAAATGTGACTTTGATCTTTTTGGTCTAATCCAATACAGATATGTTAGAACTGCGCAAAGCACTCATCAAAGTGTTTTTCAATTTCAAGCAGCAATTACTTTAATTTGTCAAAGAAATTGATGTCCTGGAGTGGGTTGGAACCTTTGATGTGAAGATAACAGTGACGTAGTTTTCCACGAAATACCAAAACACTATACACTGCACTCGGTGCGCGTTTCGACAAACAAGTTGGCATCATGATGCCAACTTGGTTGGCGAAACGCTCATCGAGTGCAGTGTATAGTGTTTTGATGTTTCGTGGAAAACTACGTCAGTGTTAAAGAAATTGATATTATCAAGTAATAAAAAAAATATTCAATAGTTTCAGTTCCTAATTCCCAAGCCTTTTTTTGTCGGTGCTTGGGTACATCACTTGAAGCACTTTGAAAGTTCTTGGAGCATTTTGAAAGTACTTGAGGTATATTGAAAATGCTTACATTCTGAGAATATAATTGCAATAACAAGAAACTCAATTTTGGCTTTCGTATTGTTCCACTCATTCTACCTTCATAAATGTGTTGTCATTCAGTTTTAGGTAGATAATAAATCAAACATGACATTTCGAGTACATTTTATAGCAGAAACTATTAAAACAACTACTCAATTTAGAAACAACTACTTAATTTTGTAGAAAGAATTGTATTGAATTAAATAACAGTATTCTTAGTATTAAAAGCAAAAAAAATATTGACGCCAAAAAGAAAAATTTTTACGCTTAAGAAATGATTCCTTCCAGTTACAATACAAAAACGGAAACCCCCTAGTCCTCAGGGGGCTGATAAACACGAACATATTATTTATAAAAACATTTACATAATTCATAATATGAAATTTTCTCATATTTATTTTGACGTTTTAAATTGTAATTTTGGTAATCACAATGACATTCATAACAATTAAGCGCATTCAGATAAGAATGACAGTAAAAAACAAAAACTATAGGAATTTATTATTATTATCATGTAAGGCACCAATCCACATATGACGACAGCTTTGAGGAATTTAACCAAAACGCAAATTAACCTACCTGCATCAAAATCGCGAAAAGTACAATATTGTGGGTTGGTTCCTTGTTGCATCTCTGTCCAAATACGAGGCAAATAAATTATCAGTGTTTTAAAATATATGAACAAAATGGGTTTATTTAGGTTAGGTTAAATGTTATGAATGTCATTGTGATTACCGAAGTTACAATTAATCTTTCAATTTAAATTGTCAAAATAAATATGACGAAAGTTCATATTTTGAATTACGTAATTTAAATATACAGATCGAGCCATCTCACTAGATACATGACTTGCGGTATGCGCAGTTTACTATTGCTAGTCTGAATACGAAGTCCCAACGAAGCGTTTGCTGGAAGAGCAGCATAATGAGACCAAAGTCATTTTCAGTAACGCTAAATCTGTGGCGGGGAATATTGCTCGTTCATCTAAAGAAATCTTTGAGTATTAACGTACTTACTAAAATTATCTGAATGCTTCACAATTTCAGTATGTCTTCCGAGACGCTACAGATAGTAAAACACTGAAATTATGAAAAATATCAGAACAGCACACAATCAAATATTGATCTTTTTCGAAGACAGAAATAATTCTAAAAACATAATTAATATTTTCCTAATAAAGAAAAATAATACCAACTTTAAAAAAGTGAAATAATACGTAAATAAAGAAATAAATAATTCAGATTAGATCCTCAAAATGACCTCCTTGATCAAGGTAATATCTCAACCTACACTAAAGGCCCCTTCTGACATTCGCGCTGCGAGCGCTGGCGGGTGCTGACGGGTAACTGCACATAGCTTTAGTTATGTTAGATACATAGTTGGCTTGATTTGTAAATCACTTTTGTACTAGCGCATTCAGATAAGAATGGCAGTATAACATATAAGAAACTATGGTATTTAGTATTGTTATCATGTTAAGTTTGAAAGGGTGCTTATATAATACCCAATAATTATTTTGTTTTTTAATATTTAGCATGTAACTCAATCTTCAACTACCCTGTTTTTTATATACAGGATGGGGCAATAGTGCCTCCGACTTCGATATGTCGAGTTCTATGATAGCTAGAAACTTGATTTAAGAACATAAATAAACTAGATAAAAAAGTCTATAACCGGAAATTATTTTGGAATATATAGGGTGAGCCAAGACGATTCTACAGGGTCAATTAACATTTTTTTAAATGGAATGCCATGTATATCAGAACATTTTTTTGAAACCTCTTTGTGGCCTCCTTCCACTCCTCTATTATTATTGACTTTCTCCCAACCACTTGGATGTAATGATTTTTTATTGAAATTATACCATTTACACGTGTATATTAAAAAAATCACTACAGTCACAATTATCGATTTAAAGATAAGATATGTTAGTACCAGTTATGAGACATCTGTATGATGACACTCATCCATTTATACTTCCTAGAAGTATACAGGGTGGCCAAAAATAATTTTTAAATTTACAACTATTTGAACTGAATTTTCTCAATTTTCTCATTTGGAACATCCTATATGTTTTTGAACGATGTGTTGTAGAATTGAAAAACGAACATTTTTGGCTATTTGTAGCCATTTTCGATTTATTGAACAATAACTGCAAAGTTCGGCAATAAAAATTAAAAATATATATTTTTTTATAAATCAAAAGAAGATATTATAAAAATTGCTCCACATATTGCCCATTTTGATTGATACACATTTCTATGCGTCTGTCGAATGAGGTTTCTACTGTTCATAAAATTGCCGGACTGATACTTCTAAAAGCATTTATTATCCTTTTTTTAAAATTTTGGATTGTTGTTGGTCTGATGTTTTTATGGGCATCATGTAACACGCTTATTATAATATCTTTTCTTGAATTATTTGATAAAGACCCTCATTTTTAATTTTTATTGCTGAATTTTGCAGTTATTGTTCAATAAATTGAAAATGGTCACAAGTAGCCATAAGACTGTACGTATAAAAAATTTTAGTTTTTCAACCCTACATCACATCGTCCGAAAATATACAGGATGTTTCATTTGAAATAATCGAGAAAATTCAGTTAAAAAAGTTGTAAATTTAAAAATACTTTTTGGCCACCCTATATACTTTTAGGAAGTGAAAATGGCTGAGTATCATCACACAGATGTCTCATACCTGGCACTAACATATTTTTTCATAAAGTCGATAGTTGTGATTGTAGTGATATTTTTAATATACACGTGAAAATGGTATAATTTCAACAAAGAAAAAAATCATTACATTAAAGTCTTTGAGAGAGTCAATAATAATAACACAAGAGTGAAAGGAGGTCATAAAGAGGTTTCAAAAAATGTTCTGATATACATGGTATTTCATTTAAAAATATGTTACTTGAACTTGTAGAATCGTCTTGGCTCACCCTGTATATTCAAAAACAATTTCTGGTTCTAGACTTTTTTGTCTAGTTTACTTATATTTTTAAATCAAGTTTCTAGCTATCATAGAACTCGAGATATCGAATTTGGACGCAGTATTGCCCCACTCTGTATATCTAGCAACGGTAGCTGTCCAGGTGTCTCTCAAAGAGTCGCTCCAGGGTGCTGTAGTGCTGCACTACCAAATAGAAGTAAATAACACAAATTTATACAATTATGATAAAATTTAGTATTTATAAATTCATTTTTATATTTATTTTATATTGATTTCCATTATTCTTTTATCTATTTAGGTCCAATGCAGCTCTGTGCTTCTCTGAAGTACTTATTAACCAGTCGCCGCTGATATCTAGGTCTATGAGATTCCCAAGATACATTACAATTAGCATTGTTCAACAACAACACTGCAGTTAATCAATATGCATGTTTTTACCATTGTATTATATTATGTCACTATAATTTAACAGACTCATTCATGATTGAATAAATTAATTTAATAATGTACCTATAATGAAACCAAATTACCATTTCTAATAACTCGATTATGTTCCGGTGATCCAGAATATGATCTACGTTTACTTGTCATAACTTCTCTTCTAGTCAGTGCCCCTGGACTGACGTGAACGAAGGGTAGACAGGCAAAAAATTGTTTAAATCCTCGGCGAAATCTGAAACAAGGAGGTATATACCGTTATATTCATGAAATAATGACATAAGTGATTAAATGAAACAATTAGTTTTAAGTATTATGAACATAATTTGTTTTCAATAATTTAGTTACAACTTTAAGGGAAATGAGCTATAAAAAGAATAGTAATTACTGGTGGTTGATCATTTTTCATGGGATTGAGGGCTAATTCAGCATAAATTGACAAAGTTTAGTTTGGCGAAATATAAATGCCACAATATCTTTTTGAGACAAATTTTGTAATTAGTACTTTTTTCAGTGAAGTAGTAAATAGTTAAAAGAAGCTAGATAAATCGGCAAAAATGAGCATACATAACCGCGAAGTATTTCCAGAAAAGAAAGAGATATCCAAGATATTGACAAATCCTCTCTATAAATACAGTAGCTACATAAATAGCTTAGTAGTTCTTTCAGATACAATCATAATACAGTGTACAAAAATAATGTACTTACTATATGACCAAAATATTTATAAATGTATTGGAAAATCGACAAAGAGTTCAATAAATCGATAGTACCTCTAAATAAACACAAAATAAACTTCTGTTTGATTTTCACAATTTTAATAAACTTATGACAATTGTTTCGCCACACAGTGGCTTCGTCAGATGGTGAGTACAAGACTAAATTCTTTATTACAAAGTGTGGGTATATATCAACTAATCTAGGGTAATAAAATGGAACAGTAATAAAATAAGGTACAAAATAATTTAGAAAATATTTAATAGCGGTGAACAGTTTAAATCTAGCTGGTCATTTAAAATGATATTACTATTTTTTAATTTATTAATTTCTAATGTCTCTAATAGTGACAATTTTAAGCCTTTATTTTCTATGTGCAAAATATCAAAATTGTTATTAAAAGAATGATTTTCCTCTAGCAAATGGTTGGCATACGTCGAATCTAATTTATTGTTATTAAAACTACGTTTATGTTCCGACAATCTTTTTCCAAAATTTCTTCCCGTTTGTCCGATGTATACTTTAGGGCATGTACCACAAGTAAGCTTATAGACTCCACTTTTTTGTTCTTTTTTTAGTTTTATCTTTATTGTTCTTGATACATTTTCCTAGAGTGTTATTAGTTTTAAATGCTATTTTAATATTATGTTTTTTCCTAAGTTCAGCTGATATTTTTTCGGTAGGTTGGCCTATATAAGTAAGGGTTTTATATCTTAAATCACTTAATTCACTGATTTCTACTTTTGGATAAACTGCCTCTATTGCAATATTATAATTTTTCTTTTTAAGTAAATTGTTAACAAAAGTTTCTTTAAAACCATTATTCACTGCTATTTGTTTAATAAAATTTAATTCGTTGTTGTAATTATCTTCAGTTAAAGGAAATTTGGTTAATCTGTTTATCATACTAGTATAGGCAGCGTGTTTATGTTTTACAGGATGTGTTGAACTATTGTGTATCGTAATATCTGTGTATGAAGGTTTATGGTAAATATTAAATTCATGTGAATTATTAATTTTTGTAATAGTTAAATCTAAAAAATTAATCGAATTGTCTTTTTCATATTCTACAGTAAATTTTATGTTAGGGTGTAAATTATTGATAAATTCTACAAAAGTATTTAACTGTCTTGTTGTACCTGTAAAACATGCGATAATATCATCTACATATCTATACCAGTATAAAAAACTTTTACTTAATTTGTTTTTATGTATTTGTTTCTCAATATGATCCATAAAAATATCTGCTAAAATAGGACTTAATGGGTTTCCCATTATTAAGCCCTCTTTCGATGTGAATATTTCGTTGTTGAATTGGAAATAATTTTGGTTTAAACATGTGGTCAGCAAATTTAGTAGTTCAGATTTTACAACTGAACTACTAAATTTGCTGACCACATGTTTAAACCAAAATTATTTCCAATTCAACAACGAAATATTCACATCGAAAGAGGGCTTAATAATGGGAAACCCATTAAGTCCTATTTTAGCAGATATTTTTATGGATCATATTGAGAAACAAATACATAAAAACAAATTAAGTAAAAGTTTTTTATACTGGTATAGATATGTAGATGATATTATCGCATGTTTTACAGGTACAACAAGACAGTTAAATACTTTTGTAGAATTTATCAATAATTTACACCCTAACATAAAATTTACTGTAGAATATGAAAAAGACAATTCGATTAATTTTTTTAGATTTAACTATTACAAAAATTAATAATTCACATGAATTTAATATTTACCATAAACCTTCATACACAGATATTACGATACACAATAGTTCAACACATCCTGTAAAACATAAACACGCTGCCTATACTAGTATGATAAACAGATTAACCAAATTTCCTTTAACTGAAGATAATTACAACAACGAATTAAATTTTATTAAACAAATAGCAGTGAATAATGGTTTTAAAGAAACTTTGGTTAACAATTTACTTAAAAAGAAAAATTATAATATTGCAATAGAGGCAGTTTATCCAAAAGTAGAAATCAGTGAATTAAGTGATTTAAGATATAAAACCCTTACTTATATAGGCCAACCTACCGAAAAAAATATCAGCTGAACTTAGGAAAAAACATAATATTAAAATAGCATTTAAAACTAATAACACTCTAGGAAAATGTATCAAGAACAATAAAGATAAAACTAAAAAAGAACAAAAAAAGTGGAGTCTATAAGCTTACTTGTGGTACATGCCCTAAAGTATACATCGGACAAACGGGAAGAAATTTTGGAAAAAGATTGTCGGAACATAAACGTAGTTTTAATAACAATAAATTAGATTCGACGTATGCCAACCATTTGCTAGAGGAAAATCATTCTTTTAATAACAATTTTGATATTTTGCACATAGAAAATAAAGGCTTAAAATTGTCACTATTAGAGACATTAGAAATTAATAAATTAAAAAATAGTAATATCATTTTAAATGACCAGCTAGATTTAAACTGTTCACCGCTATTAAATATTTTCTAAATTATTTTGTACCTTATTTTATTACTGTTCCATTTTATTACCCTAGATTAGTTGATATATACCCACACTTTGTAATAAAGAATTTAGTCTTGTACTCACCATCTGACGAAGCCACTGTGTGGCGAAACAATTGTCATAAGTTTATTAAAATTGTGAAAATCAAACAGAAGTTTATTTTGTGTTTATTTGTAAAATGGATTTTCATCAAGTAAAGGTCGAATCAATCAACTATTCGATAGTACCTCATTGATACCTCATATTAAGACACAAATTGGCAAATAGATTTTCAGTGAACTATGGCGACGCTTTTTTTTAATAGTAAAATTTTGTCATAGTCTCCCTAAATGTCACATGAACTAATTTAAAGAAATTGGTCGTCTTCTCCAAGTAGGTAAACATTTTTCACTCCGCACGAACTCATCTGAAAACTCCACGAAATTAAAGATCTCTTGAAATTGAAAGAAATTTTCATGGAAATGAGAAATTATTAGCAAAAGGTGTGACATTACTAGTGAAAAGAGTATAAATGAATCTAGTACTGGTCTTGGCGGTTAATTCTAAAGACTTTAATTCCTTTACGTTTTCTCTCTGTAACATCAGATTGGGATTCGAATATAATGTGGGTCTGGAGTCTAATTTCATTAAGAATATTCAGCGACAGTTTTTGCGCTTTGAATCATTAAATATCTTAAATGAAATTTTTGTGGGAAGTAGTATTAAGAATCGTTTGATGTGTTACTTAAGAAGGTTAGTTTGTCCAGTTAAAGATTAATTGCCTATTTGGCGAATTAAATAATTATGTATTTTGAAAAATGTTGTAGTAATCACTGAAATTATAGTCTAAAATTATCTTAGTTTACATATTAGTCGTAACATAGACAGTGTCTGCTTGACCGCACGAGATAGGTTTATACACAGTTATTGTGGATAGGTACTGAGAATAGTATCATAATCATAATTAGACATACTTCCGTATATTTCTTGCAAGGAAATATGACCGGGCACGTAAACCGGGAAATTGGGCATTTGTTTAGACATTTGTGTTTTAAAAAACATGCGCGATGGACTTACATTTTTCATGACGTGGAACATTTGCCTAATAATGTTGATAAGAGATAAGAAGCTTTCTAGATGGTGGGTGGTTGTTTGGTTGGGTGACTGGGTGGGTGAAATTCTAAGTATGTGCGTGCGTGCGTGCCTGTCTGTCTGTCTGTCTGTCCCCCCGTCCGGCCGTCCGTCCGTCTGACTGCCCGCCCGTCCAACAGCCTGGCCGCCCGGCCGTCTGTCTGTATGTGTTTATTCTTGAATATGTTCAAGCACAATCATCAATATGTTTTATTTTATTTCAGTTGTTTTTTTTTTATATTCTTTAATTATATTACTTAGCATCATCTGTTATTTTTAATCTTTTTGTTTTCTACATAATGTCTTTGTTGTATTTTGCTGTATTTTCTTAAATCCGTACATCGTAATCTAATTTTAGAATAAAAATTTTCTACATCTATTCTTGATAAATACAAAAATTGATATAAAACATTAATACATTGAACTGATTCTGCGGTTGGCTCCTTGTGAAACATTATTAAATATTTTAAATATATGAAGGAAATTTGCTTTTTTAATGTTTCAAAAATATTTTATTAGAAACTCTACACGTGTTTCGGCTTTTTAGGCCTTTGTCAAGAGTACAGGGAATACTGAACAGTAAAATTTGTGTCCATTGCTTATATAACTACATCTGGTACCTACTATAAAACTATTGTAAAGTATGTTTTTATAAGTGGAATATTACTTTATTTTTAAATCTAAATTATTTTATTTAAAATATGGTGGCCGGTAAAAATTTGTTGTTCATTCGTTAAGTTTTTATTATTTTTACAGCTTTACTTATTTCTAATTGTTCTAATAGATCAAGTTTCTTTCCTTTCTTTTCCGAATGGAGTAATTTGACATTATTTAAATCGATAAAATGACTGTTTTCTATACAATGTGTTGACATGCCCGTACTATACACATTGTTTACAATAGATTTCCTGTGTTCATCGATTCGCTTTTTTTACATTTCGTCCAGTTTGTCCAATGTATATAGCATCACAGTCACTACATTTTAACTCATATACTCCTGTTTTTTTGTAGTTTTTCAGTTTTATCTTTATTATTAATTAACATTTTACCTAAATTATTTTTATTTACTGAAATTGTTCTACATCCTAGTTTATTCAGTTTATTACTAACTCTATTGCTGATCTTAGGCCTATAATTAATGCATTTATATATCTTATTGCATTCCTGAGAAGAAGCGGCATAAAACTCTTTACGTAATGTTTTCTTTTGTTTGTTTTTTATTAGTTTATCTATTAGGTTTTCTTTATAGCCATTGTTTTTCGCAATTTGTTTGATTACGTTAACTTCTTTTTTAAAATTCTCTTCGCTTAGTGGAAATGTTACTAGACGATGTATGTAGCTGTGGAATGGTGCCATTTTTATTTGCAATGATTGTTTAGATTTACTATGAATTATTGTATCTGTGCAAGTAGGTTTACGATAAATGTCAAACTCTAATCTATTATTGATATTTTTTATATTAATGTCTAAAAAGTTTAAACCCTCGTCATTTTCCATTTCTAATGTGAATTGAATTTTCTGATTGAGTGAATTTAGAAGACCTAAGAATTTATTTAATTGCCTTTCCGTACCTTTCCAAATACAAAACACATCATCTACGTAACGGGTCCAGAAAAATATGTTCTCAACTAAAACGTGTTTTGTATTAAACAGTACATTTTCAAAATCGGACATAAAAATTTCAGCTAGTAAGGGAGATATGGGTGAACCCATTGGTAATCCGTCCAATAATTTATAAATTTCCCCGTTAAATTTAAAATAATTTTGGTTAGTACAATTTTTAATCATTAAATTTAGTTGTTTTTTAATGTCACTGTCAATATTGGAGTTACTTAGAAGTTTATCTATTATTTTAAATAATGTCTGCAACGGGATTGACGTAAAAAAGACTTTTTACGTCGAACGAAACTAATTTTGCATTACTAGGAACTGTGAGATTTTTTACTTTTTCTATAAATTGAAAAGAATTTTTAATAGAATACTTAGATTCGAATCTTGTGAGGGAAGGCAATAAGATATTTAATTCCTTGCAAAGTTTAAACGATGGGGCATTTACGTAGGATACGATTGGTCTAATGGGTATATTTTCTTTATGAATTTTAGGAAGTCCATAAAATAGTGGCGGTGAGGGATTCATTATTTTGAATTTATATATTTGATCTGGTGGGATAATTGATGCACACTGTTTTATGGTTTCTAACGTGTTTGCTTGATACTTATTGGTTGGGTCATGATTTAATTTTATTATTTCATTTGTGTTTAAAATTGAAAATATTTTTGTGTTATACTCATTTTCTGTTAAAATTGTTATTGTGTTACCTTTGTCGGCTTTGCAAAGAATTAAATTGTTATCTTGAATTTTCTTTTTTATACTTTTTACACTTGCTATTTCTGTTTTATTATTTTTACATGATTCTATGTTATTGAATAAATTTACAATGCTAAGTTTGTCCTCAATCTGAATATTACTTAAAGAGTTTAAGGCCAATTCTGTATTTACTGCAAGTAATTCTACTTCTTGTTTATTAGATATATTAGGCGAATATTTTAAACCTTTCTCTAATAAATTAATTTCATTACAATTAAATTCAATTTCAGTAAGGTTGACTAATCTAGGATAAAATTTAAAAGTGGAAATACAAGAACTATTTACAGGGATATTAGAACTATTAACAAAATTTGTCTTACTTTTTATTAAATTTTGAAGTTTTTTGTAGTGATTTCTGTATTGTGAGTGAACTATATCCTGAATCTCTTCTCTGATTTGACGGTCCAAATGTTGAAAGATGAAAAAATTTTCTTTAAAAAGTAATTCAACATGTATTAACTTTAAATGGAGTCCTAGGTTGTTTCTTCGAATGTACCAATTTTTACGTTCTAAATCCTGCCATATTTTGTAGGTCATTTCTGTAGCCTGTTTCGCTTCTATTGAATTATGATTGCACTGTATTTTCATATGCTTCGGTGTAATTTTATGTTTTAAACACTCGCCGATGAACCAAATGTGATTTGAACACTTTTTTTAGCTTTAATAAGCATCTTCTATATAAAACCGCTAATTTTGCTGCGCTAGCACATTCGAAGAAACAACCTAGGACTCCATTTAAAGTTAATATATGTTGAATTACTTTTTAAAGAAAATTTTTTTCATCTTTCAACATTTGGACCGTCAAATCAGAGAAGAGATTCAGGATATAGTTCACTCACAATACAGAAATCACTACAAAAAACTTCAAAATTTAATAAAAAGTAAGACAAATTTTGTTAATAGTTCTAATATCCCTGTAAATAGTTCTTGTATTTCCACTTTTAAATTTTATCCTAGATTAGTCAACCTTACTGAAATTGAATTTAATTGTAATGAAATTAATTTATTAGAGAAAGGTTTAAAATATTCGCCTAATAAACAAGAAGTAGAATTACTTGCAGTAAATACAGAATTGGCCTTAAACTCTTTAAGTAATATTCAGATTGAGGACAAACTTAGCATTGTAAATTTATTCAATAACATAGAATCATGTAAAAATAATAAAACAGAAATAGCAAGTGTAAAAAGTATAAAAAAAGAAAATTCAAGATAACAATTTAATTCTTTGCAAAGCTGACAAAGGTAACACAATAACAATTTTAACAGAAAATGAGTATAACACAAAAATATTTTCAATTTTAAACACAAATGAAATAATAAAATTAAATCATGACCCAATCAATAAGTATCAAGCAAACACGTTAGAAACCATAAAACAGTGTGCATCAATTATCCCACCAGATCAAATATATAAATTCAAAATAATGAATCCCTCACCGCCACTATTTTATGGACTTCCTAAAATTCATAAAGAAAATATACCCATTAGACCAATCGTATCCTACGTAAATGCCCCATCGTTTAAACTTTGCAAGGAATTAAATATCTTATTGCCTTCCCTCACAAGATTCGAATCTAAGTATTCTATTAAAAATTCTTTTCAATTTATAGAAAAAGTAAAAAATCTCACAGTTCCTAGTAATGCAAAATTAGTTTCGTTCGACGTAAAAAGTTTTTTTACGTCAATTCCGTTGCAGACATTATTTAAAATAATAGATAAACTTCTAAGTAACTCCAATATTGACAGTGACATTAAAAAACAACTAAATTTAATGATTAAAAATTGTACTAACCAAAATTATTTTAAATTTAACGGGGAAATTTATAAATTATTGGACGGATTACCAATGGGTTCACCCATATCTCCCTTACTAGCTGAAATTTTTATGTCCGATTTTGAAAATGTACTGTTTAATACAAAACACGTTTTAGTTGAGAACATATTTTTCTGGACCCGTTACGTAGATGATGTGTTTTGTATTTGGAAAGGTACGGAAAGGCAATTAAATAAATTCTTAGGTCTTCTAAATTCACTCAATCAGAAAATTCAATTCACATTAGAAATGGAAAATGACGAGGGTTTAAACTTTTTAGACATTAATATAAAAAATATCAATAATAGATTAGAGTTTGACATTTATCGTAAACCTACTTGCACAGATACAATAATTCATAGTAAATCTAAACAATCATTGCAAATAAAAATGGCACCATTCCACAGCTACATACATCGTCTAGTAACATTTCCACTAAGCGAAGAGAATTTTAAAAAAGAAGTTAACGTAATCAAACAAATTGCGAAAAACAATGGCTATAAAGAAAACCTAATAGATAAACTAATAAAAAACAAACAAAAGAAAACATTACGTAAAGAGTTTTATGCCGCTTCTTCTCAGGAATGCAATAAGATATATAAATGCATTAATTATAGGCCTAAGATCAGCAATAGAGTTAGTAATAAACTGAATAAACTAGGATGTAGAACAATTTCAGTAAATAAAAATAATTTAGGTAAAATGTTAATTAATAATAAAGATAAAACTGAAAAACTACAAAAACAGGAGTATATGAGTTAAAATGTAGTGACTGTGATGCTATATACATTGGACAAACTGGACGAAATGTAAAAAAGCGAATCGATGAACACAGGAAATCTATTGTAAACAATGTGTATAGTACGGGCATGTCAACACATTGTATAGAAAACAGTCATTTTATCGATTTAAATAATGTCAAATTACTCCATTCGGAAAAGAAAGGAAAGAAACTTGATCTATTAGAACAATTAGAAATAAGTAAAGCTGTAAAAAATAATAAAAACTTAACGAATGAACAACTAATTTTTACCGGCCACCATATTTTAAATAAAATAATTTAGATTTAAAAATAAAGTAATATTCCACTTATAAAAACATACTTTACAATAGTTTTATAGTAGGTACCAGATGTAGTTATATAAGCAATGGACACAAATTTTACTGTTCAGTATTCCCTGTACTCTTGACAAAGGCCTAAAAAGCCGAAACACGTGTAGAGTTTCTAATAAAATATTTTTGAAACATTAAAAAGCAAATTTCCTTCATATATTTAAAATATTAATAATCCCAGATGTATAGAGGGAAACAGGTTTTATTATTTCCGCAAATTTAATCATTCATGTGAGGTGACAAGCTATTATGACGTAGATATCAAACGCTTTAAGATCAATTTCCTTGAAACTTATCGTGGTTACAAGCTATTAAATAAAGATAACAAGCAAGTGACAGCTGACAGACAGTTTTAGCTCTGAAAGGCACGATTGTCTTCATAATTCACTATTAATAGTAAAATGAAAGGATGTGTAGGTACCCATTTTAGCTCATAAAATATAAATTTTAGAGTGATTAAGCTATTTTGCATATAATACACATATTATTAAATTGTTTCGGAATTTGAAATGGCAAGGCCTACAATCATCCCGATAGATTATTTCAAATTCAAAATATGATTAAAGTAGTTATTTATGTAAGAAAGTTAACTATTATGGCATTATTATTGGGGTGTCAAGGTTTAATGTCAGTGGTATGTTAGTAATGTGGTAAGGAATCATTTTTTAGCGCGAATTGTCGTCTTGCGTCAAAGGCAAGGTTCGAGGTAAGTCCACCTAAATTATTTTATTTTTACATTGCTGGCCTTGGGGTTTAACTTATCTCCAGTTTATGAAAACTTAATTAGGCACTCACTTTTCTTATATAAAAAAAAAATTATCCAGATTGTAACGGTGTCTTTTCGGACGCCCCAAAATATGTCTGACATCTGCTCGGGCGCCAAATTATGTAACGGTGTCTTTTCGGACGCCCCAAAATATGTCTAATATCTGTTCGGGCGCCAAATTATGTAACGGTGTCTTTTCGGATAGCTGGTTTGGAGAATTAATCCAGGATTCCTGTTAGTTGTAAATAAGAAAGCCCAAAGTATTCGTAACAGAGTTTATTTTATTAAAGTAACATTTACCCAAAACATGAAGTTAAATAAACATAAAATCTGATTCTTCTACAATAAAACCAAGTCAAGTACATTTAACAAATATTATTTACATCGGTGAGATTAGTTTACGGGGAGTGTAATTCGGTGAACGGACGGTGACGGCGGGCTTCAGCTACATGTACTGAAGTAAAACATCTGGGACTCGATGCGGCGGTAAGTTCGATAATTATTTAACGGCAGCGGGCCCAGCTCAACACGCTGCAGACTCACGGTAATAAATAATTAGGGGACTGGTGACGGCGGTTGGTTTAGCAACCATTTACCAACCATGGGCCCAGCTCAACACGCTGAAGACTCACGACGATAAATAATTACTAGACTGGTGACGGCGGTGCAGAGCGGTAAAATGGCTACCAACACCAGGAGGTCAAGCTCAGCACGCTTAAAACCCCCAAAGTGCTACCAGACATTCAGCCGGGCGGCGTCGTCGTCGGATTCTGAATTCTAACCAAATGGAGTCAAGCTCAACACGCTTAAGACTCCTCAACTACCCAGCTCAACACGCTGAAGGTAGTTGTCAGCAGAAAACTGAATGCTTTTTCCTCGGCTACGGCCATGCTATTTATACCAAAATCCTGGCCTTGGTGACGTCAATATTTCATGGCGGCAGGAAGTACGTGGCAGCACCTGCCAAACGGTAATTGCAGAAACTTCTAGGAACGAACATCTGTGTGATTCATCATATGTCGGCAGGAAGTGCGCGACAGCACAAGACTATCGGGAATTTCCGAAACTATAGTAATGAACATGCGTATGATTCATTACACTCCCCTCATACGTCATAGAGAAAAAAATGTAGCATACTTATTGCAAATAGGTATCTACAAAACAAAATGCAATACTATCAAGTTCAGGTACAAAAAACGTATATATATATATAAAAAAATTATACAATGCTAAAACACAGGTAGTGTTAAATCTAAAACAAGCAAACTGTGTAAAAATTACATTAAAATATAACAAATATATAAAGCCAGCAGGTCAGATATAAACAATGTTCAAAATCAAATCAAATCATAATATACAAAAACAATTTCGGTCTGGAGCCATTCCAGCATCCCCGTGCATGGTAACAGCGGGGCAATTGTTGGATCGGACAGAGCGAGGACAGTTAATAAAAAAATATATATAACATAGTTCAGTGTACAAGGAATAACAAAAATAATAATTCTAATACATTCCAAAATCATGTAGAAAGAAGTATAACAAGATTATAAACAGAGTTCGGATAAGGGCAACTGAAAACGGTACTTGCCCAAAAAAATTACAGTCAACGCGCACAGACGGACACAAATATTCGCGCACAGTTTTAGTTTTGTGGCAACCTACTGATGCCGGGCAGACACAAGCGGACGGAGGTTCCATCGGGATTCCTGGACCGGAACTTCCGCTTGTGATTTCGTGGTCTGGACGGGGCGGTACTTTCCTCTGGGACACCTACCAGGCAGGAAACGTTTTTACTTGGGGTAACCGGAAACTCCGGAGTCACTGACAGGGCATCTGGAGACATTGCTGGAAATATCATAATATTAGTTTTAGGGGTAACTGGTGATTTGGATCGTGAGGGACTAGGGGTATCCCCGAAAAGGTCTCTTAACTTCTCTCGGATAGTGGACGGTAACGGAGACGACACCTTCCGTAAAGGCGACGTGTATAATTCTAGTATAACGGGCGGGCTCTGGCTCGGTTCAGGAGTCGTTGGGAGAGGAGATATCATGGCCGGATGCCATATCTCCTTTCGGCTAGCAGTAAATGAACAATTAGGAGAAAACCTTCTCTTCTTTGTCGTAGCCTTGGTCGCAGGCGGAGTATTGTGTTCTGTTAGTGAGGTCACGCCTTTAACCTTCTGAAACTTCGGTAATTCGGTACCTAAAAGTTTGACAGTCGGTATTTTCCAGGTTCTGTCGGTTCGGTGACGGTAGCTAATGTTACAATTGTTTCCTTATTGGAACTAGTATTTACTGGATGTCCCATTATTTTAATTTCTAGTGAAGTCAAATCCACTGAAAATTGTCTTGTTCTTAGGATATCCATTCCTAACAAGATATCCGAAGTTAGTTGCGGCATATACAGAAACGTGTCAATCCACTGTTTTCCAGCCACGGAATAATTTATTTCATATTCCTTGTCAATCTGCACCTCTGTACTATTTGCTAATTTAACACTGAGTCGTTTGTCGGAAATTTCCTTAAAATATTTTGGATCACATAGAGTACACACAGAGCCACCTATGTACGAGCGAGCAGAACCAGTATCGATCAACGCATCGAACCACTTGTCACCAATCTGTAGTGGAACTTTCAGGCGGTTATCGGACAAACTGGTCATTGCTACGTCGGTATCAACAGCTGTTTTTGGCACGGTCAGCTGCTGGTTTTCCGTGTCTCTGCATTTACAATCTTTTGTTAACACATCTAGACGGCCACAATATGAACAAAATCTTTTAGGTGTGTTATTGCAATTCCTACGGCTGTGATTAGTGTCTCCACATCGCCAGCAACTCGTATTTCTAGTGTAATTTTCGGATATATAACGTCTGGAAATGTCTGGTACATGTGTGATACGATTTGTATAATTTTGTTCCCTAGTATTTTCTGACTGTTCGCCAGTGTATCTATAGTTTGAGGAATATGTTCGTCCATAGTTATTATTACAAGAACTATTTTGCTGACGACCTCTGTAATTATTACCATATGAATAATTTTGTGGACGATTTTTAGGTACTGTGATATTGTTTTCTGTGTATGACGGACGTTTATTACTATTTTCCTCTTTACATATGGATTCATACTCTTCTCCGAGAGTTATAAGTTCGGCTAGTGTATAAAAATCTCGTCTTCGGATGTACTTTCTGTAATCCGTTTTTAAATTAGAATATATCCTGTGAAGTTGCTGTTCTGGTGATACATTACCTAACCTCCTTAGTAATGTTTGTATAGCGATGACGTATTCTTTTACACTTTCATTTTGCCCTTGGATGCGAGACTTTGCTTTTTCCTCTAAGTCTAACTGGTATTGTGAAGGTGCGAAGAAAATTTTTAGGTTAACTGTGAACTGTTCCCAATTTGTCCAGGATGTTTTATTATTTCTGTACCATAATAAAGCATCACCTTGTAGCAACTCAGGTAGTGCTCGGAGTATTTGTTCATTGGAAAAGTTGTAACCTTCTTGTAATTCTTCGACCCGTTCTAAAAATAAAAATACGTCTTTTTTCCCATCAAAATGTACATTCCATTTACGTACTTGGTCTAAAATAGCACCAAGAGGCGGTTCTGGGACGGCATTCGGCGGAAAACTTTCTATTCTCGGTTTATTTCCATATACAATATTTTTTAATCTTACACGTAACTCCTCGACGGTTCCGGTTGCAATTTGTCCGTACTTGGTTAATTCTGCACGTAACTCATCTTTTTTGAGCTTATAAATCCAACCTACGGTGGCATCTGCGACTTCAAGTCCACATGCGCCTTCTGTATCAGATATACTCATGTTTAGAATAAGATATATCTATCAATACATAAAAAAAAGGTAAGTACTAGTCTTTCTAGTCTATAATAAAATACTTTCTGGGCTCTCTACAACTAAAACCTGTCTGAAATCTGCTCGGGCGCCAAATTATGTATCGGTGTCTTTTCGGACGCCCCAAAATATGTCTAATATCTGTTCGGGCGCCAAATTATGTAACGGTGTCTTTTCGGATAGCTGGTTTGGAGAATTAATCCAGGATTCCTGTTAGTTGTAAATAAGAAAGCCCAAAGTATTCGTAACAGAGTTTATTTTATTAAAGTAACATTTACCCAAAACATGAAGTTAAATAAACATAAAATCTGATTCTTCTACAATAAAACCAAGTCAAGTACATTTAACAAATATTATTTACATCGGTGAGATTAGTTTACGGGGAGTGTAATTCGGTGAACGGACGGTGACGGCGGGCTTCAGCTACATGTACTGAAGTAAAACATCTGGGACTCGATGCGGCGGTAAGTTCGATAATTATTTAACGGCAGCGGGCCCAGCTCAACACGCTGCAGACTCACGGTAATAAATAATTAGGGGACTGGTGACGGCGGTTGGTTTAGCAACCATTTACCAACCATGGGCCCAGCTCAACACGCTGAAGACTCACGACGATAAATAATTACTAGACTGGTGACGGCGGTGCAGAGCGGTAAAATGGCTACCAACACCAGGAGGTCAAGCTCAGCACGCTTAAAACCCCCAAAGTGCTACCAGACATTCAGCCGGGCGGCGTCGTCGTCGGATTCTGAATTCTAACCAAATGGAGTCAAGCTCAACACGCTTAAGACTCCTCAACTACCCAGCTCAACACGCTGAAGGTAGTTGTCAGCAGAAAACTGAATGCTTTTCCTCGGCTACGGCCATGCTATTTATACCAAAATCCTGGCCTTGGTGACGTCAATATTTCATGGCGGCAGGAAGTACGTGGCAGCACCTGCCAAACGGTAATTGCAGAAACTTCTAGGAACGAACATCTGTGTGATTCATCATATGTCGGCAGGAAGTGCGCGACAGCACAAGACTATCGGGAATTTCCGAAACTATAGTAATGAACATGCGTATGATTCATTACAAGATATTTGTAAAAAAAATCATTTTTAATTTGGATTTTGGAAAAGAAGACTATTTACTTTGTTCATGTAAATATTCTAGACCTTTATGTAAAATTCAACAAAAGTAAAAATAAAAATGTCAAACGTATTAACGAAATCTCTTGTAATTTTCTCCAAGAAATAAATACTGTATAAATTATATCGTGCATTTGTTTTTTTTTTACCTCAAAGCATTCAAAGCGATTTTCCATAATTGGTTTTTCGTCTTATCGAGTCACCAAAAAAAAAAATAAATAAATAAAAAATTCTGTATATCTTTAGTAATCCTCGCCTCTGTATAGGGTCATTGATTATATTTTGAACGCCTGTATCCCCTATTTTTGATATACGAAAAAAAGATTATCTGCAAAGTTGTAGGGATCGTTTTGAACCATCAGAAAATGTTTAGAAAAAAACAATTGGGCATTGCGTTTCTGAGATACAGTAAACTTGTGTTTTTTTTAAATAGAATACATCTATATATTTTCACGTTATCGAAATTTAATCAGTCTCCTGATTTCAAAAATATATACATGTATGTTATCTTCGAAACTTGTACATATATCACCATATCTGTATTAAAATGTTTATTACAGAGAAACAGTTGAATCCAGATCACAGATCAGGAATATGTATGTAAAAAAGGTAAATTGTGAGGAAGAAAATGTTTTTGTGGCCATTTTTTAAAATGAAATTTGGACAAGTAGAACGGCATTTATATGTCAAAAATTGTATTCAAAACAAAAACATTACACTAAGATGTTCAAAAACAAATACACATTTTTACTTTTTTGACATGTACTATTATATTTTGAATAATATAAAACGCAACTAATGTAAAAAAAAAAATTACAACTACTGCTCAATAGTGTCACAATTTTTCTCAATACATAAGCGGAATCTCTTGTCTAAATTATGTAGGGCATTTGTTATAAATAATTTTAACGTCGTATTTTTCATTTTTACTATAAACCCATATTTTCTTTCTTAATAATTTTACAGGGTGGGTTAGGTTTTAATCGGGAAATTTAAAGAATCGATGGAACACGTCAAAATGATATGGATTGGTCATATAAACTTACAGCTAAAAATGCTTAGTTTTCGAGATAAAGGGAGTTGAAGTTTTAATTTTTTTTCGTTTTTCCTCTATTTCTCCGGAAATAGTTGAGATATTGTCATGAAATTCGGAAGGTGAACGTTGCGTACATCAGTACCCTTCTAACCATAGTTTTCATCTCTCCATTCCAACCAGAGGCGTGACAGAGGGAGGTGTCGAAGATATTCTTCCCCAAATAAACGAGACATCACTGACCGAAACTACTTTTTCTTTCTTTTACGAAATTTAATATCATTAGTGAAGAAGAGAGTTTTCTTATAATTTTTTGATAGAATGCAACGTCTTTGAGTTAAACTCATTTCAAAATTATTCATTCCATACTTATCAATTAGATGTTGATTGAGAATCGTTTAAAAAAATGATATGGTTTTGCATTTTTCCATTAATTTACTTTAATACAAATTTGTACCAGATATAAAAATATGTCTAATACGAAAATATAGGCAAAGAGCTTTCAATGCAACAAACATTTTTAGTATTTCAAAAATGTGACGTTAATTGTTTTCATTGACGTTTTTTAAAAACAGCAATAATTTAGCAGTCGGAAACTGATAAAAGATATGCTGATATCTCTCTAGGAGCTTCGACCATAACATACAACATGTATATTTTTTTAAATCAGAAAAATCAATAGATTTCAGTGGCATAAAAATATACAGAATGTTCCATTTAAAGAAACACAAGTTTATGGCTGTATATCGGAAACTCGTTGATCATTTTTTTTTACATTTTCTGGCGGTTCAAAACGATCCCTACAACTTTGAAAATAATGTTTGTATCTCCAGAAATAGGATATATGGGCGTTCACAATATAATCAATACCCCTAACCATACGCACGGTCAAAACATTTCTACATCTTGAGGTAATGAAATAAAGTAACAGCTCATTCATCGCCAGAAGATGAGCTAATCAGTTTTTTCTGTAAGAACTGACATCTTCTAACTTATAAATTATGGCAAGCCCCACTTTATCGTGCGATAGGAATACTAATGTGCTCACGTCGCAGATACACTGAATCCACAGTTTTATTACCTTCGCTAGATGATGACACGAGTAGACCTACTCATCCACTACACCTCATCAACTTGGTCCGGCTTAGAATTGAACGCGGATTGCTTGGATAGAAGCACCTGCCACTGTCCCTAACACTGCTGAACCGATTTTCGTTTCACTTGGGGTATCCAAATAAGAGTAGAGGCCACAAAACAAATCAATGTCAAGTATACCAAAAAACTCATTAAAACCCGTATCATATGTCAGTGGATTTTGGTTATAAGTGTTATCATACATATTCTCACAATAGGCCCCATGGACAAAATATAATTTTAGCATTTCTGAAGTCTTTATTTAATACAAAAAACAGTGTGTAAAGGATTTTTCTTTTTTCTTTTACAAAAGTGATTCAACATTAAAGTTTGATTTAGTCTGTTACATGCGCAAACACTGCCGGCCGTGAAAGTCGATGCGGTGACATCACAGGATCTGTAGTTCTAATGCAGAAGGCAGGCATAGCTTGTTGTTAAATACAAACAAATAATGTTATTTGTGATTTGTGTTGTGAAATTTTAAGTGAAGTAATTATAATGATCAATTCTTCTAAATTGTCATCATATTACTGGTTCATCGTATCAACAAACGCGCTTTACCTATTACGCCACTTAGTTTGGCTGCGGATTACGGCGATAGCGCGGCAAAACAAATAACTCCCGAGCTCAGCTGAAGAGTGGGGGGTTTAAGAAATTTTAAGGGCGCCACTAGTTTATTTCCGCCACTTTAAACTAGAAAAGTCCCTGTTGTTCGAGAAATCCGCACCACAAAATAAGAATATAAAATTATATTTGTTCTAAGTGGGAAGCAAGCAAACAAGTGAATACCAAAGGAAAAAAAAAGATCTAACACAAACACAGATACTTAAATCACCTAGGCTTCAATAAGTATTGCTCTTATAAAATGTTACTACCAGTTTATTTATTGATTAAGTATTGACAGACAATAGTAAACAGATATGCCCCAAAAGTCATGTCCAGACAATAAATATGCACTCCTGCTCACTTTTAAAACCAGGCCAGGCTTTGTACTTAACAGTGTATCATACAATTGGAATACTTAGTACATTTACGACTAACTCAAAGTACTGTACGTGCGCACGTATAGCTTACAAAGCAACCTGACACCTGTAAATAAAACTATGTGTGTACAATTTATCACTGACCGAGATATACCTGAATGGGCGCTTAGATATTATTAATTTTATGCTAACAAATACTGTCAATAACTTAAACCTAAATGTAAAAAATATATATATCTATAATTAAAAAAAGTAAAATGAAACATGCAATATTTCTTATCTGATAGCCTGCAGATGATTCTCAGTTTCTTTCTCTCGCTGCGGGTAGCTACTTAACGACTCTTCCAAGGTTGCCTCGTCGAAGCCGAGATGGATAGAACCGTCAAAAAAAAGAAAAACTATAAACAGGAAACTATCCAGGAAGGCTTTATATGGTGAAACTGTATGCAGAAATGGTACGTCAACTGTACCCAAAACTCTACAGGACAACTAATACATATAACCATATACAAAAACCCTAAAACAGAATATTCCATTACTTAACTTTTGGACAACAGTCAAAGACAGCCGAAATGCGAAAATAATTAAAAGACTTACCTCGTTACGAGGGTTTTATCTCCAAAACAAAGCCTATGGTAGTGGCTAACTTCAAACGTGGGAAATATGGCCTAATAAATTAAATCCTTCTTACGAAGCAACGTTTCCAATAAGAACTCCAACAAAATGCTCTACGGCAACTCCAGGAAATTTGGAAAACTAACTTTTATAGGTTCGACAAGAAAATCCCAAAATTTATATTACAATTCAATACTTGTCAAAACTTTTATTAGACATATTTTATCGATACGGCGGGCGATGGAGTCTTGAAAATTCAGATTATCCCCATATAGGCAACCAAGTTTTCAATTACGAGTTAAATGAGACGCATACTCTGTTCCAAATTTAATAATTTAGCTGCGAAAGATGTGACAAGGCAGACTATCGATTTTATCGAACTGGTTGTTTGTGTTTGTTGTAAGGATTAAACTGAATCGTTACAAGGAAAAGCAAATTTTTTTATTTTACAATTGTACGAACTATATTTTTTAGCAGTTATAACTTTTTTGTTTATTATTTTTTTCATTTGAACAGTTCTGCTTAAAAATACTAAACTTTTTTGCTTTTAATACCCCAAAGGACTAGCGTGCCATATATGGAATAGACTCTAACTTCTTTTTTTTGATTATATAATCTTTATAAAATACTTAAATATGTTGATTGGATACATTCTGATAAAATAAAATATAAAATTAACATTCAGATTTAAAATTAAGAAATTCAGTCTCTAATGGGATAAGAAAGTTATGTGCTGGCCACATCAGATATTTTTATGTTATTTTGGGGTGCGGTGACACCACAGGAGCTGTAGTTCTAATGCAGAAGGCAGGCATAGCTTGTTGTTAAATGTAAATAAATAGTGTTATTTGTGATGTATTGTAAAATTTTAAGTGAAGTAATTATAATGATCAATTCTTCTAAATTACCATCGTATTACTGGTTCACCGTACCTATATGTGAAAATACTTTAATAAAAACGCCAGAAAAAACTTTTGTCCAAGTTCTAAGAAACGGAAAATGTAGAAACGTTTAGTTAAAGACAGTTAAACGAGATCCAAAGGATGCATGGGTCTTTTTGATGCAAGTAATTAAAAAAAAATAATATTAAAAATAAATATGCAAAAGCAATAATAAATAATGCGTAAAGAATATGGCACGGTACAACAGGGATCCCGCGTTTCGAACGATTTTTGTCATTTTTTTTATGTTATTTTGGGATACTAACGAGGATATTTTCCATCGTGGATTGTGTGTGAGCTTATTGGATGTTACTGAATGTCATGGGACACAGAGTTGTCAATTATCCCTTTTCCGGTGAGATTCATTTTTAGCAAGTGTTATTATTTAAATAGATTTCAATCGCAAACTCAGTCTGCATAAATATCGATAACCAGATTATTGCCAAATAATTTTAGGAAACAGACACCCATACTTAATTAATTAATGCATAAAGTAGGTACTGTACCGGTCACCACCAGGGGATTTCCTGGTTCGTAACGTCGCGCCAATAGGATATCGTTTTCAGACACCCCTCTAGCATCTGATATTCAATTAGTAATTTAAGCATTTTCCGGGCACAAATTATTAAAACAGATTTGATAATTGCTCATGTTTAGACTAAATTAGAATATGTGAATTATTTTAAAAATGTGGCAAGTGTAAGGGTCCTATTAAAAAAATATATGTAAATTCAGGTTATCTCATGTTTTCACTTAATAAAAAGCGGTGTTCCTAGAATCTTGCTAAAAAAGGACTTTATTACCCTTTCTCTTTTCCTTTGATTTAAGCCATTTCATAATTAAAACAACGTCTTTGTTGTAAATTCTACACAAATTAAACTACATAACATGTATACAAGGTTTTATGGAAAAATTCGCTTAAACTATATTATAAAGGGACGCACAACAATTTACTGCTTTGTAGTTGAACACACATAAATAACAGATAATCCTTTGGGAGAGATCAAGGAGAAGCAAAGCGCACACTAGGTAATCATCGTACACTGCTTAAATATTCATAGTTTGAGTTTCTTAAAGTATAGCAGTGAAGTTTTTGTAGACAGGCTGAAAAATTTGAGTTAATCTTATGCATTTATAATTTAAAACAAATTAGGTATCCTACTTGGTAAAAGTTCTAATCAAATATAGAATGAAATGGAAATATAATGATAACATTTTTTTGCTAATTATTATTTTCTAACTTTTACAAAAAAACTTATCACAGATAAGTATTATCTTTGATAAGATGCAGAAACACGTGTCTGTGAATGTCTTAAAGTCTTGAAGTGATTGTTGTATTGGTTAGTACTTTTGTTTTATTAAATTTTGGTTTTGCTGAACAAAATAGTTGTAATTAAAAATAACATTATTGAGTCTTACTGAACATAATTTATAATTCAATATTCAGCATTTGACAAACAAGAAACAGTTATTTAAAAATACATATGTTATACTTACGCGTGATAAGTTTTTTGTAAAAGTTAGAAAATAATAATTAGCCAATATTTTTGTCGTTATTGTATTTCCATTCCATTTGTTATTATTCATTTATATTAATGCCAAAACAAATCATCAGTGTCATCTTGTTTATGAAAAATTTCTAAATACCCGATAAAAATTCAAGAATAAATAAATACAAACAAATTAAAATAATCTGCCAATGTGTATTTGGTAAAAAAATGAATCTATTTCGAGATTTAATCTCATGTTATAAAAGACTATACCATATCTATTGAAATGATTCTTAAAGTTTAATTGGTGAAAGGTCAAGTGATCGTGCAGGCCATGGAACAGCGTTCACATCAGCATCTTGTAGAAACCTCCTGGATATACGTATAGGGTCCTGCTAGAAAATAGGGTTTTCCAATCTCTGAAGATACGATAACGTAAACTGTTCCAAGGTCCTGTGGATGTACCCCTGTGCACTCGTGTTACTTTCTAGGAAGGCTATAAGCGACCTGATTTTATATGCTATTGCCTTCCATACCATAACTCTTCAGGTAAGTGCTGTCTCACATTTCAGACAAAACTGAATATCTGACCTGAATTCGTCGACGGCGAACTCTTCTGCGCCCATCCTAAGCCCACAAGCAGCATAAGGATTCACCACTGAACATGATCCAATTCCATTATTCATCTCACAGCACATTCTTGGCACCATTCAAGTCTTTCCTCTCGGTGCCTCCGAGCTAGTGGCAAAACGAGATGTGTCAGTACGATCGAGGACCAAGGAAACTTATATTCTACGATAACTGGATCTGTCGAACAGGTATTGATCCATAAATCTAACCATCATATTTTTTGAGCAAGTACCAAAAAAATAATGTATCTTTCAATCTCCAGTACCAAAACGTAATCACTAATTAGATTTTGTGAGACCTACTGCTTACCAGATTTTGACATAAATTCTTTATGTATTACTGCGTGTTGCAATTTTAATATCACACAGTTTATTTTCTAATTGCATTCACATTTTTATTGCTTTTTATTCACTCTGTGATTTTCTCAACTTGGCTATAATGTTGAATGTTCTCATTTAACACCAAAATATTAATGCAACAAAAACGAAACGGGTAGGTACTTTCCAGCAAGGATTTATAGATTTCTTTCCTTCTTTAAACACTATTTAAGTAATTTATAACCCTTTTCCATTTCTAACTTTTAAACCTTTTTATGGGAACAAAAACTCACACACGTTTTTCCTTTTTATTATCTGTCAAAAAAAACTTCAATAATAACAAAACACAGAATTGTAACTAGGAAAATATAGATCACTACAATACTCCCCCCGCAATTCTGTAACACTCTACATTAACCTACATAATTTAAAATAAAAATCAACTAGAAAACAAGAATACATATTAAAATTTGGCATGGACTGAAACTCAGCAAGATTTTATTTCAACAACGTTCAAACTGTCTCCGAAATTCTTGAATTTTGGATTCGCCAAAGCTTTTGTTAAAATATCTGCTTGCTGTTTTTCCGTCGGAACATAACTTAGACTTATTTTTTATTGTTCAACACACTCCCGCAGGAAATAGTGTCTTATATCAATGTGTTTAGTTCTTTTTGTCTCCATTGTTGACGCCATTCTTATACAAGATTGGTTGTCCTCAAACACATTGATTGGCAATAAATCAATACTTAAAATTTCTGACAATATTTGGCTTAGAAACAAACATTCACTTACACATGCCGCTAAAGTTAAATACTCAGATTCTGCACTGGACAGAGCTACAACATTCTGTTTACGTGTTTTCCACTCAATAACATTATAATTTTAATTAGAAATCCAGATATACTTTTTCTGTCTGAAATATTGTCAGCAAAATCGGAATCTGCGTAGGCAAAAATATTTATTTTTGAACTTTGACTTTTAATAAATTTTAATCCAAAATCTTGTGTTTTATTTAGATACCTTAATACATGTTTGAGATATTTCCAATGTTCAAAAGTATAGCAATTTTGAAACTGGCTAAAATAGCTAATGCAAAAACTTAAGTCCGGTCTTGTACCTAGCATGGCATACATTAAAGAACCTATCAATTCTTTGTAGGGTAAATTTTTATCACAAATAATTATTTTACTATCACTATCAATTTGAAATTTTGGTTGCATAGGCAAATCATGAGGTTTACACTGACATATAAAATTTTTGTAAAATCTTTCTAATTAAATCAATTTGATTTATGTAAACCGTATCACCGATTTTTAAAATCTTTAAACCGAGAAACTTTGTCACTTTTAAATTTGGTCATCTTAAATTTTTCTGACTTTTTGACAAAATTTAAATTTTCCTGACATTTTGAAAACAAAATTGTATCATCTACATGTATTAAAAGATATATTTTATTAGTGAAGTATAAGCAAGGATCTTTTTTTAGAACGCTAGAAACTTAGTTCTAGCAAGTTATCGTTAAATAATGAATTCCAGCATTTCGGTGACTGGCGTAGACCGTAAAGAGCCTTTTGTAACTTACAAACTAAATTTGGATTTTTGAAATTAAGTCCTTCTGGAGGATACATAAAAATAGCATCTTTTAGCGTTCCATTAAGGAATGCAGATTTTACATCTAACTGACTTACCTTCAAATTAAATTCTACATACAATGACAAAAGCATTCTAATACTCGCCATTCTAGCTACAGGCGCATAAACCATCATTTATCACACTCTGTTTAAAACCTCTCGTCACTAAACGAGCTTTCTTTTTCACTTGTCCTGCAATAACCTTTTCACTAAACACCCACTTTGAGTCAATTATCTCAGCACCTTCTGGTGGTACTACTAGCTTCCATATTTCATTCTCTTCCAAAGCATTTAGTTGTTCTTTGATAGCATTTTCCCATCCATGATCTTGCATAACAGCTTCTGAATATGATTTTGCCACTTCTGCAAACAAATTTCCTGCTGAAAGTGCTGCGAAAAAGTTCATGTCGTCGTCTATTTCATAATCTTGTAAATATTTTGGTACGTTTCTTTTCCTGGAACTTCTTATTTATCTTTCTTCCATATCTTCTTTTGTTTCAGTTTCTTTTTGGGTTTCTATCTCTCCCTCACTTTCCCGCCTTTCTTGGGTTATTTCTTCATCATTTTCAAGTTTACCTTTTTCACTCTCACTTATAATGGGTATTATCTGATTGTGTAATTCCCCCTTTTGTTCCTCAAATATAATATTCCTTCCAAGTACAATCTTTCCTTCTTCTTTATTCCACAAACGATATCCATTATTGGCATATCCTACCATCATCATTTTCTTTGATCTTGGGTCTAATTTTGACTTTCTTATCTCTTTCGGAATTAAGTTGTATGCGTTGCATCCAAACAATTTTATTTTCTCCAAATTCGGTTTCTCACTATTCCAAATTTCTGCTGGAGTTTTATGATTTTCTAATGCTCTTGTTTCTGTTCTGTTAATCAAATAGACGCTTGTTCTTATAGCTTCTCCCCAAAACTCTTTTCCTAGTTCCGCATCAAAAATTAAGCATCTTGCTTCTTCCATAATTGTCCGGTTGTATCTTTCTGCAGTTCCCTTTTGCTGTGGGTTGTATGTCACTGTATATTGAATTTTTATACCCTTGTTATCACAAAATAGCTTAAAATCTCTTGAAACATATTCTGCCCCGTTTTCGCACTTCAGGTTTCTCAAAATTTTGATTCTACCATTGCTACATAACTTTTAAACTTTTCCAGAGCTTCACCTTTATTGCTCAACAAGTAGGTAATACAAAAATGTGAAAAATGGTCAATGAACGTCATAAAATATGACTTACCATCGTAAATAGCTGGTTTTAATGGCCCACAAATGTCTGTTGATACTGTTTCCAACACTCTTTTGCTTTTCTTTCTTGGGGAAGGTCTTCATAGGGTATATTTGTTTGTTTAGCCTTTATACATACTTCACATATACCTTGAAGTGTCCCATTTTCCTGTGTTTTAACATTTTCTCCTCATCACTTGTTAAATTTGCGTACACATCTCTGTTTAATTTAAAATTTACAAAGTACAGTTTTCTTCTTAATTTTCCCTCCAAGACACACACTTTATTTTTCATAATGCTTACTTTTCCATTTCTGAAGTTCACTTCAAGTCCATTTTCCTCCAGTTTCCTCACTGACAACAGATTATAGAGTAAGTTCTCACAAACCCACACATCCTTCATCGTTATTCGTCTTCCAGTTTCTGTTTCTAATTCAAGATTTCCTTGTTTTGTTGCCATTATTGTCTGTCCTGGTTTTGCCACACTTATTTTCTGCTCAATCTTTATTTCGTTGACTAAAATCTCCAGAGAATAGGTCGCTTCTAAAATTACCACGATAACTACCTCTCCTGCCTCTGTTCATAGGACAATCTTATCGTCCATCATAATTGTAACTAAAACCACTTCTATACGTTTCACTAGATCTTCTCCAGTTTCGTCTTCCTCTAAAATTTTTAGACACAAATGCCATATTATTTGGATTTCCCTCTTCCTTTAATTTTTCATGTCTCGCTTCTTCCATAAGCAATTTGTTTCTCACAAAATCTATATCAATTGCATTTTGGTTTTGACAGAACATGATGTCAATGGCGGTTGTGACATTTTGGAACGATTCAGGCATTGTTGAGAGTAATTGCAGGATTAGTTCACTTTCATCAATTTTTCCTCCTGCTGCCTTTAACTCGCAAACTGTGTTGTCAAATTCAGTAAAGAATTTACTTACTGGTGTTCCTTCTGTGTATTTTAAACTTCTAAGTTTCCTCTGTAGCATTACTTGCATAGAAATACCTTTCTTTGCATACGAATTTTCCAAAGTTTTCATTATCTCCTCTGCAGTCGCTTTTGTTTTCACTAATTCTAAAATATTGTCTGACAAACATTGTATAATTAGCGCCCTAGCCTTTACGTCACATTTCTTTCATTTTTCCAACTCTTGAGTTTCAACAGGCTGTAGCTCCGGTAGAATCCCCAAAACTTCCTGCTGTTCCAGTAATAACTTTATTCGGTATTCCTAGTTAGAGTAAATGTTTCTATCGAATGGTTTGATACAAAAATCAGAGTTTTTTTCCGCCATTTTTCAGTATTCCGTCCTAATCGAACTTAGCTTTGCAATCGGTGTTTTTCCTGCCAATTCCGCAGTTATTTATTTACCACCTTTTGATCACTTATATATCTGGGCCCATAATCTATAGATTTCTTTCCTTCTTTAAACACTATTTAAATAATTTATAACCTTTTTCCATTTCTAACTTTTAAACCTTTTTATGGAAACAAAAACACACACGCGTTTTTCCTTTTTATTATCTGTCAAAAAAAAACTTCAATAATAACAAAACACAAAGAATTGTAACTAGGAAAATATAGATCACTACAATAGGATTCAGGAAGAACACAACTTACAGACATTGGACTTTAGAAAATATGATAGAGAAATCTTAGATTTATATTGTTTATGACCGGCAACACGATAAGGAACTTTGAAGAACATATAACGCTGTGGCAGAGAACCTGATCTGTGAAGATAAATACATTTCGAATTATCCCCGGCAATAATGAGTAGATCTTAGCTAGTGTTTACATATAGCGTGTCCCTAGATTGATTTTACAAGAGGAAAACTTTTTTTATTTTTGATTTTATGACGAAAACTTATTCTTTATGAAAATGCCTGCTTTCTTAAAAAATACGATTGCAATTAACAAATATGAAAGTTTGTGTAAAGAGAGTCCCAAAAGTTGTATAATGTGAAAAAAGATTCAAGAGTAAGGTTTAATGTTATAGTAAAATGAGAAATAAAAAAAGTTTTTTAGAATCGCCCCGTAAAAAACTAATTTAAAATTTTATTAACAAATTTTACAGGGTGAAATATATATTTTTTTATTCAATGCGGATTGATATGGAGAAACTTTCTTATTTTCATCAAGGATAACTTCCTGTCATATATTCATAAATAAGAAAGTTTTTCCGTGTCAATCCAATCGAACAAAAAAAATTAAAATTTCACCCTGTAAAATTTTAAATTTGTATTTAAGGGTACTTAGAGTCTTTTTCACATTATT
The DNA here is from genome assembly GCA_029963845.1 of Rhamnusium bicolor. NCBI lineage: Eukaryota > Metazoa > Arthropoda > Insecta > Coleoptera > Cerambycidae > Rhamnusium > Rhamnusium bicolor. The sequence continues at coordinate 195,538 of JANEYF010001446.1, read as the reverse complement.
CAACTTTTTGAGCTCCCTGTACACAAACTTTCATTTTTGTTAATTGCAATCGTATTTTTTAAGAAAGCAGTCATTTTCATAAAGAACAACTTTTTATCGTAAAATCAAAAATAAAAAAGTTTTCCCTCTTTGTAAAATCAATCCGGAGACGCACTGTATTATACATTTAGAAGTGATTAGGAGTAAAATATTGCTGTATTAAACCTTAATATTAATTAGTATTATTACTACATAAGCTTATTCCTAATCCTAGATATATGTTAAACAACAAATTGCATCAGTTTCCCCTACTTACCTAGCGTTCATCCAACAATAGATAATTGGATTGTACATGGAATTACTCATCGCGAGCCAGTAAATAGCCAGATAAGTCTCCTGGATGTATTCAGAGTTAGTTATCTCAGGAAAATAGGACGTCACGATGAAATATAGCTGATATGGAAGCCAGCACACAGCGAAGATGATCACCACGACCATCATCATTTTAACAACCTGAAACAAATGAGTTTTAATTTGAAAAAGTATAGATAAAGAACTTGGAAAACATCTCAAAGAAAGCATCAGCCATTTTTAGTTTGAAATAATATAAAAATATTATTTTTCTACGACTGCTATGAGAATTTAAAAGTAGCACATTTCTTAAAGGTCCATTCTTTTCGTCTACACGTATCGAGTCCAAGTTACAAGTACCTACATGAACAAATAAGCAAATAACATGCTTTGTAAAGAGGGAATTCCAAGATTAAAGTTGAAATTTCGACTTTAATATCAGAATTCCGACTTTATTCTTGGAGTTACGAATTTATTCTCAGAATTCCGATTTCAATTTCAGAAATATTGTTTAAAAATTAATTGTGGCATTGACTCGTTTCTTTTCCTTCTTTTTTGATATTTTTACCACCTAAATACCTATCTTCTTTAATAAACAAAATACAGAGGACTAACCCGTAAAATAGACCTCTGCTCCTGTGGCCGAAATGCACCAACACTAACAGGTAGTTTATAAAATTAATTTTAGTTCATACTTTTTAGAAATCTCTTTGAACGCAATTCCAATTTTATAGAAATCTTTTTTGATTTCTACTTTTTCAGTGGTCTCTTATTTCTTAAGGTAATTTAATTTTCATTGTGTATTTTTTGTGTATTTTAGAATAGGTTTTATTAGTAAAATGCTGTTACATATTTCAGTACAAAAGGATTCTATTACTTACAAACCGGTTCTTGATCTTGATGCTACTTTATCATGTATCATTTCATAAAAAAAATAAAAATATTAGTGAGGAAAATTTTGTGTCCTTAAAAATCAATTTGTTAGGGAAAATATCGTCGGGATAGGACAAGGATTAAACTAACTCATTTCATCAGCTACCGTGCTAACAAAAGCTAACAATAATATTAATGATATTCTGAAAGATGCCTCCTGAAGGGTTACAGGAATGTATATTAAGTTATGCAAAATTGCAGTCATAGCATTAGTTTAAGTAGGGAAAAGTTACTGCGGTTAAGTAAATATGGCGAAGGCGAGAGTGAAAGCTATCATAACTTAGTTTTCGATTTGTCCCCATCTTACATTGGACGTAGCTTGATGAAACTACAACGGGACCATCGTCGAGCAATGCCTTATAGTTTGCAAAAATTTGTATGTAGTAATGACGGAACAAATCCAAAAAAAACATACTGGCGAATCTTTTCAGATTAAAAAGTAGAATAATAAAGTAGGTACCCTAAAACAGATGATAAGGAGATACATTTTCGAGCGAGATAAGCTCCTCAGAAATAGTTAGAAATATCTAATATGGTTGCTCTAACTTGGTTCTAAATCGCCGGTCACCGGGCTTTTTAAAATATTACAAGAATAAAGTACCCTTGAAACAGAGAGTAGAGAGTTCAAATTTTACAAACAGATAACCCATCTCAGAAACAGATAAAAATTATAAGTAAGGTAACCCTAGTTAAGAATATATAGTACAATCGCTCTAGGTTTCCCCCGGGTCAACGTCTTTTTCTGAAAAATTGCAAGAATAAACTACCCTAAAAACAGGGGTTAGGGAGCTCATATTTTTGTGAAAGGGAACCCCTTTGGTAGCAGTTAAGAATATATAGTATTACTGCTCTGGGTTCGTTCTAAACCCCGGGTCAATGACTTTTATTGAAAAATTGCAAAAATAAACTACCCTCAAAACAGGGGTTAGGGAGCTCATATTTATGTGAAAGGTAACCCCTTTGGTATCAATTAAGAATATATAGTATGACCGCTCTAGGTTCGTTCTAAACCCCGGGTCAATGACCTTTTTGAAAAATTGCAAGAATAAACTAACCTCAAAACAGGGGTTAGGGAGCTCATATTTTTGTGAAAGGTAACCCTTTTGGTAGCAGTTAAGAATATATAGTATGACCGCTCTAGGTTCGTTCTAAACCCCGGGTCAATGACTTTTTTAAAAATTGCAAGAATAAACTACCCTCAAAATAGGTGTTAGGGAGCTCATATTTTTGTGAAAGGTAACTCCTTTGGGAGCAGTTAAGAATATCTCGTATGATCGCTCTAGGTTCGTTCTAAACCCCGGGTCAATGACTTTTTTAAAAATTGCAAGAATAAACTACCCTCAAAATAGGTGTTAGGGAGCTCATATTTTTGTGAAAGGTAACCCCTTTGGTAGCAGTTAAGAATATCTAGGTTATCACGGTTCACTGAACCGTGACAATAGTTTAGGTATAAATAGGGTAGATTGTTAGCATAAGTTTAGTTTTAATCATCTCCAGGTGATGCGTCGAGTGCAGTATATCAAAGGTTCCAACACACTCCAGGGCTATTGAAAATTCTCAAGAAGCTATTGTCGATCCCAGGGTCCAAAACGATTTAGAAACTATACACCTAAGCTTTTCATGATTCCCTCCTGTTATAGAACAACTTGAACATCGCCCAAAAACAGGAGACGTTTTGTCGCAATTCATCGAATGCATGGGGAGGAAACGAGGGGCGCGCCTCTGGCTTTTGGCAGATAACGAATATTTTTCATTAATGTAGACAGTCCTTAATCGTTCGTTCGTCAAAACAAAGTGGGCGCAAAAAAGAATTATTAATCATTAAATATTAAACGCATTTTTTAAAAATTTGCTATGCCACCCCTGAAAATTTTGAAGGCATCGCCCATGAATAGTAGACCTACCAAAGGGCAAAGGAGTGGATTGTTTAGGGCCTTAAATAAATATGGCGTCTTTACGAATGTTTCTCTATTTTAAACATGCGCCAATAACATTTGTCGAGATAGAACGTTCATTTTCAACATATAAATGAATTTTTGCAGACAGACGGCTGATTTTAAAAGAAGAACATATGTAGCAACTTTTAATAATATACTACTTGTAAGGAATAGAAAAAAATATATTTGTGTAAACTGTTAGTGCCAATATACTTTCACTACCACTACTACTAATAATAATGTTTTATTGTTCGTAAGACCAGTTCCATTGGTATTGAACTCGTCAATTGATACAAAGCATACAACAGGCAACTAAATACTACTACTTGTTACAATAATGAATAATATGACATTAAAGAGTCATAAGAAATATAAAAAAATATATATATACACATTCACACATAGTACACCTACACACATGAAGTCCATTTCAAACACACCTTCAACACAAAAACTGTCGGCTTTTTTGACAATGGTTAAAGGATCAAATAAGCCGACGTCCCTTATGTCGCAAATAAGCATATAAACTACATACACACTCATATATACATGTAGAATTTTTGTTGTTCAAAATCTATACCCCATATATTTGTTAATGTTATAAAAACATATTCTAATAGAAAGTGACGTACGTACTTTTCTCCTAAAATGTTTTATATTATTTGGTTGTTTCATATATTTAGGAAAGTTTTATACCCATGTATTTAGGACTCTTCTCATACAATGATAAGGTACGGCTATGGATTATTAAATTATCTTGATGACGTGTGTGGTAATTATGATTATGGTTATTTCTCATAGATTCATATAAATTTGACTTTACATATGTCACTATTTCCAAAATAAAAATGCATGCTAGTGGTAATGTTCTTAGATCTTTAAATATATATTTCTACAGGAAGTCATTCTATTGACTCCTACTATATTGCGTAATGCTCTTTTTTGTAATATAAAGACTCTTTCACTGTAATGAGAAGAGCCCCAGAAAATTATACCATATGTTATTTTGGAACAAAATTGTGCATAGTAATATGACAGCAACACATTCTGGTTAGTAGCATTTTTTTAGTCTATACAATGCAAAACATACACACGAAAGTTTTTTACCCAAGATATCGATGTGGGTGTGCCAATTTAAGGAATTATCGATATGGATTCCTAAAAATGTTGTTGAATTTACTTGAACTAAAGACTTGCCATTAATTTTGAGTAGATAACTTTCATTATAATTTAGAACTCTAGGAGTAAAATACATAAATACTGTTTTATCGCAATTTCTAAGTAATTTATCACTATTCAATTTTAAGGCGAAATTTTCAATTTTTTGCTGGGTGTCTAGTCTTAAGTTGTGTATGTTTACATTAGTATTTAATCAAGAATTATCATCGGCAAACATTATTAGGTTACTGTCATTGGTAACTTTTGGAAAGTTATTCACAAAAAGTATAAAATGTATTAGACCTAACTCTATTAATTTATATAGCATGTTTTCTCTTTGACAGATAAGATACTAACCACTCACTTAATTTTCGTCTGAGTTCGCAGTTTGATAATTTTTCAATGTGTAAATCGTGTTGTACAAAATCAAACGTTTTACTCAAATCTATGAATATACCAAAACATTTATTATTTTTGTCTAAATTGTCATACAAATTATTTAAAAAGCTAATTATAGCGGTTTCTGTCGAACTGCATTTTCGAAAACCGTGCTGCTCGTCACATAGAATATTACATTTTGATAAAAATCCCATTATTTTATTAAATACCACCCGCTCTAATATTTTTGATACAGACGACAGTAATACTATGGGTTGATAATTATCCATTAATTCTTTATCACCTTTTTTGAACAAAGGAATAATTTCAGCAACTTTAAGAATTTTAAGAAATATTCCTTCTGATAATAACCAATTTATAAAATATGTTAATGATTTTAAGATGTAGTTAACTAACACGTTTGTACTTATTTGATCTATGCCAGCAGAATTTGATATCTTTAGATAAACAATTATATTAAATATTTCGTTTTCAGTGACTGGCTCAATAAATATAGTTGGATAGTCCTTATTATTTTCCAGTTGACTTTTGTCAGTTTTACTATTATCAAAATTGTTCGCTAATTTATTAGATATACCAGCAAAATATGTATTCGTATGGTTAACAATTTCAGTGATGTTAGTCACTATATCATTATCAATTTTAATTTCAGTTATATTCTCAGATTTTTTCTTGCTGTTACCTAACTCAGAATTAATAATGGACCAAACAGCTTTAGACTTGTTTTCAGATGTATTATATAATGTCTCATTATTCAATCTTTTTGCCGCTTTAATTACTTCTTTGTATGATTTGTAGTATTCAATATGGCCAGGATTTTTTGTCTTTATCATTATTTTATGCAAAAGTTTTAATTTCTCTGAAGATTTCTTTATTCGACGTGTTATCTATTTGTTCTGGTTATATGTGTTAATTAAAATATAAGGAAAACTGATATTAATATAATAAGATAAGTTATCTATAAAGGCTTTAAAACCACCATCTACTGTTATCGCATTGTATATTTTAAACCAATTTTCTTTGCCGACATAACTTACAAAAGTTTTATAATTAAGATCATTATATAATCTAGTTCTAACAGTACCATTTAGGTTATATGATGTACATGTAGGAATATCAAAACATAAAAATTGTGCCGTATGGTTGGACATACCGTTTGCCACTATTTTACACGAATAGTTATAGTTACTATGACTTAAAAAATTACTACAGATATAATCTATTCCAGACGATGAATTTAGTTCAAATCTAGTAGGTTCCTTAATATGGAAACAAATTTTCAGAGAGCTAAAAAGATCATTGAGTCGGTATTTTTCTCTAGAATTAGTTTGAAAATCAATATTTAAATATCCGCAAATAATAATCATAGATTTATCTCGTAAGAGTTCCTTTTAAAAAAGCTCTAGTTTCTCATTACCAGAGGGTGATCTATAGATTGTTAAAATTTTAATTTTTTTGTAATTGTCAAACTTTGTTTCAGCACCTGCTATCTCGATTATTTTTTCTATTGATTTTGAACTAATTTTTTTTGTATTTCTTTTACTTCTAAACTAAGTGATGACTTATGTAATATAATAACTCCCCCCCTTTTCATGTACAGTTCTACAATAGGCTGCTGTTTTCATATAACTTTTTATATTAATATTATCTAATTGATGTGGTTTTACAAAAGTCTTTGTTAAACATGCAATATCTATGTTATTTAATATAAGTTGCATTTCGAACTCAACAACTTTATTCCTTAGAGATTGGATATTTTGGTGATACAAGTTAATTTTAACAGTTTTAATATTTTCATCATATTCTGATTGCTATTGTTCATCTGTATTATATCTAATTTTTTGTCTAAGTATTCTTTAGCAAGTACCGGATAGTTTAAATCATACACTGAATGATCAATATTTAAATTCTGATTTAAAGATATGTTTGTATCTATGCAATTAAGACATTTAGGTGCCTCACTATCACACTCTTCAGCAGAATGATCGCTTACCAATTTTGCACATCTAGGGCATCTTGAATTTTCACATAACTCGGCCTTGTGGCTTCACATTTGAAGCATCGAAAATCGCTAAAGTATTCGAAAACTCGACATCTTGACCATTCGATATATAAACTTTTTTCCATTTTTATTTTATTGAACGTTTCTGTGTCACACTCCAAAATCGCCATCCACTTGGTTTTTATTTTTTTTTACAGCTTTAACGTTAAGTGAAAGAAGTTCATGATTTCGGAACATATTGTTACGTGTTTGCTATCCACACAAACACCTCTGCTCGTAGATTCGTTGATTGAAAGTCCAGGTAACACTTATTCACTACTTTATTTACTAATTAACAATTAATAACAATGGATTAATTACTGTCTTAACTATAATCACACTAGAACACTTATAAGTCTCTTTCTTATTACTTCTTTACTCGTTCACGTTCAACTTAAGATTAAAATCTCGGCCCACCGTGCGTCTTATTTATACATCCATTCTCCCGGTCTAGAGCACTCCAGAATATTCCCGGCCGTTCGTGTACAATTCCAGCCTAATCTAACCAGTCTGCACAGTCCAGTGGCGTAACACTGCCCCCTCCTTAAGCCTGAACGTCCCGATCAGGCAATTCATTATTCCCTGCATACTTGGCTAGTCTCTCTATGTGCACCACCTTCATCTTGGATTTTGGACTTTGCTGAATTCTATATACAACGTCGTTTAGTCTGGTGACCACAGTGTAAGGACCTTCCCAGGGCGGGTGAAGCTTCGGGGACCTGCCTTTCTTTCGTTGTGGGTTATATAGCCAAACCAAATCTCCAGCCTGGAACCCTCCTGAATTCGCCTTAAGATCATAACGAGCCTTCATACGATCACTTGCTATGGCAATTCGGTCTCGTACCAGCTGATGAATGTTCCTTAGCCGTTCACCAACTTCATCGGCGTAGTCATTTACGGAAAGTCGCTCCTCATCCGGTGTGCCAAACACCAAGTCACATGGCAGTCTAATCTCACGTCCAAACATCACGCGAGCCGGTGTCTGTTTTGTTGTTTCATGAATGGAGGCCCTGTATGCCATAAGGAAAAGAGGTAAGTGACGGTCCCAATCTCTCTGATGTTTCTCAACCACTTTGGATAGGTGCTCCTCCATGGTTTTATTATATCTCTCCACCATTCCGTCTGATTGTGGATGTAGGGCTGTTGTTCTTGTCTTATGAATTCCCAGTAGGCGACACATATTCTGAAACACCCCTGATTCAAAGTTTCTTCCTTGATCCGAATGCAATTCTAGGGGCACGCCAAATCGACATACTAGATTATCTACCAGAGCTTGAGCGACAGTGGCTGCTTCTTGGTTGGGTATGGCATAAGCTTCAGGCCACTTACTGAAATAATCCATGGCAACTAAGATGTATTTGTTCCCATCATCTGTCACGGGGAATGGACCAGCTACGTCGATCGCAATTCGCTCAAAAGGAGCCCCTACGTTATATTGTTTCATTTGGCCCTTACTTCTTGTCCGTGGCCCCTTACTTGCCGCACAAACTTCACATTTGCGGCACCAAGCTTCCACATCTTGGCGGCTGTTCACCCAGTAGAATCGTTCGCGTACTTTAGTGAGAGTTTTGTTGATGCCAAAATGTCCGCCAGATGTTCCATTATGCACTTCCTGGAGTACTTTTGGTATGCGACACCTGGGAATTACCAATCTCAAAGTAATTTCCTTCCCGTCTGGACTTTCCCAAGCTCTTTTCAACAGTCCATCCTCTACTCTAAGGGAATCCCATTGTGCCCACAAAGCCTTCAGTCCCACTGCCTTGTCTGAAATGTCCTTCCAGCCTGGTCGGGCTCCTTTTTCTTTCCATTCCAGAATAGGACCAGTTTCTTGATCTTTTAACTGCTCTTCTCTTAATGTCTCTCTTGTCCAGTCGTCAGGAACATCAATTTTAACGGTGTTTACAATTATTATCCCTTGTTGTTTTTCTACCCGGTGGCAGTGCTTGCAGTCTTCCCGACAGGGTCTTCTGGAAAGAGCGTCTGCATTTTTATGGGATTTTCCAGGACGATGTTCGATTTTAAAATCGTACTGCTGCAGTTTTTCTATCCAGCGAGCTAGTTGGCCTTCCGGAGTCTTCAATTGCAATAACCACTTTAATGCAGCATGGTCGGTTCGAACCTTAAAGTGTTGTCCATATAGGTACTTGTGAAAATGGTCTATGGACTTGACGATGGCCAATAGTTCCTTCCGTGTCACACAATAGTTACGTTCTGGCTTCGACAACGTCTTGCTGAAGTACTCAATTACTTTTTCCTGTCCATTTTGAATTTGGGAAAGAACACATCCAAGTCCAGAATTACTGGCATCCGTATCTAATACGTACAGACCTTTCCGTTCTGGGTATGATAGAACCGGACTCGAACACAGTGCTGATTTTAGTGTTCTGAACGATGTTTCACACTCTTGTGTCCATTGGTACTGAACCTTCTCTTCTGTAAGCCGGTGTAGTGGCTTCGCAATATCGGCAAATCGTTCCACAAATCGTCTGTAGTAAGTGCATAGGCCAAGGAAGCTTCGTACTTCGTGAACATTTGAAGGCCTCGGCCAATCTCGTACTGAGGAAATCTTGTCTGGGTCTGTTCTTATCCCCTCCGAAGACACGACATGTCCTAGGAATTTTACCTCTTTCTGGAACATTAGGCACTTTTTGGGATTCAATTTCAGGTGTGCATTTTTAATTCTTCCAAACACTTCTTGAAGGTTCTTCAAATGCTCCTTAAAATCCCGTCCCATAACCATCACATCATCAAGATAAACTAGACATGTCTTCCAAGTTAGTCCTCGTAGTACCAGTTCCATCAGTCTTTCAAAAGTTGCTGGTGCATTGCACAGGCCGAAAGGCATCACAGTGAATTGATAAAGGCCACTTCCTGTCGAAAAGGCTGTCTTGTCTTTGTCATCTGGATGAAGTCCCACTTGCCAATATCCACTTCGAAGATCTAGAGTGGAAAACCACTGTGAACCTGCCAGCGTACTTAGTGTGTCATCAATTCGGGGTAACGGATAGCTGTCTTTTCTAGTGACGTCATTCAGCTTCCTGTAGTCGACACAGAATCTTAAAGTTCCATCTTTCTTAGCAACCAAAACTACTGGAGACGACCAAGGACTGGTTGATTCCTCAATAACTCCGTCTTTAAGCATCTTCTGTATCATTGCAGAAGCCTCTTCTTGTTTTGCTAATGGGAGCCTCCTAGGTGGTTGACGAATAGGAGCTGATTCACCAGTATTTATCCGATGTTGCACTATGTTGGTCTTTGTAAGAGCTTCTGTGTCCTTTGCAAATACTGTACTTTCTTTCTGCAAAAATTTTAAAGCTTCTCTATGTTCATCAGGAGTTAAATGGTCTAACTGGGCATTTAACATCTTTACAATTTCTTGGTCCATATCTGTAGACGAAGCTCCAATGATTTGTTCTTCACATCTCGCAATCCATGTGACTGGTTCGTAGGTGCCAATTGCTTCGCCTTCCTTGAATGTTACTGAGTGTGAATTTAGGTTAACCATTCTAATCGGTATCTTGTCTGTAGTCTGTGTTAACGTCCTTGCCAGAATTACATTGTCTGTCATTTTAATTGAGTCATCCTTCTCAACGAGGCCAAAGCGGTATCCCACAGAATTTTCCTCCAGGACTGCCTCAATTACTTTCTCTGTTAGTGCAGGAATTTTTACTGTCCTCGAAGTTAGTAGTCTAATATTATGGAATTTTTCATCTGCCGTTGAAAGAATAATTTCTTCATTTCCAATCCTGAGAACTCGTTCTCCAACGTCAAGTACAAATCCATATTTTTCCATAACGTCTAATCCTAAAATGAAGTCATCTGTAATGTCAGCTACGATAACTTGGTGTTTAAAACATAAGCGGCCAATCTGCAGCTCCATGTCGACTTCTCCATGAACCGCCGCCCTATCTCCCGTAGCTGTCCGGATGACTAATCCATTCTGTCCTTTATGTACTTTGAAACCCGTTATGAATCCTGCCCGTACTATTGATGACGTAGCTCCTGTGTCGATTGTGAACACACATTTCTTCTTATTTACATAACCCTCCAACAACAGACTACTTTGAACTCTCCGAAGTTGGGAAACTTTTATTTCTCGGGGGTCACAACATTTCTTGGCCAGCGCAGCCCCCAAATTGCCAGCCATCTTCAGTTTTCCTGTGGCTCCTCAACCACAGCAGTATTTATCCTTTCCGGGCTGCGTTGACGACAGTTTCTTTTGATATGGCCCACTTTGCCACACCTATAACAACGGATGCCTCCATTCGGTCTCCCACTACTTTGTTGTTGGTCTTGTCTCTGCTGGGAGTTCGATTTTGTCAATAGTTGGGTCATCATCTTGTGTAGATCAGATATCAGGTTTTGTGTTGTGTTGTCTGGCTTGTCTTCCTCCACACTCACGGCTCGTAATCTCTGATTTGATTGTGTGGTATCCTTATAGGCAGCCTCAATCTCCAGTGCATGTACTAAAGCCTCACTACTAAGCTTATGCCTGGCCAGCTTAAGAATTCGCCTAACTTCCTGGTCCCTTACTCCATCAATAAATGTACCAACTGCTAACTGTTGTTGAAATTCCATTGGTGCATCAGGATAGGCTAGATGGGCTAATCTTTCTACCGCAGCTTCGAACTCCTGGAGGCTTTCTCCACCTCGTTGTCTGCGTGATTTGAGCTGAGCCTGATATACTTGGGCGAGATGTTGGTCGCCATATCTTAGTTCTAACGCTGCCTCCAAAATGCTAAAGTTTTGTTGCTGTGCGGCAGGAATTGTTTGGAGCAGGTCTAATGCTTGGCCCCTTAGTGCTAATACCAATGCTGTTGCCTTTTCCTCATCGTTCCAGTTATTTGAACGAGCAGCTGCCTCAAACTGTCTCTTATAAGTTGACCATGAACTTTGACCGTCGAAGGAAGGTGGTTGCAACCTAGCACCAGACGATAGTACCAATTGGCCACTCCTCTCCCTTAATTGTTGCTTGAGCCGTGCTACTTCTCCTTCAACAATACTGACTTTTCCCTCAACTTGACCGACTTTTTCTTTAACTTCACTGACTTCAGCCTGTACATCTTCCTTCAATTGTTCAGTGACCGAGAGCATGGCTTGATGCTGTCCCTCCATAAGTTGTCTTAATTCTTCCTGGCGTTCCTTTCTCTGCTCTTCCTTTTCTTCCTGTCGTCTTATTTCCAGGCCCTCGATCATTCTTATCAAGTCTTCTTTTTCTTCCTGTCGTCTTCTCTCTTGGTCTTCTTTTTCTTCTTGTCGTCTTCTCTCTTGTTCTTCTTTGTCTTCTTGTCGTCTTCTTTCTTGATCTTCCATAATTTTTCTCTGTTCTTCTTTTTCTTCCTGACGTCTTCTCTCTTGTTCTTCTTTGTCTTCTTGTCGTCTTCTTTCTTGATCTTCCATAATTTTTCTCTGTTCTTCTTTTTCTTCCTGACGTCTTCTCTCTTGATCTTCCATAATCTTCCTTTGTTCTGCTTTTTCTTCCTGTCGTCTTCTCTCTTGTTCGTCCATCCGTTGTAACAATGCTGCAAGCATGTCCTGTGTTTGCTTCTCCGCCATACTTCTTGTTGTTGGCATTAACTCACGACACGTAAATCAATTTCAGAATAAAGTTTATTACACTATAAAGTCCGTAAAATGTTGATATCACGTCTATGAAATGTTCCAGAGAAATCTCGAAACAGCACTAGAAAGTCTTATTTAGAGTCTATACTTCTTTTGTGTTGACAAAATTCACTTATCTCCACTAATTGTGCAATGGAATGTTCGAGAATTTTCACGAAATATCACTAATAAGTCTTGTTTTGAGTCTATAACACGTTTCCGTTAACACAGTTTACGTATCTGCTGTGGTTTCCAAATCGAATGTTCTAGAATTGTCACCAAAAGTCACTTATAGTCTTGTTTTTAAGTCTACAACACGTTCCCGTCGACACATTTCACGTATCTCCTGTAGTTTCCAAATAGAATGTTCTAGAATTTTCCCGAAATTGCACTAGTAGTCCTTTTTCTCAGTCTACAACACGTTATTACTTGCGGCACTCGCGTATTTGCAACTATTTCTAAATCGAATGTTCTAGAAACTTCTCGAAATCCACTTTAAAGTCACTATTCAGTCCAGAAATAGTCCTCCAAACACTGTCCAGTAGTTTAATTCTTCGTGTTACCACTTATTTCTGAGAAGAACACTGTAGAACCTTTTCGAATATTCCAGAAATTTCTCTTCCAATCCACTTCCGACACCAAATTGTTACGTGTTTGCTATCCACACAAACACCTCTGCTCGTAGATTCGTTGATTGAAAGTCCAGGTAACACTTATTCACTACTTTATTTACTAATTAACAATTAATAACAATGGATTAATTACTGTCTTAACTATAATCACACTAGAACACTTATAAGTCTCTTTCTTATTACTTCTTTACTCGTTCACGTTCAACTTAAGATTAAAATCTCGGCCCACCGTGCGTCTTATTTATACATCCATTCTCCCGGTCTAGAGCACTCCAGAATATTCCCGGCCGTTCGTGTACAATTCCAGCCTAATCTAACCAGTCTGCACAGTCCAGTGGCGTAACAATATTCTGCTTTTTTTATAAAATTAATCAGCTCGTCACTATTCATCTGCTTATCAATATTCACGTTTTTGATAGTATGATTTCTTAAATCTGGTGTATTTATTTTTTAATTTTTTCCTATTTTTTTTTCAGCAGCATTTTTTAATTTTATAACTTCATCTTTACTTGAACACTTAATTAATATATCACCTTCCTTTACACTACGAATTTCTGCTATACTCTGCAGGTTTTACATATTTTTGTTTTCTTGCTCTTTTGTGCATTTTTTGACTTTATTAATACAACTTTACTTGCCACTTTTGCATAAGATTTTTTGGTACTAATATCACACTCTTTTTTGTTTTTTACATTCTCTTTAAAATAGTCTTTAGCCCAGCTATTTCAGAAGTAACTTCTTGTTTCAAATCTGTAAAACTGCTTTTCGTTTTCCACAGCTCTGCAACAGTCTTCAGACAAAACCACATTAGGTTTTTTAACTTTTCTATGACTTGTAGATCAGTTACTAACATTTTCACACATTTTAGGTGAAAAACTATTGCACTTTCCAAAACATTTAATAGTATCTCCTGTTGCCTTCTTTTTACATTTGCCACATGTATCATCCATGATTAAATAAAATTATTGGGACACTGTGTAGCACTCAGAATTGAACAGATAATATAGTGAAATTAATGGTAAGGTAAGAGAACTTTTATAGATAAAGCTTCAGTGAATGTAATAAGATCACAAAACATTTTTTTCTTAATTTCAACTATAAAAAATGTAAATTGAAAAATACAATTGTTTATAACTTTTTAAAAATTTTAAAAAAAATTATCTCTAAAAAAATTAGTTACATCAAGTAGTTACGATTTAAAAAAAAAGTTAAAAAACATTAATTTGTTTATTTATTATGAATTTTCTTTAATTTGCGTATTTTTTTAGCTAACGGTGCGTCAAATAGCAATTACTTCCTCACCCCTCAAAGTGAGGTATGTATTCGTAGAAAAAATTTTGAAAATTTTTATTGCATTTCTGGACGAATCTCGACGAATTATGACGATACACAAAATTTCAGATAAAACAAAATTTCTGTCTGTGTGTCTGTCTGTCTGGTTCGCGATAGCAGCTACAGTTTTTGAGATAAAGCTTTCAAATTTGGTACACATATTCTAGAGGTCAAGGAAGAGATTGAGTTCTTAAAATTTGAAATGTCAAAAAAAATATTAGTGACATTTTTGAAACCACAATTTGAAATCTCAAAATTTTTTTTTACCTTTCAAATTTTAAAATATTAGTGATATTCCACCAATGTGACTTTTTTGAAACTTCAATTTGAAATGTCAAAAAAATATTAGTGATATTCGACCAATGTGACTTTTTTGAAATGTCAAAAATTATTTTCTCAAAAAAAAAAAAAATATTAGTGACATTCCACTAATGTGACTTTCTTGAAACGTCAAAAATTACTTTTATTACAAACTCCACCACACATTGATACTTGATGTACATCTTATAACTAACTTTTGGTCAAAAAGTCAGGCTCGGAGTACGAATGGAGATTTAAAATTCCCCTTTACCGGACTAATACGCTGTAATAGCAAGTTGCCTTCCACACTGCTAACTTACGATAGTGACCTTTACGGTATCAGATATATTTCTTTATATTAATAATGGTTGACTTTATCCTAAAATTTATTTAGAATTTTTAGTTTTTTTTTCTTTTATATGCAGTATGTAAAGAATATCAAATTACATATAATTACGAGTTTTTGACAATTCTATCGATACAATATACCACTTTTATTTTAAATTATATTATAGACTCGTAAACACCGTACAACACCATTCACCACTACTTCCTTTAGACATTTTTAGAACCTACTCTACAAGGTAAACCACTGAGAGATATTAGTTTGCAGTAATAGTTTAAAAATATTTGGTTTTAATTGATTCCTGTGCGCTAACCCTGTTTTTGACGTAATGACTCGCCGATATCCGAACTGAACTTATAACCTACTTTGTCTCAAAAATAATAAAATTTATAAAAATATGTTGAATTTGACATTTTAAAAATTAAATCAAATATAACAGCTCTCAATGTCACAACAATACAAAAAGAGCTTTTTCTACGACCGTCTGTTAAAAATAGGCCTACGAAACACGTTTTAAAAGTGATTTTATATTGTTCGTAGGGTTGATTCACTCGGCTTCGCCTCGTTTGCAAACTTTCCCACTTACCAAATAAAATGACACTTTTTGAACCCATGCGATCTGGATGAGATGCATTGGACCGACATATTTTATCTAAATATTAATACATTTTATTAATTTGTAATTTAAACGTGAAGAGGTTGACTGTGCGTGGAAACATTTGTTTATACACAATCCTTTCATGCCAGTTTAAGTACAAAATTACGAAATTTTCAACTTTGGTATTTGTACAGGAAAATACAAAGATATGTTCCACTTTTAAAGCTTCATTAACTCCTTTAATTGTAGAGTACAATAGGCCTATCACCGAGTTTATTGTTATATTATTTAAATATGAGAAAAGTTACTAATGATCCTGCAATGGGTTGGAACCTTTGATGTGGAGATAACATTGACGTAGTTTTCCACAAAACACCAAAACACCATACACTTCACTTGACGCACGTTACGCCAACCAAATTATCATCATCTGATGATGAGATGATCAAAACTTTTAATCGACTTCAGATGATGCCAACTTGGTTGTCCCATCTAAAACAATGATTATGTAGCAAGTACAAAACATAATAAAACAATAATTAATAAATTATATAGTAACTACACACTCGTCTGTTGACCGAAATAACTTGCAAAATTAACTTTTTTATGTAGTATTTCAATACATTTTCTGTTTTGATAGTGATAATAGTTGACAACTGTTATTATTCGTAAAGACAAGTATTAATTCATAATACCTTTTTTTACCCATTGTTCTAGTAAACAATAAGCACTTTCGTGTAATTACGTGAAAACATGTATATACAGGGTGTTTTAAAATAGGATTCCAAACTGCTACAGCCTATATTACTCATCAAAATAAGTCAAAAATTTCTTATAAACATGAAGCATAAAGCTCATCCCCAGAGAGTTAGAGGCCCTTAAAAGGGTTCAGATTATATTTTTTTTGTTATTTGAAGAGGTAAAAGATAAACTGACAATTTTTGACATTCACTTAGTTTTCATGGTGAATAAGATGCGCTAGTTCTGTTTTGGTTATTAAAATCATGGGCGTCTGACGTTTCGGATTTGCTACATTATTTTCGCCATGCGTCATGATAATTTTAAGGTTCAATTTACTCGATAACAGTTACCGATATCGACATAAATAAAGAGAGCCTTTTTTTAAGTAAACATGTATAAAAATTAAAAATGAATCGTAAAAATTAATAAAAAGTTGAGCAAAAAAAACTACAGGGTGAAATGCCATTGCCCCCCCTAAAAGGGACGCCCATGATTTTAGTACCAAAAAAAAAAACTAGCACTTCTTATTCAGCATGAAAAACTAAGTGAATGCCAAAAATATTGTCCATTTATCTTTCACCTTTCTTTAAATAATAAAAAAAACTAATTTCTTCTGTACTCCATCCTAGGGATGCGTTTTATGACACATATTTATAAAAACTTTTTGTTTTATTTTTATGAGTACTACACACACTAGAAATTTGGAACCTTATTTTAGAGACACCCTGTATAAAATCAACCGACACTGGTATAGTTTTTTTAATCGTTTATTTTAGGTCGGCCAATTTCCGCTACCAGAACTAATCACCGACGCCAGGAGACGAGCTACCCCAACCTGAAAATTTTGCCAAACCTCTGCTCTGCCGAAGAGTAGGTATTTTTTTTACTTGCCTAGCATTTAATAGACAATGGACCAACAGCTTTACATCCCTTTCGAAGAATGGTATATCACCTACACAATCCTTGCCTAAGATGGCATAGCTTCTGCGTATACGCTATTATACAAACCGCTAGAAGACGGGACGAGGTTGCCGAGTTTCTGTCACAAATAGGATAAGGCTTTGTGTGAATTTCTTTCGGAAATATTTGTTTATCGATTTCTCCCTAGCTGGGTTATTATCTTTTTTGATTAAGTTGGGCGCCTCATGACTTGCTGTCACGAAAATTATTTTAGTTGTGTTGCCTTGGTATTTGATCGTAGGAATGGAATTTTCTCAAAGTCGATTTTGCTTATACAGAGGTAAGGTCTATAGCCGGTTCTTCTCCTCGCTGAATTTCTGTGTGCCTTTGGCTATGCTGGCAGAGCTGAGTAAGACTTTAGCAACTTCTCTTCGGCGGTCCTGGCTTAAGGGACTTGTTTTTACCTCAGACTTTGTAACTGAAGGATTTAATCAAGAGGGTCCCTGGCAATTTGGCTTTTTTCTAGCCTAAAAATGGTTTTAAGGAATACTAAAAATATTTTTTTCTACGATTGTGTTGAAAGTAAAATTTTCTAACTTCAAAATGACTGCTGAAAATGCCACTTTACCGCACGCCGTGCAGCAAAGAATTTGCCACACGCCTCGATTACATCTTCACACACAAAGAGTGCGTTTACCTTAAAGAATTATATTATTTAACTGGTAATAATAATTAAATTCTATGAATGTACATTAATTACATAGGAATTGCAATTACTTAAGTTAATACTTGGAAAAACTGGAACATTTACATTGTTAGAAATACTAGAAATACATGTGGACCAATGTTTATGGCATTTTCGTTGTCGCACATTATTTTCTTGGAGACACTTATTTTGTTGTTAACACTATCTTCTATATATGCTTCTGCTGTTGTTGAAGAACGTCACCTACCGTGTCTTTTCACACTGGTAAGATCTATTCCAGCATCAACCAAAACAGTCGCTGACGTTCGGCGAAAGCAGTGTCCAGTAAAATTTTCAGGTTTAGGAAGTTATAAATATTCTGCAATTTTTTTTACATCTGTCAAAACGTGTTTATCTCTACCACTTGAACTGTACACTTGCTATGTTTGTATTGAATGAAAAATCGTTTACGTCTTATGAATGCAGGTCTAAGTTGAACATATCGACAATAAAAATCCAACTAATTATCTCCTTTTGTAACTGAAAACGTTCAAGATTTATGCGTTTTAGAATCTGGAATGATTATGAACAAACATTCTCCATTGTCCTGAATGTCATCTATGGTACTATTCATCAACTCCTCCATTCTGTGGGCATCAGCCACTCCAATAATTAACACCACCTAAAATAATGTTTTATTACAACATATTGAAAAATACTGAAATTTGTACTTATTACCTTTAGAAGTAAAAATGTGTCATCAGGAGCGTTAAGTAAAAAAGCATTAATTTATTCTCTGGTGAATACTTCAGATTTCTTTGCCTTGTAGCCTACAGATACTCTTTTTAAAAAGGCAATTAGTTTCGGAAACTTCGAAATATCTACATTTTCTTCCAATGACAAATTGCTTCTGAGCATTGAGTAAATTTACCACATCATGGAAGATTTCAGCATTTTAGTCTTTTCGGCGAAATAGGCGAGTAGGTTCACTTCCGTATAAACATTCATCTTCTTTTGACGGCACCAGTTTACGAAAAGAAGTTTTTCCTTCTTATAACGTTCTTTCGATTTACGTGGAAGGAGGTCGGAACTCACACTTTCAGCGGCTGCAACAATTTCTGCAGGAATATCTTCGTCTGAATTCATCACTTCCTCAAAAGCAGCAGATACAAGACAGAACGCGTCAGTTTAGCAAAACAATTTGTTTTGTTTGTTAGTCATGACAACCGTTTGAGCAGTACTTGATCTTTATTATTTTAAATAAAATCTGACAGGCGGCAAATTTAAAATTTTGGAAAGACTAAGGGAAAATTTCACAACCGCAGGAAAAATAGTATGTAACACATGTGGCAAGCTTCATTGCAATACTCGTATGATAAGAACACTTGCTGTGCTCATGTTCCTACTTGCATACATCGTTTTGCAATGAAGCCCTTGCCACACTTGTAATGCAAGTATTATTTCAGTCAGCTTTTATGTAAAAATAAAATTGAAAAAAAAAATGTCTTTTTTAGTTTCCTGCGAATGCTTTTTGAATTGATATTTATTTTTTCAGTCGCTGAAGGCCAAAAATAATTTGAACAGAGGGTTCCTTACAAAATTGAATTTTACTAGTGAGATCAGGTGATTTGTGAGTGTAAAATTTATTTGACTGCCGCTAGGACCAAAAATAAAATTGGACAGGGAGTCCTTTAGATGAACGTAAAATTCATAATCACAAAACACTTTCAATTTCTGGAAAGATTGTTGAAATTCAGCAGATCGGACGGCAAGTTGAGCTACAACTCGGATACTACTGGCCTGCCTAAAAGGTCGTGCAAGACTTCACAACTTTTCTTAATAATGAACGAATTGTAAAACAAAAGTTGGATTCGAAAAAAAATTGTTTTAGCAGTGTATCTTTTTATACTTAATGTTATTTTATTAAAATGAAAATAAATTTGAAAATTTATTTTCAAACGACTAAGTCGAAAGTGACTGAAAATTTAAAAATTAATTCTTCAATGTCCTGGTGGACTAACAAAATGATTTAGATGAAATTTATTTTTTTGTAAAAATTTTGGCCATCGATCTTTAAAATTCAGTAAATTTTGAAACTTTTATGGCAGCCTAGTAAACACTGGAAACTTAGAACTAACCAAATTTTGTTGAATAAATGAATTTGGAGTCAAGCGAAGCTTTAATTTTAAAATAAGTTAAATTTTCTAATATAAAACTGGGGTTCGAGAATTTGTCTTAACAAACCTAACAAAATAATTAAAAAAAAATGAGTACTTCTGGTTCTTTGCGGTAAATGTTTTAAAATCACTTTATAGGTGGTGGACGCCGTCTTCGTGTCTTGGATACCAAAAAATAACCCAGCCTTGTGCGTGGAGAAATTTCTTAGTGCCTATTTTGCGACTTTTGGGCCCCGTGTGAGAACTATTACCTGTAAAACGGTCAACGAGGGACTGTACTAAGGGCTCTAGATCATTTGGTGTTCAATAATGGGGTTCACGCCCGGTTTTAAGTTAATTTTGATTTTCGAGTTTTTGTGGGGTTATAGATCGAAAGGGAAAATCAACAACACTTATTGAATTTAATGCCGACGTTTCAAAAAAATTAATTTTTTTAATTTTCAAGGTTCAATTCATATGTTGTTTGTGTCTAAAATACAGGAGTTTCTTACGAAACACGATCTCATAATTATTATAAAATAAATCTTATAATAAATTAAAATAGTTTTTTAACAAAAGTTAAAACTTATGAAATAAGTAAGACAATACACATACACGTTAAAATAGTTACTATAGTAACTATAGTACTATAGTAAAATTACTATGTCTGGCTGGTCTACCAGTTCTGTAATAAAAAAAGTCATGTAATATTTTCTAGTAAGCATAACATTGTCAAATAAATAATTTAAAACCATTTCCTAATAAAAAAAATAAAAAAACCTTAATTCCAATGATATTACTAATTTTCTGATATCATGAAATTTCTATTGCGCTGCTTTAATGTGGTTACGTAGCTTTAATGTGGTTCTTTTGACCAAATACAGTTCTGCCGTGCAAAGGCAAAACAATGTAATATGAAAAAGGCAGTTTTAAGATAATGGAATTTAAAGTTTAATTATATGCCAAATCATTATTTCATAAGATATGTATATCAAATTTTTATAGGTAAATAAAAGTAACATGTTTTTTGAAGTCCGGTAGATAATTTGTCAGAAAATTTAATTTTGTTTACAATATTTCTCTTAAATTGTTTTGCCTGTGTTTATGCGATTTCAGTAATGTAAAAAAATATGGTAAAACACTGTAATCGACATTACATTGTTTTGCCTTAGTTCTATGTAGATGTTTTTCCCATGGAATTTGTGAATAACAATGTGTGATATAATACATTATAAAATGAAATTTTAACAAATATTGCCAAAAACTTTATTTTACTGATATAAAATATATAAAATATAACTTATTTTAATGACTGGCTTACGAAAGAACCGCTTTATATCATTCTACTGAATATATTATTAGGTATTATTAAATCCCGTCGTCTACCAAATCATTGGCGTCCTCATTTATAGGTATATTCATCCAAAATGGCCTTCTATTTGGCTGCATTTTAGGGACTAAATTTTTTAAAATTACCTCTATTTTGTTTTTAGAAATTCCCCGAGGGTTTTGAGTTTTTGGTGGTAATTTTATTTCAACTCTTTTTTTAATAATATTACTGACACATTCATACTCAGCATCATCGAAATCAGTTTTATAAAAGAAATTTAAAGAGTCTTTTTTAAACATAGCGGAAACAATATCTTTATAATATGGCATATTCTGTTCACTGTTATTTTCAGTATTTCTCTTTCTATTGAAGGTTATAAATTTATTTTCTAATTTCATAAAATCATCCACTTTCATTTCTATTAGGTACATTTGTTCTTTTAGAAGACTTTTTGCAAGTTTCAATAAAATCATTAAAGTCTTCTATATTTCCCTGCTTACGAATGGACTGCTCTATTTTACCATGCAATCCATCGGCAGCCATGTATGTATGTCCTGGAATCAAGTAGTTTAATGTAATAGTTAGAGTGGAACAATATTCTGAGTTTACGTAGGTAAGAATTGAAGAAAAAAATATATTGTTTTTATTTTGTCCACCACAATTATCTAACCATATAATTATGTGATGTGCATCCCTGTTTAGCTCCAATAACTTTAAAAATGCGCATGAGATATCTTCCGCTCGTCGTCCAGCTATTGCTTCATGCCAAATGATACAGAAGTGCTTGTTCTCTTTACGCATTGATGCAAAGGTTTCATTGAGGACAATTAGTCGAGATGTGAAGAATGACTCCTTAATTTTGGGCATTCGAGGAAGCATAAATACCTTCTGTAGGTCAGCAGCAAAAACTTTTGTATTCGGGTCTGATAAATTACCATCCATTCTATACTTTTTTCCGGTTTTCTCGACCTGAAAGTATTTAAAAATTTACAATATTTTAATAAACACTCGGATATATTCACTTACCTCTTGCAAATGTATTTTTTTTAATTCCATATTTTCGTCTGTTGGATTCACATCCATTTCAATGCAGTACCCACATTTATCAGCTTGTACTTCATAAAATGCAATATTCATATCATCTAATGTTTTTCTGTACCTCTCGTAGGATATTTTATAGTTTATCGATGTTTCACAAAAGTGGTCGTACATAAATTTAATTGTTAAATCTGCTGGCAAGTACTTTCTATTTGGTGCGTGATGTCTTCTGTAATGTGATGGTTTAGGATTGAATGAGTTTATATGAGCTTTAATAGGTGAAAGATTTTTTTTGTTTGAAGGTTCATGTCGGCCTCTCTAATCTGATGGAGGTATTAATTTTTTTGATGCCATGTTCATCCTTGGGTGATTTAAGTAGCCAGTCTACCACAGTAGAACTTGTATATCCTAAAGTTGATAAAAAGTACTTTTGACACACAACTAATGATTCATCATTTTTTGGAAAACGGTAAGTTCTTGTATAATTCCTCTTACTACCTTCTACTTTTCTTCTGGATCTAATTTCTGAGATTTGATTATATAGCCATATCCTTTGTTCGTTTTTGTCCATTGTCCAATAATACTCATGAATTGTTTTTCTCTCATCGTCACTAAAAAATGACCCACATTTTTTATTTTTGCAGTTGCATAAACGTTCTTTCTGAGGATGCTTTAATTTATTATTTTGTTTTCTGTCACGTTTTGATCTTAACCTTTTTGTTTTCCTTGGCGGTTCTCTGTTTTCGTCAGGTTCTATATGAATATTCTCAATTACTTCTGACTGGTTAGGATTTTCATTGTAATTATCTAGTATTGGTGGTGTAAAGTAAACTCTATCAACATATTCAATTGGATTTAGTATTATTTCATTATTTGTGTCAATGTCATTAATTTTGACATTTTCTGGTGTTCCGTTTTCGACGAAATTAAATAGGTGCTTTTTTTGTTTAGTGGAACCTACTCTTTTTCTTTTTTATTACATTTTCCTCATCTGAATCTGTGTCAGAAGAATTAGGAACAAAGTCTTTATCTCTATCAGAATCATCTACGTCCTCCTAGAAACAAAAAATCATTTAAGATAAATTTGAGAAATATATTGAGGGAGGCTGATGACCAAAACATTTTTTAGATCTTGAATTCTGAGATACACACTATATCACAATTTTTACTTTTTTTACCCCCTTTAATGATGATGTGGGGATATAGTGGTGGGGGTGGCCGATTTCCATAAAAAATTTAAAATCCTGGCTTCTCATATACATATACACTAAATAGCAAGTTTATATACTCTTACTAGCTCGTTTTACTTACCACCCCTCAACGAATAAGCTCAAAATATAATCTAGTTTCAGCTCTCGTTATAATTAATGCATAAGTATACCAATATTATGTGGATATGGAAATGACTAAGGTTTTATATAGTTTTAAACCTTTTTTTATGTTCGATTTTAGACAATATTTTCTAATATTAAGTACCTAAGTAATGAATTGTCTTGACTTTGAAATAACCCCAAAATATTTTATTCTCTTTTTATATGCGTATTTTTCTTAATTGAAAAGATTAAATACAAAATGTGCACACCTAATTTGAAAGTTTCGCCCACAAAAGTGTTAAGATGTTTGTACAATTTTTTTCACTTATGCATAGGAACATACTTCACTTGAGAAACGAGGAAGCAATTGGAAACTAATTAGTAGGTTCCTCCACTTTGTAATATTCTCAATTTTGTTAGTTATTACATTAGCAGACAGCAAGAAAATAGAAAAGAGATTATTTACTTTACGTCCATTTAATACTATCTTAAGAAACTTACTGCCTATGTACTTGATTTTAAGGTTAGGAATTAAAAAATTATATTTATATTATAAAAAAATTATATTTACCCAAACCTCAGGCTCCTCATCTTCTATATTCATCTGCCTAGCAATTTCTACTAATTTCCTCGCTCTGGTCGACATCTTACACAAAATTAAGGCACTCACAAACAATAAACACACAAATATGCAGTTGAGTTTCTTAACACTTCGCGATATTAGAGCTATTTGGCGGGAAAACTAGTAAAACAGCGGTAAAACACTGTATGCGTTACACATACATTGGAATGTCAAATAGAAATTTGAACACCTGCATTGGCAAAACAGTGTAATGTCAACTACATTGTTTTACCGCTGTAAGAGCTTAATTTGTAGCCGGTACGTAATGCGTTAATGTATTATACACTGTTTTGACTTAGTAAAATAGGTCAATTTTTGTTGGTTACATTGTTCTGCCTCTGTTTAAAATAAAAGAAAGTCATATTACAGTATTTTGCTGTGACCTTATCTCAAAAACTATTAAGTATATTGCAATGCCAAAACAATATATTATAGAGCATGAAAAGTTAAGTTATAAATCGTTAAAATCGCAAAATCGCTATTTTGTCGATTAGATTGTTTTGCCTTTGCACGGCAGAGTTCACAGCTAAACAGCTGTAATCTTTCTTATTTTGTAGCAAATTAGCCATAGCTTTATGGTTATTATACTACGTTAAAAACCAAAAAAACGTTGTACTATTTTGGCTGCCACAACGTTGTCGCAACCTCATTAAAACCTCAGACAACCAAATGTCTGTTAAGCTAACTGCAAAGCGTTAGCACGAGTTGTTTACAACAGCTTGGGATGACAAAAAGCTTCATGCCAATTTAAAATTGAGTACCAGAATTGTTTATGTAAAGAACAAGAAAATATTGAAATACATTTTGTAAATCAACATTAAAATTTTTTTAAAATTAGTAGTACTTTAGTTTTATAGGTTTTGTAGATGAAATAATATGCTCAAAAGATACGTAAGACTGTGAACACTAAAAATCACTATCCTAAGTGTGGCGAAATTCTCCAGGTAAAAAAAGAAAACATTATGGAAAAAACATTCCGTAGTATTTTTTACAAATAAAAAATATGTTTCCTTTCTACTGACTTTTCTATATAATCTATTTATTTGTCAATAAAGCTTTACTAAATAAACTCTTGATAAAAGAATCGAGAATGAATAATTTGCATAAAAGATCATGAAGCACACAAGATTGCATTTATGTAACATTATACGTAAACAACTACCAGGTTTCTACAATGCCTCCATTAATCTTTCAGTAAAAAAATCAGGATAATCTATTTTTTTGGAATATTAACGCATACTCATTTATATTAATAATAAAATAGCATAGCGTGGGATATAATCTGAATAGTAATGTTATTACGAGTAGATCGAAAAGGTTTTAACTTATAGTATACTTTATGCTTATTGTCCAAAAATAAAGATTGATGGATGTACCTGCTTTAAACCGAGAGTACAATAAAGGTGAAGGGTAAAAAACATACTTGAATAGAGCTGAACGTAAAGAACTTATCAGTTTGATTACAGGTGCATAAAATAATAATGCTATTATATTAAATAATGGTTGAGAAAGGCGGAAGGCGAAGCACATTTTGTTCGTTGAAAATAAATTAATGGATTTTAAATTCAATACTTGATGCTTTGTTAAAATAATTAATGACTTTTAAAAAATAAAATTAGGCATAAATTCAGCTTAAGTAGACACGGTTATAATGACTCAAGCCATTAAAATTGTATTTAACTTCATATACTGTAACGAAATTGCAACTGAAATGAAATGGTTCCAGTTTGTCGTTGTCCGCGATAAATTAAGTTTCTGCCAGTCTAGTCCAGATGGCGCACCTAATTTCTACTGGAATAGTAGATTTTTGCAATTATAAAAAATACATAAATATCTATTTGTCTTTATTGCTCATACTGTACCCTCAAATGTTTGTCTTTTTCAAAATTATAATCCAGTTTAGGTAGCATAACACAACAGGCTTCTTCCTTCTTACTAGTGTAGTGTTATGAAGACAACACCTATAGTTCAGCGGTCTGGTAAAATTTATATGTTTTCTGGTATTATCGTATAATTTTATGATTATCATTATTTAAAAAGTTGCTATTTTGATTTAACGTACCTTTGGGGTAATTTTCATAATAATATTGTACCGTATTTATCTTAATTTACGCCTTGGGTGAATTTGCTTCTCAGTGACCAGTTCACGTTAGTTGTTCTTTAGAACAGCCATCATTAATATCGATTAGTATCGATTTATCGCGCCTTGTTGGCAATTTATCTAATATCCCTCTAATATTGTAATAATTTCGTGTGCTAATTTAAACTAACTTACGGTTATTGTAAATCTTAGATTTATCCGGCAACGGATGTCGCCACTTTGTATCGTAGTTAGTTGTTTTCTGTCTTTGTTTGTTGATCTTTTAGGTCACTTGGATACGTTGGTAACTGTGTGAGGAGTGGTGAATGGTGATATTTGAAGTTTGGTATCTCTTTTGGAGGAAATATATTTGTTTATAACCTTTGTGAGAATTACCTAACGTGGTGCATTTGTTTTGTAGTGGATCATTTTATAGCAGTGCATATATTTACCAACCAGACCTCTGTAGCGTAAGGTTTTTCTAAATTTAAAATATCGAGTACTTACTTGAACGTTAACTTAGTATTTAGTTAGAATCGCTGCTCTAGTAGAGCCTTGCCTAGTTCTCTGGCCTAGTTATCTGGCAATTGACTAACTTTTAATTGTCTGCAGTAAACATATAGTCAAGCAATATATGTTTATTTAACTTTATCTGGAATTCATTATTACCTCTCTACGAGGAACTAATAAATAATTTAACTTAACGTTACCTTTAATTTGACAATTATTATATTGTTTTATATTTATCAAATATTTATTTAAATTATCTTTCTATTTGTCTGACTGACCAGACATTCTAAATTCTATTTTCTTGAAGATTACCTTCTTTTAGTATAAAATATAGTGAATATCTATTTCACTTTGTTATTATCAGAGCTATACCAACTTTATTTGTTGGACTAGTATTTTTTCTATTTAACGTAACTTTCATTGATACTTAAGTTAGTTGAAGTCTTCAACTTCCTAAGATATTGTGGGATACAAATCCTAGTTTGGTTAGTTCGCAGTTTACTCTGTAAATTGGCGCGAATTGGCACCCAACGTGGGGCTTTGCTATATTTTTGGCATTATTTTCTTGAGTTGTCACTGAAATTTGGTTATCTTACGTGTTTTTGAATTCTGGGAAGCGAATAAAAGATCTTTTGACCAAACGAAAACATTTGCTAACTATTAACTTTATCATTTTAACTTTGACAAAAATTCTTAACCTTGAAAATTTCTGCAAAAAGTTTTTGAATTTTGAAATTTTTATTTTACTCAGTTGCTGTTATCTAATTGAGATATTTCTTTATCTATAAGTACGTGTGTAGTACATATTTATCAAAGTTTCATACCAGTAACTGTTTTAAATATTCTTTTCATAGTGTACCGTATCTTGACTTGTTATATCTTATCTATTTATATATTGGCGTAAATATTTTTACCGAATACATCGTATAGTATTTGAGAAGGACATTTGGCTTGCGTACCTACTTAGCTATAACTTTTTCTTATTTTGCTATCACTTGCTATATTTACCTTTCTCTAAATATCTTTTTCAACTTGTAAATCCTAGATGGAACCAAATCATTTGAAAACAAATGAACTTACGTATAAAATTCGTATCCGTAACTTAGATGCTTAGGTGATGTCGAAAGAAAACGTAAACTTTTGCGTGGTATCTTAAATCAGGAGAGTGCTAATCGCAGTTTTGTTCAAGGTACTCTTATAAATCCTTATACACATTCGGACGATGTGAAAGGTATTACTGACACAATAGCTGATTTACGGAAAATAATTAGTAGTTTTTCGGGGTAAAAAACGATGCCAATTATAAACGAATATCTTCTCGTCTAACTCACTTTTCTGGTAGATTATTTCGCTTACAAGCTGATACTGTAGAGTGCGAGACCATGAAAAAAAATTTGCAATACCAAATCTTGGATTTAGGTGATTTTGCTTTTAAAGTTGTTCCTTCTGCCTCTACACCAACTGAGATTTCTCCTGAGGTCAATAACGGTTACTTTCGTTTATATATACCTAAGTTTGCGACTCCATATAAATGGAATGTCCATTTTACCGATTCAACACAAAAGGAATCCGATTCCTTTTTTGGAAAAAGTTTAAATGAATCGAGTAGCTCGTGGCGCTTCCAAGGAAGATTTGTTTGCTTCGGCTTGTGACTTATTTAAGGATCAAGAGTAGACATGGTTCGCTAATGTAAAAAATAAAGTAGCTCATTGGGATGATTTAATAAAAAGGTTAAGAGAAGATTTTCTTCCATATTATTATGACGATGATCTATGGACAGACATTAATAATCGAATCCAAAGTCAGAATGAAAAAATTGTTATTTATATTTCTTCAATGGAAAGTCTTTTCAATCGCTTAACGAATAAACCAGATGAATTAAGTATCCTGAACAAAATTCGTAGAAATTTGTTACCGAATTATATCTCCAATCTAGCCTTGGAAAAATCATCAGCTATCGATAAGTTAACTGCGTTATGTAAACAGTTAGAAGAGTCATAAGTTTGGTCAAATCGCTGTAAACCACCTCCATCAAAACGATTTAGTTTACTCGAACCAGATTTAAGTTGTGCCTATCACAACGAAAACAATTTTAATTCTAACTTTTCTCGTAGAACTAATCACAGTTCTAATACCTCTACCGTTATCTTTTTAAAATGATGGAATTGTGGTACTACAGGTCATGCTTATAATCGGTGTCGTAAACTAAAAACTCTTTTTTGTTATGGATGTGGTAGGACAAATGTTTTAAAATCTAAATATCAGAATTGCTGTTATAGAAATTCATTTTATTTATCGAAGCAACAGTACAAGCCACGGAAAAGCCAAAGGCAAACTTCCTCTCCCGTAAATACCTCTGACCCTGAGTGGAACCAATGGCTCCGTACGGTTAAAAATTCATTTCACGTTGTAACTCGGTGAACCCTATCTTTGTAAAAAAATGCAATGATAATCTCCCTTATCTTAATGTAAATATTTCTGATAACCAGGTAGAAGCTCTTGCAGACACTGGAAGTATCTTTTCAATTTTAGGTTCTTCCAGACTACCTTTACTTAAGAAATTGAATATAGCTATTCGTTATGAAAACGGTGTCGAAGCCACTACCGCTGATAGACAAACCCAGGAGGTTTTAGGCCATGTTATTTTACCGCTTTCTATAAATAATGTCAGGAAACAGGTAAAACTGTTAGTAATTCCTTCCATTACACATCCTCTAATCGTGGGTATGGACAACATTGGTGAATTTGAAATCAATTCGCCTAAATTCATTACCGACTCATCCCCCTAATTCTATCTCAGCCATGGCTGCTTTAACTTTCAAGTTACCTCAGCCTAAATCAAAAATATCTTACAAGAGAACTTTACTTAGTAAGTCCTTTGACGATTATTCTATGAAACCAGCAGGAAAATCTATACCATGTACCGTTAATATCTATTATCTTAAGAATGCCTCCGATATTGACGTAGAATCAGATGATGATTCGCTATCAAGAAATTCCTCAGATTTAGAACCTGATATATAAATTTCTAATTATTTTATTTTTTCTTTTCTGGCTGCATCTCTCTCTTTTCTTTTCTTTAGATGCAGGGTTGTAAGGTGGGATCCATTAACACTCATTGCATGTGTGTAGTATATGTTGGGTGGCTTCACAGATCGTGTTATTTACAAACTTGTGCCGGGTTGCTTGATGATATGTGTTGCGCATGTGTGATGTAGTGTTTGAAGTCTTCTAAGATAGCAAAATAGTACCTTTTGTCGTTTTCATATATAGAATATTATCGTATCTTACCGTTTATCGTTGTATGTAAAACTCACTATATCGTACCGCATCCGATATATTTTAGATAATTTTTTTTTTGGTGATTTTTACATAATATATTCTATAGTAGCCTTAGTGGCCTCAATTATGATTTTGCTCTTAGAAGATTTCAACTCATTGACATTAACATCGTTATATTTTTCTCTTTTCTTTAGCTTATCTTTTCCCTTAGTTTTTTCTCGTTCATGTGTTTTCGTTTGAAGAGCTTTATCTGTTTGAATGTTGGAGTCAGCTTAGGAAATGTACTCTACCTTTATCCTTTTTATTTCGCTGTTTTTTATGATTTTTTTCGAAGCTGCCTTCTAGTGGGTTTCTTTATAGAGTATTAAATACTTCCTGAGATATTACAGTTCGGCCTGAGGGTAGCGAGGGTACTTCAGAGAGGGTTCATTATTGGGTAGTGGGTTAAATTCTCCTCCATATACCTATGACTCCGCATGATGTTGTAACCTCTTCAATTCAATTACCGTAATCATGATGGTTGATAAATTTCCTGGACTATCTCTTAAAATTCCCCAGGATTTTAGCTTTTCGTCTATCGTTATCTATTAATCGTTATTTTATCTTTTATTATGAGTTCTCTTAGACAACATTTAACGTTTTATATTTTAGTCCTGGTGTTTTCCAGTTTTAGCGATGACAACGGCTACACTGTGGATAAGGCGGTAAACCAGCGTCTTTGGAGGCCTAAGACCTGGGGTTCCCCTCCTAAATTTCTAATTTAGATTTCTTCTATCTTTGCTTTTAAATTCTCACATATTTGCAATTTATATTTGTTGTAATTAATTTTATTTGAAATGGTGCTCATACTGTCATAATCCTCTTTCATCGTTACTGAATGGGCAATTGGTATAGATGATTTTAAATTTCCATTATATAGTAATACAGCTTCTAAACTGTATATGGAAGAATCTATGATCAAGCGGCACTCAGAAGGGGAATGCTCGATATTAAGTTCCTGCATTAAACCATCAATATCAGTACACGCGCATAGTAAATTTTGCATATTATAAAATGCGGAAAATGTTGCATTTCTTTTTCTAAAAGTTATGTTTCTTTAGCCAGTAAGTTGCACTCCTTAAGTCGGGAATTAAGAAGTTCTGTTTGTTGTTTTGACAGCCCCAAATCACGTACCAAATCATTCAATTCATTTTGAGCAAAGGGTCACTAAAACACTAAACATAGAAAGTAAAGCTTCACCTTCTGTGTTTTAATGTGATGTTTTCAGTAGATTCTAAGAGTTTTGTGCTACCAAATTTTTTTAACGTGGACCAGTTGTTCATGGTAAAATATGGATATTGTAGGCCGAAAAAATCAAGCGCGCCCACACACTGTTTTTAGAAAACAAATGTAGACTTTTTTCATGGATACACAAATTTGAGTGATTTAACTGTTAACACATAATATAATGATTACTTAGTGGATTTAAAGTAGCATAATTAGGCTGCCCAAAATCTCCTAAATTTAAAAGTTTCTCGCTTTAATTGTCAACATCACAATGGCGGACATTATGCACGTTCGTCTTCGAGCTGGTTTTGAAAAAATAGCGGAGTTGTGTAGTGCAACCTCGGCTGTATTTATATATGAATACTTCTACACTATACATCGTATATTGACTGACTGTTTAGTTGTAAAAATTGGTTGAATGTTTAAATGCCGGTCTCTCTCCATTGATACTGTGAAGGGAACCATCAGTTTTAACACTGACGTAGTTTATCACGAAACACCAAAACACTGTAAGCTGCACTTGAAGCGCGTTTCGCCAATCAAGTTGGCATTATCTGGAGATAATTAAAACTAACCTTATGCTAACAATGTACCCTATTTATATCTAAACTATTGTCACGGTTCGGTGAACTAACCCATAAAGCGGACAAAAAGACAACAAGGTAGATATAACTTAACAATTATTATTAGTGAATTACGTGATCAAATTAAAATTTTAAATAAACATATCGAGATACTAAATTTGTCTGGAGTAGTGCAGCAAAAAGTGACAGATAAAATAAAAACTAAGAGACAAAAACGAATACAATAAGAACAAATATAATTAATACGGAAAAAAACAAAAAAAGTAAATCAGAACTTGTCAAACAATCCCTAAGTACCAATAAAAATGCAGGATGTGCAAAACCAACAAATCACCTTAATAATATTCAAGTGGCAACAGCAGTTCGGGAAGCTGAAATGCAAATGAAATGTAGTGAATACATAAATATCGCACAAAATAATAATCCTATTAATGACGCTGAATGGAAGAAGGCTCTTAAGAAATATAATAACGTAGAAAGTAATTCTGTTCTAAAATGTGTCCCAAAAAGGGCAATATTGCAAGTTTTTCGAGTTGCACCTAACACGGAAACAGAATGTTTAAAAACATTTTTGGAACCTAATTTTCCAGAGGTTATCTGTGAATCAATTAGCCCAAGACATCCTAATTTGTACTTATCATTCAAAGACAGCATTTTGGAGCGGGATTTTAAAGATGAAATGGATCCATCAAAGTCGCCAATAAATGCTTGTATAAATCGTTTTTTATACCTAACGAGGAGGAAAGAAAGAAACAAAAAGTAATTTTTAATCCCAATTTGCTTTTATTAAATATACCAAGCTTAAACATAGATAACATAAATAAATTCTTAAAGCTATTAATTTGGCCAATTTTTGTATTGACAAGAACGTTGAAATATGTGCAGAATATTTTAAAAGTACACCTAATATAGAAATTATATTATTGGTATGTTACAAATCTTTTTTCAGGGGATTTAAATATATTTCTTGATGAAATAGCTGACGTGCTAAATCTGGAATTTAAACCAAATATAAATATAAATATAAAACTCTATGGTGATATTAACGTAGATTCATATAATTGTACAAACGATTTTAAAAAATTATCTAATGTTTTGGATAGTTTTAATCTCATTACGATGGGGTGTGGCCTTCCAGGGTTTCAAGAAATCCTATTAAAATAATTGACTATATTTTTGTAAATTTCACTAATAATGGCACATCATGTGTTGTAAACAATAATATATCCAATCACAGAACTGTGCTTTATGAATTAAACTTAGAAATACCTAAACAAAGTGGTGTAATATCTTAAAAGACGTTATGATGAAAATGCAAGCAGCCTTTTTGAATCACTACTTCAAAAAGAAGACTGGTCATAACTTTAATCTTTACAATATAGCAATCATGCATTTGATTACTTTTTTAATATCTTTTATATTATTTTAATGTCTGCTTTCCTTTAAAAATAAATTAAAAAATAATGTTTCCTCAAATAAAAAAGTGGGTAATTGAAGAAGTTAAAACCTCAAGTTCTGATTTAAAAAATTGGCATGCTTTAATAAGTAACGTATTCCTTGAGCTTAAACCTGAATACAAGTATGCAAGTAAGTGTCATAGGCAACTTTTGATGAGAAAAAGAAAGAGTGTTACCAAGACAAAATAGTAAATCAAAAATCATTACCAAAACAGCATGGATTGTAGTTTCTGAACTGTTCAATAAATCTAGTAACAAGAACGATAACTTACACATAAAAATAAATGAAATTTTAGCTAATGATCCAACAATCATATCTAATGAATTTATTATACTTTTTTATAAGTGAATTTAAAAATATCGTACAACAAATTGTGCTGTAGTGAAGTAAATAAGACTGAAGAGAAGTTAATTTCACAACAAAACAAATTACTTCTTACTACCGTTTACTGAAAATGAATTATTTGAGTTGATAAAATGAAAATTAAAAAATGAAAGATCATCTGGTCATGATGATATACCAGTTTTTATCTTAAAGAAAATTATGCAGTGTGTCCACGGATCAGGTTGCCAAAAGGAACGACTTCTTTATTTAATCATTTACGAAAAAAAGTCAATCTGTATAATAAATTCTGTTTCTCTTAAAACCCCTAAATAACTATTCAGATTTAGGTTTATATACAGGGTGTCCAGGGTGAATTTTCTACATTTAGTGAATGAATGAAAAAATATTTAATTAGTTGCAGGGTGTCCCTCAGTAGAAGCTTCGAATTTTTTTGATTTGCCAAAATTTGTTCTTTGTAAAATAGAAAGGTTCTCTCAAGAGCCTATAAATAGCTATACAAATGTTGTTTTGTAGATCCCAGGGTCATCGATAAGAACAATTTTTATAAGCATAGAAAAAAATGTTTAATAAAATTACTACCAAATCCATAAGCCGTATTATTTTTTTTTTTCTTTCTGTTAACACTATACTCAGTTTAATGAACAGAAAGTTAAGCAACTCCTCACAAATACGCGCCATATTTGAAAATAATTTTTCTGTTGGTCGTATTTCCAAAACCCTTAACACAAACAATCGCTTGACTTAACTGCTACAAGATTCGGCGTCGGTCATTGCCTTTTGGTGTTTTGTAGAGATTACAGTTATTCGTTGTTTCGAGTTGCTGTTCTTTCTATTTATATAAAAAACATTGTAGTTTTCGAGACTAGTGTACATTTGTGTATATAATATAATAACACCACATGAAATTACAACCCCCTTTATCCCTGAAGGTCTGGAATGACCTTGTGCGGGAGAGAGCTACACATTTAGAGACAATGGACACACACCCAAACAAACGATTAATCTCTCTCACAGAAAAATCCCAGTTCCTCGACCGGGAATCGAACCCGGGACCCCGAGGTTTCGAGGCAAGTACGTTACCTCTAGACCACGAAGCCACACATTAAGGCACATAATAAAAATGATTAATATTGACTAAATGTTGTAAATAATAAACAATTTTAAATTTCATATACCTATCTCACACTTAATATTTTATCATTTTAATTCCTTAAATATTATATTTCAAATTACAGTTTTAAAGTCCCGCTTTTATTAATTTGTAGCTGTTGCGTACACTGTTCTGCGCAACCCCAAATTAGTGAGGCGTGGCTTAACTGTTTCTGTTCATTAAACATCGTATAGGTAGAATGAAACAAACTATTTTATTTTATTGTAAGTAAATTAAGTTCATTCCTTACTGTTTTTTTTTTGTATATCATTCGTTAACACATTTATATTATCATCAATAATACTGTTTATGTAGTAGTATGTAGTTTTGGTAGTAATTCTATTAAATAATTTTTTTGTATTCTTACTAAAATTGTTCATACTGATGACCATGGTTATTTGTGCCATGGGATACACAAATTCCCATTTTATTAGGTATTTATATGGTCTTGAAAGAAGCTCTCTGTTTTACAAAGAACTTTTGTCAAATCAAAAAAAAATCTCCAAGCTTCTACCATGGGACATCCCGTAATTAGTTGAACATTTTTATAAGAGGTGTGTATTTTTTAATAAAGAGTAACTTTTTTTCCGTAATCACTAATGAAAAGTTTTTACATCACCTCTGGACACTCTGTTTATAAACTTAAATCTGAATAGTTATTTAAAGATTTTAAGAGAAGCAGAATTTATTATATAAATTTACTTTTTTTGTAAATGATTAAATAAGGAAGTTTTTCCTCTTGGCAACCCCATCCGTGGACATGCCGTATATACAATTGCATAGCTGTTTACATATATAGTTAACCTTATTTTTGTACAGGCATATTTCCGGAGTTTTTAAAAATAGGGAAAATTTTACCCGTGTGTAAAAAAGACATCCGCATAATATTATTAATTATTTTTGGATAGGCTAGAGATATTTTTAGACACTTGCAGCTTACTTTCAATGAATCAACATGGTTTTCGCTGTGGAAAATCTACTATTACAGCGATGCATTCATTTTTTAATACTATTTCTAAATGTGTCGATGCAGGTGAATGTTCTATTGAGATCTTTTGTGATCTTAGCAGGGCATTCGACTGTTGATCACAACAAGTTACTTTTCAAAATTTGGGAATATGGAATAATTGGAGCCGCATTAAATTGGATGTTAATTTCTAAATTGACGTAGCCAATAAATATGTAAGTTTTAGTACTATTATAAAAATAGACGTTAATATGGGTGTCCCACAGGGATCAATATTAGGTCCCGCGTTGTTTTTACTTTATATAAATGAAATAGATACATTAACATCTGATGCATACTTTACTATTTATGCTGATGATACGTCAGCAATTGTTTCAAATAAATTAGATGGGACTTTAGTAATTATGTGTAATAAGGTACTAGAAAAAATGAGCATTTGGTTTAATGAAAATTCTTTTGTATTTCAATTTAGAAAAAAAATACAGTGCATTAGATTGCATAACTGGCAAAAAAATGCTCAGTTCTTAGATTATCCGTCATTAATACTATAATACCCAATACAGGCAATTGTGTAAAACTTTTGGGAATGTACATAGATGACTGCTTAAATGAGGGCTACCGCGCTTGAATTTACCACGAGAGGCGCTAGTGTAGGGTAAGGTCCATGTCACTGAACGTTAATGTTTACTATGGCCTTTTTAACGCGAGTTTTTAGTAATTTTTATAAAAATTAGCTGAAAAACATTTAACACAATGATGGCAGAAGGGGAAAGTAGTAATTTACTTGCTCAGTAGGGAAATTATTGTATCTATCAGAGGTTTCTTATGTCATTAAAGTTAGGTTATATCAAACATGACGAAAACAACGAATGTGCATGATTATTACCTACGATTTTCTGTATTAGACTCCTTTGGTAACGCATAATCGTCAGGATTAAAATGTTCATTACAAACACACGAATGTTTCGAAGGAGTAAAGTTATCCCTGCAAATCGCTACCAACCAGTGTTTTAGGCGAGTTTTATCTCTCGGAAGCATATATGCTCCAAAATGGAACTGCACAACACTGAGGCATAATTAACAAGTTTTTTTATTTACTGGTGTACGAAATAATTATAATAAAACCCTATAAACTTTTTCGGCGCCTAACAATAACTTTTGACAGGACCTTACTTACCAGTGGCGCCAACTAGTGAGCCTAAAAACGTTAGCCATCATTGGAAAATTCACTGTGAACATTTGGTTTCTAAATTTAATTCTATAGCTTATATGTTTAGGAATTTACGAACAGTTCTTACCATGGAACAGTTAATAATGGTATATTACTCACAAGTAGAGTCCGGACTTAGGTATGAAGTCTGCTCTTGGGGATGGTCTACCATATTAGGCAGTGTATTCGTAGCACAAAAGCAAATTTTAAGGTGTCCAATGGGGGTATCTAGTATTCGTAGTTGTAAAAACATTTTTAAAGATTTTAAACTTTGGACAGTCCCTTCTCTATACATTTTTGAGTTATGTGTTTATGTTTTTAGTAATGATAAATTTAACCTGAATAAAGACGTTCGTGATCTAAATATCAGACACAGAAAGAATTTTCACATATCACATTGTAAATTCTCTATTACGTACACGTCGCCAAGTAGCTTGGGTTTAAAAGCTTTTAATCGCTTACCTACTAATAAAAAGGATTGTAAAACAATTAGTTTATTTAAGATATCTCAAAGAATTTTTACTAGACAATCCTACACAATCGTATTTTGTCTTAAAGGAAAATAAAGCTCTATTCTATTCTAATATCGTAATTAAACTACTTAAAAGTAGCGATGTGTCCTCCTTACCTATTCCACTGTGTTCCTTACGGACGAACGTAACTGATAGGACCTGCTGACGTCACTTTAACGTGCTCAGACTCTCGGCAGGACAATGCATTTGATTAATCAAATACAAATATCTACCTCAATCATCGTTCAATCGACATGAAAAAATTTTTGAGGTTGTTTACACTGGAAACGGTTTATAAAAATTAAAAAAAAAGGAAAAATAGTATGTCAATAAATGAGCCTATTGTCCAACAGAATTTAGTAAACTTTTTACTGAGGAAAAATCGTAGTTGACCTGTTGAATTAAGTAATTAACTTTTATATAAAAAAATTTTAAATTCTCAGAAAATTATAACTACAGTCTAAAGTTGATCCTCTTATTTGGTATTTGTTTAATTTTTTTTATCTACATCCGTTACGCACCATTTTTTGCTCCAATATAAAAACTAGGTCACCATTCGTAAGGATTTTTTAAACTATTAAGTGTCGGGAGGGAGCAACTTATCATTTTAGAGAAATTCTGATGTTGGTTCACATCGAAAGGAAAGACTCCGAACTAGTATTGGTCACACTATTAAGGTAAAAAAAATGGGGAGGGGACCAAATGTTCGTGCCTACAAAAAAAAAGTTCATTTCAAACTACCATCAAGGATAACTAGAATTCACCTATGCGATTTAAATACAAGTTAGTTTTCCAACCGTTAATAAATTATTGTGAGAGAAGTCATGAGCGACTCAAGGTTTTATTACATTCTAATCAATAATTAAAGCTTTGTTTGTTAAGAAAGTTAAAAGTGCAGTTTTTAAAGAGTAAAATCAACTGTTCCATTGTATTCAAGAAAATAATGACGCCCTTACTCACACAATTAATTAATGTGGATGAGGAAGAGCTGATTGCAGTTTGAGAATGCTCACGTGTTCATATTGTACACATCTAGTGACTTTCAGCAATATCAGTGTCGTAATTGATATCTTTGTTGACTTTAATATCTAATGAAATATTGTTAATGAGATTCATCATTATCCTTTCTAAGAATTCTTGTTCTCTTAAGGGAGAATGAGGGATTACCAGTCAGTAAATACCACCAGTTATGTGATGATTTCCAAACAATATAGGCACATGTGCAATGTTTTCAATGTCTCACTATTACGAAAAGGTAATATTTTGTGCAGTTTTTAATGTGTTCTAATGAAACTTGAGCAGTTTTTGTTGTATTCTGATATAATTTCCCACAATTTAAAATAGTGATATGCTTATGCTCGCTTAGTTTCTTGTTCAATTTAGAGTATTTTGGTGTATTGTTATCGTTTACATTCATTCATTTCAAGTGGGTATTTTAGGGGATAAGGTCTTCCACATTAGTTCATCAAATTAGCCGAGTGCGGGAATAATTCCGAACAAGCTGGAATTAACTTTAATTTATATAATCGAGTCCCATAAGTCACACACTAATTTTGCACCTCCTGAGAGGTTGAGCTTCTGACGCCATCTTAAAAAAAATGTGCGAAACAATAAAATTTTGATATATTTACAAATATCTCTTAACAGAAAAACATGTAGATTCAAAATTAGAGATAGGAAATTCTGTATAAAATATGTTCTATACATGTTTGTTGTACATCCACTTGTTTCAAAGTAATAAGCGCTCAAATATATGCTACGCTGGATTTCTAAATGTTAAAACAAAATCTATTTTGCGGCTCCATATATGATGTTTATACGGATACTACTTAAAATGCAGTTCGCTTGCATGCTTTCTGCTTATACTCGTACATCCAATTTCAGCACTGCAATGGTATGGAAATAAAAGTTACCCTTAAATTGGGGATGGAAAGATTAAAAGAATGGGTTGATATCGATCCACACTCTACAAGAAGTAGTCCCTCAAGAGTTATTAAAACTCATTTCTTGTAAGTGCGCTCAAAGGTGCAATGCAGGTTGTAATTGTCGCAAAGCAGGTTTTATGTTGTTCAATTGTTTGTGGATTCTGCCAAATCTTGTTCGGATATATGTAGATGTGTATGAACTTGATGAAGTCGGCGAAAACGAAATAGATAATGAAACAGAATATGCTTTGGAATATTCCGACCGTTCTTAGTTAACTTTTTCGAAAATGACACAGATTATTTAGAAAGTCAAATTAACGAACCATAAAATTTAAAACAAATGTAAAATAGCTAAGTGGACTAGGCATCTTAAGGATACCACATAAAAATATCTGATGTGACCAGCACATAACTTTCTTATACCATTATATATCATCCTGATCTAAAAAAATCATTCTATTTAACTCATCACTTACATCAATTAAATTTTAATAGCGTACCTTGAAATGTTTCATTAAATGTTTTTAATAATTAATTATCAGCGTCATTCGATACTTTTTTGTTATCGACATTGACGTTTTTCTGACTAAATTAGATATTTCAAATGTCAAACTGTTAAATTTATCCTAACCCCATTTTATGATGCCAAATGTGTAAAATATTTCAGTTTACATCAGCTTTATTTAAATACTTGGAAAATATATTTTATTCGCTTGATATAGTAGACATGATTTATAATCTTTCATCAAGAATATATTTCTTACAAAAAGTTTGGGTCCCGTGGACCCCCTCTCAGCTGGCCAATTTTGTTCATCACCGAATTTTTCATTGTCTTTGGCCTTTAGAACAAGTGTATCAAATTTGAAAGCTTTATCTTAAAAACTGTGGCTGCTATCGCGATACTACAAACATGCGAACAGATTTTTTTTTCATAAAGTGATGATGTCTCTCGATGTGTGTGTGTGTGTTTGCGTGCGTGCGTGCTTGCGTGCGTGGGTGTGTGTGTATATGTGTATCCGCGATAACTCAAAAAATACTAATGGGAGACTTCCCAAATTTGGCAGTTAAGATTGTCAACATTTTAGGTGACACATTAAATTTGGTGAATGTGGTACCACCAGAAGAGACACAATGAATGAAAGAAGAAAAAAATGTACAATTTCGGGAAAAAAATTAAAAATTTTCATTGCATTTCTAGACAAATCTCGACGAATTGTAATAGAAAAACAACTTTATGGAAAAAAAATCTGTCTGCATGTCTGTAATATCGCGATAGCAGCCACAGTTTTTGAGATAAAGCTTTTAAATTGGTATATATGTCCTAAAGGCCAAAGACAATGATAAATTCGATGATGAGCAAAATTGGTCAGCTGAAAGGAGGTCCACGGGACCCGAACTTTTTAGTATTTGCCTTTACAAAAAACATATTCTTGGTGAAAGATTATAAATCATGTCTACTATATCAAACCAATAGGATATATTTTCCAAGTACTTAAATAAAGCTGATGTAAACTGAAATTTTTTACATATTTGACCTCATAAAATGGGGTTAGGATAAATTTAACAGTTTGACATTTGAGGTGTCTAATTTAGTTACAAAAATGTCAATGTCAATAAGAAGAAATTATTAAAATATGTGATATGAATTATTATTGACACTATCGAATGACGCTGATAATTAATTATTTAAAAATTTTAATGAAGCATTTTAAGGTACGCTATTAAAATTTAATTGGGGTAAGTGAAGAATTAAATAGAACGATTTTTTTTTACGTCAAGATGATGTATACTGGTATAA
This sequence comes from Rhamnusium bicolor, assembly GCA_029963845.1. Classification (NCBI taxonomy): domain Eukaryota; kingdom Metazoa; phylum Arthropoda; class Insecta; order Coleoptera; family Cerambycidae; genus Rhamnusium; species Rhamnusium bicolor. Next base: position 154,059 of record JANEYF010001446.1, on the reverse strand, counting down.
GAAAGTTATGTGCTGGCCACATCAGATATTTAATTTAGGTAAGTTGACATTAATCAAGATATTTGCAAATATTTCAAAAAATTTTGTTGGACATTTTTTCAAGATAGCGGCAAAAGCTCAACCTCTCACAGGGTGCAGAATAAGTATGTGACCTCTAAGATCCAATTAAATAGATTAAAATTGGTTTGACCTTGTTTGTAATTATTTCCGCTCGTCATGCCCTCGCCGATTGACCTATATTAGTAAAATCAAGTGATGATTAATTCTGAAAAAAAAAGATATAATGCTCTTTTTATCTTATGTATCTTTTACTTCCGCTTTCTTTTGTATCTTATTTTTTGTCATCTAATTCTTAAAAAGTCAAAGCCATAAATAATTTTATTCATGTCAATTGTACGCAGGCTAGTTGTGCATAGGTAAACGCATAAGCACCTTATTTACGACTACTTTGTTGGATGATTGTAGCGTGGGAATAGTGAACAGTGAATCTCAAACAGTAAGTGGATATATTTGTGCTTTTATTTTGAAATTCATTCAACTATTTACTTTGTGTTTCCTATTACTCCTAAAATAAACATTACAAATTAGAATCATGTAACGACATTATTAAAACTATCTATTTATAACTAGAAAAGTGTTTGAGCAAGTAAAATTTTGCATCCCTGATATAGATAGTCTATTTACCTAAACTGGACAATAGGTACCTAAAAGTTCTAAGAAAATAATATATTCTTGCCGAAAAACTTATAAATAAATTCTTCATTTTACGTTTTCCTTACAAATCTACTTGGAGTAGCCGAAGCAATGTCGGGTTTGTTATTACAATTGCACTAAATATATTAAAATTGCACCTTAGTACGCTATTATTACAATAGGCGAAACCTCAATAATTTACTACATTTTTAATATTTAGCCAACTTATTGATTTTCGTATATAAATATATCCTTTTAAAAAATAAATTAAACACACTTCCAATAATTGAATAATTTCTTAACTGTCAATAGCGGCAATTTACAGATCTAAGGAATTTGATTATTCATTGTTAATGTTTCAGGTTAGTAAACTATGTATATGTCTAAAGAGATTTCACGTTGACCTGGTTTATCAGTACGTAGTGCAGTAATTCTCCGTGCTCCTGTTTGCCGACATATACGAAATTTGCTTTTGGCCGTTAGCAAACTGAGAATTAATTTATTGTATAAAAACTAAGTTAAAGTCATATTTTCAGTGTTTATACATATATTTTTAAATGTTCCGCCAAACCTAGTACAATCTAATACAGTCTATTACAATGGACTAATACACCAATTTTCATTAACTACGTTATCAGATAGTAGTTGATAAGAGGGGTTTATGGAATTTTTTGTGAATTTTTTTTCTTAACTGTTTATCCGTAAAAAAATAATAAAGCTGAAAAATTTTCCACTCTGACGTCAATTTACCCGTGACGTCACGAAATGAAGCCTGCAACAATGCATTGTCATGTTCTTAAATCTTCAGTTCTGTATTCAGTTGACAGTTGTCACTTCTTGTCAAGTACGGGTTATGGTAATTAGTAGTTTTTTCGATTCTTTTCTGTTAAAATTAGTGTATACTGTATTAATCGAAACATGGAAACAAAATCATGCTTTGTGCCTTGTTGTCCAAATACTTCGAAAAATTCTTTAAAGTTATTTTTCTCTGTTTCTAGAGAGGAAAATCGCCGAAGTAGATGGCTAAAAGCAGTTAATATTGAGAGAACAACAAAAATAAGCAAACTATTCTGCTGTCAGCACTATTTTGAAGTAAGTATCAACAAAATGTCTATTTATTCAGTCTGGCTTTACACCTACGTACCTATATAAATATAAACAAAATAACAAAAATCACAATGCACTAAAATATTCATAATACATATGTCTGTATATTTGTTACTTAATAACAGGTATCATCAGTATGATACATAGGTACATACCTCTTCGTTTCTTCATGTTTTATTTCAGCACTAATATAGTCCTGGTTCGTATTTATAAATGAACACACCATCTCAAAGTCTACACGGGGTAGATTGTCAGAATAGGCTTTGACGAATCCATCTTCCATCGTAACAAAAAAAAAACTGCGGCTTGAAACAGTTTTTACTCAAGAAATTGGTAAAACTAAGTATTAAAAATAATTGAGATTCTGCTCAGCAAATTTTGACAAATAGTTGAAATAGTTCAATGTCACAGAACATAACAGGAATATATCGCTGCGTTGTCGATTCTAGTAATTAATTAAAATTTAATAATTTGAAACCCAATTATTCGCCATATTTGCCATTTATTTTGGTATCAATAAAAAGTAAACTCATAAACATTTAAAACAGATTATGTTTATTATAGGATAATTGTAATTAAACGGCAATTTAATGCAGGTAAAATCAACGCGGATAATGACGTTACGACTACCAATTTATTTAATTTTTACCTAATCCAGGTATTAGCAAATTAGGGTAATAATTATTTTGGCATTATTTAGGCCTCACCGATCGGACCATATAATTAAAAGATAACAAAAATCCTAAGTGTATTAGTCCATTGCGCACCAAGTTTTAGTACAAACTGCCACTACTAGAAACCCAACACTGAGCCGAAGTGGTAACACGTATGCTCACCGTGAATAAGTTTACTCGAAAATATTCATATTAAAACAATCATGAATCAATCGAAAGTAAAACATTTAACTCGAGATGAGCGGTAGTTACTAAAGGTGAAAAATTATTTCACCTCAAAAAAAGAAAATGGTGGAGCCTTGCTACCTATTCGAGTAGTACAACAGCGAACAGCTGATCCGTGTGGAATCTCGAAGAATAATATTGTATGATACTGTTTGAGTACCGCTGACGAAAATTGAACAGAATAACATTATCACAGCATAAGGAGACCAGCAGAATAACTTCGTTGTCGGCGCTTTGATGTAAGATGATAAGATGATAAGACGCTTTTCATGAGCTCGAAACACTTCGCAATCAGTGCATATGTACTTACTACGCTTTGCCACGGGCACACGGCATAATCGCAAGAGTCTGCAATCAGGGCTGTAGTAAAAAGAATTTCTAATACTTGTTTTGGCGTGAATTCTACAACAATAATATACCTACGGTGATTTAAGAATAACGAATGATTTTAAAATTCTAAATATGTGTTTTAATGAAAATCGGAGTACCTACTGTTTTATTCTATTTTTAGTATTAAGTATCATTACCTATTTAATAAAAATAATAATAGTCTGCGCATTGTTTGAAAATATTGTTTATAACTCAAGTTGAATAAATAATTATAAAAAAATATTTTTAACTTGATTAAAAATTCGGAACCTCAGTGTAAACTAGTGTAAATGAAGTTATAAATTATAACAAACAAAAAGAAAGATATTTGCCTGCAATAATAGGTTAAGCCAAATGTTACTATGGATTAACTACCTAATTTAGACTGAATCTTGAAATCAGTTGATTTGCAAAAGTCCATTGTGATTAATGTGAACAGAATAATTACAATAAATGTACTAACATTTTTCAACGCATTGTTTAAAAATATACGTGCCTTGATGTTCTTAGAAAATTGAAAGAAACTCAAAACGCTGTTCTCGAAATTGTTAATACATTTTATAGCTGCACAAGGATTTACCGCACTCATTTTAAATACACCTAATCCTAATCAACACAGTAGTTTTACATACAAAATGATTCAACACGATATTTAAAAATCACAAAATACTTAAGCACGTCTCTGCGCCACCGATGTTCACTAGACAATATCTAGAATGAAATTAACTTCTTTAAGATGAAAGTTGTAAGCTTACAACGACCCGCCTGCAATTAAGAAATTTGGAAATTGGTTGATTAAAAAAAGTAGCAGTACTCGAGGAGTGTGAAATTATCGGTCAATGCTAACTTTTTCATGTTTGACTCACATTAATTGTCATTCTGTCACACTTTAATTTTTTTTAAATACATGTTTGATTTAATTACTCATTCGATCGAGATCTAATGGGTTCAAAAATATTGTATAACTTTTCGCGAGTTAAACCGATTTCATTAGTGAAAGGTTGATTTATAAAGATTTGGGTAAATTAAAAAATAATTTGAATTTAAACTACCATGAATTCAGACTGTTATACAATTCTACTCAGTATTAGCAGTTGTTTTTATTGATCCTCGATTATACCGATTTGAATAAAAACTGCATCATCTAGTATTAGTTATGTAATTGATTAGAAATTTTTACAGAAAAGCTATTTCAATGTAACAAATCAACGATTTCAGATTTTAACAAAAAACGTTATCTTGGTTTTTGCTGTAGTTTTTATGTAAAAAAATCTGAAAATCGGTTGACCCTGCAGGCCGTCCCTGAAACTTCCCGCTATTTTCGAGCTTAACGCGCTCAAAAATATACGTATTGGTTAATTTTTGAGCTCTCCGAGCTCAAAATATTATACACATACATTTTTGAGCTGTTCGATTAGGTGAAAAATCTCGAAGTTATATTAAAAAAAACACTTTTTTTTGTAATTTTTGAACTGCGATATCTTTTGAACAAATTAACCAATCGGGATGCAGTTTGCAGCATTCAACGCAGTTTTTCAAGTACAAAAAGTTATGTTCGTACCAAAAATCGATCCGACAAAAATTTTTAATGTTATTTCAAAAAACCACTTTTTTGGGAATTTTTCGTAATCGATATCTCTTGAACGAATCAACCGACTTTGATGCAGTTTATGGAATTCAACGCAGTTCTTTAAGTGCAAAAAAGATATCTTAGCACCCCATCTCTTTCTAGCGCATGTACATTTCAGTAGAGCGTTGATCTTCTCTCTCACAACAGTTATAGAACAAGGACAGTGGCAATTTGTGATTTCGTGGGAGAATATAAACATACATAAAATATTTAACAGGTGATTGAAAAATAAGTGTTCTAGGTGAAAATATTCCCAACGGTATGTCTTATTGTCCAGACGGGGTGGATTATTTGTTGTTAAATGATTTAGTTCTCTTAGTTATGATCAGAAGGTAAGAATTAAAAAAATGGTCAGACCTACACCGTCAATGCCGTCATTCGTTTTCACAAGTGATAAACAAAACAGAGGATTTAATGATAACAATTATCAAAAAATCGAGTGCTTAACGGCATCAACAACTAGAAACAAATTATATTGTTGGAAATGTTTGTTATTTACTAATGATCAATCCTCAATTTGGGGCTTGGTTTAATAATTTGCAAAATTTATCGCGAGGTTTAGAAAGGCATGAAAATCTCAGGATCATATTTCATGCATTAAATTCGAAATGTTGGGTAAACAAAATATTGTAAATTTCCTGGATTCTGCGCATAAAAGAAAAATAGAAAATTTTAATAAAAAAGTCCGTGAAAATAGGGAAATATTAAAGAGATTAATTGATGCCGTTATATATTTACCTTCTCAAGAAAATTCTTTTCGAGGACATGACGAAAAACGCGATTCGTATAATAAAGGAAATTTCAAGGAGCTAATAGATATTTAAAAAACGTATGATCCAAAATTAGAGAACTTTTCGAATAACGCCACTGTTTTTTCCGGGACGTATACATCAATTCAAAAGGACCTAATTGAGAGTGTTAGTTTCATTATTAAAGGCAAAATTTATGAAGAACTACATAATTGCGAATTTTTCTCGTGGCAAATTGATGAAACGACGGACATTACTTGTCTCAACTTTCCGTAATTTTAAATGTGTAATGCATGGTGAAATTGTTGGAAGGTTTGTTGGTTTTTTTGATATGAGTAGTGGAAGAAACGCGAATAGTTTATTTAAATTATTAATCGACGAATTTTGTAAATTTGATTTGAAAAATAAATTAGTTGCACAAAGCTATGGCGGCGTTGCGGTTATGTCAGGATATCTTAATGGACTCCAAACTAAAATAAAAGATATTGCTCCTCAAGCTTATTTCACTCACTGTTACGCACACAAATTAAATTTGATTTTGGGTAAAGTCTGTAACGGAATTAAAGAAGTTAGAATATTTTTTTTAAATATTACTGGTTTTTCGTCATTTTTTTCAAAATTTAGTAAAAGATCTGATATTTTAAATAGAATTATGGAACATAGAATTCCGAGTAATGCTCCCACTCATTGGAATTTTTCATCTAGAGTTGTTTTCACTATTGACACATACAGGAAAAAACTTATTGACGTTTTTAATTTTGTTTCAGAAAGTGAAGACTTTTTAAACGACAATCAGACTATAAGAGCAGCTTACGGATTAAAATCGGTATTGTTAGATAAAAACTTCATATTTTTTCTAAAGGTATTTAAACTGATGTTGTTTTCCAAATTTTACAAAATAAATTAACTGATATAACATATTCTAAAAATAGACTTAATTCATGTGTCTAAATTAAAAGAATTTCGCAATAACGAAATACATTTCAATACTTTATATAATGTTCTAAAAAATATTGAAGAATTAGATAACGAGCCACAGTTAAAAAAAAAAAAAAAGAAAAATAACATATAACTTCGACAGGACAGACGTACATTACAAACACAATTTTACAGATATTTTGGACACCATTATAATTCAAATTGAAATTAGATTTTCCCATTTAAAAACTTTGCAATGTTTCGATTTAGTAAATCCTAATAATTTTAAGTTATTTAAATCATTTCCTAACAGTCTAATGGACAAATTAATGGACCAGTATCCCTTTTTTTAGCCGTATTTCGTTAAGAATAAACTATGTGTGTTGTATTCTGACCAGCAACTTTTAGCAAATTCAAAATCGCCCGAAGAAATGCTTACTTTTATGTATAATAATAATTTAAAAAGCTGTCTCTCCGAACTGTACAAACTTTTATCTTTAGTATCAACAATTCCGGTAACCTCAGCTTCTGTAAGACGATCGTTTTCAGCACTCAAACGTATAAAAACATTTACTAGAAACACAGTAGCTCAAGACCGCCTGTCAAATATATCGCTTATTTCAACAGAAAAACGTTTTTTGTCAGATTTGAAGAAAATGTTTATTTTCATTTTATGAAGTAATCAACCATTTTGTTAGTTCTGTAAATCGCAGGTTACCATTGATTTATAAAAATATTAAGACTTTACACCAAAGATTAATATAGTTAGTTATTATTTTAGAAGAAATATTTATTTACGTTATTTATTTTTTAGAAAATGTTTTTTATGTAACTTCTTTGTCAGAACTATTTTAATTTTTATTAAAAGTAATAATTTTACACTCTGGCAGTGATAATGAATACAATTTTTTGTTGTTGTAGAAACACACTTTTATTTATCAGTTTTTTTCCAAAACTATTTTGATTTTTATTAGAAGTTATAATTTAATCTAAGTGGGATCGTAGGGTTACTCTGACGATCAACCCTCGACAAAAAAAATATAACGCGCCATTGTACTACCTCAAGGGTGGTGGGAAAATGTGCAAATTGTAATCATATTGAAATTTAGTTGCCTTTTAAATTTCAAGCTTCCTCTGTGGACAATATCACGAGCCGCCACTGATATTCCGAAAGCTTCTCCGTAAAAGTGAATAAATTCTTGTCAGTTCTGTGTTAACATTTCTGTCGCAAACATTATCCACAATGCCTAGAGTTTGACAAGTTTAAACGTCATAGTTTGAAGTCATTTTGAGTGTGGTCGGATTATTGGTGAGGGAAGTTGGATTTTCACCCTTAAAAAAATCAAACCAAATTTTTGCTCAAACTTTCAAGCAGAGATATTTCAGCAGACCATTAGCTATCCACTTGTGTATATAAGTTAATGATTAAGGCTTGGGTTTTCAGTGCGCTGTTAGCTAAATTATCTGTCAATTAGTGACTTCTCGGCCAATAGAATTTACCCATTTCACGCTAACCGATGACTAACATTTGCATTTGACTGTGTCTCACATGAACTTCTGATAAGAAGTCTATACAATTTTGACGACCACAGCATTTATTTATTGCAAACTTACCTAGACAACAGATATCAAACGGTAAAAATGGGAGATGTATTATCCTCACAAAAGAAATTAACAGTAGGGGTACCACAGGGTTCTATGCTAGGACCTCTCTTATTCCTAATATACATAAATAACCTCCCACTCGGTAAGGACTGATTTAACCGAATATGTATTATTTGCAGATGACACCACTCTGCGTTTAGCGGCAAAGTCCAAAAACACTGTTGTCACAGATTCAAGTGAGGCACTAGTAACAGCTGAACATTGGTTTAACTCTAATGAACTTTTTTTAAATAAAAACAAAACGCAGAACATGTTGCTTACATTAAGAAATACTAATGACCTAATTAGCTCCCCAAGTAGTGTGAAATTTCTAGGGGTGATTTTAGACACGAAACTAACATGGGATGAGCATATAAATTTTCTGTCAAAAAAAATCAGAAGCAACTTATTCGTTCTTCGCAACCTTGCAAATCGCGTGTCTACCAATTCCTTACGAACAGCATAATTTGCTCTTTTTCATTCTCATATCTCATATGCCATTATAACTAGGGGGGCATGCTGCAAATTGCACGAGAATTTTCAAGTTGCAAAGAAAGGCAGTAAGGATATTGGGCGAACTGAAATATAGAGATGACGGCAAAACATCTTTTGTCAAACATAAAATATTAACACTCCCATTCATTTATATTCTACAAAATTTATTATATATTAAAGAAAATGAAGGTATATATGAAACACACCTTAAGGTATCCATGATCATAATACCAGGAGTAAAGAGGACGTTATCGTCAAGTACTGTCGATTAAAAAAGGTGTCAAAATGAACCTAACTACTGGGCAATACATTTTTTTTAACAAATTGCTTGGAGACATTTATTAGAAGGTTACCATTAAAACTTTTTAACCAGAAAATCAAACTGTTTTTACTAGCAAAAGCTTTTTATAACTATGATGAATTTTTAAATTGTGAAATTGACGTAACTTTTAATGTGTAAATTTATTATATTTTAACTATATTTAATTGTATTTGATTATGTAATTATTGTTGACTTGTGTAAGTACATGTTATGTATAGTAGCATCAATAAACTACCTATCTATCTATCTATCTATCTATATATCTATCTATCTATAAACTATCCTCTCCGAATCTTTCTGTTTTAAAAATTCATTAATTAGTTTTTTAATGTTACAAGGATTTAAAATTGAAGTAAAATTTCTCCCTTAACGTTTCTATTGACGCTTGGTTTATTATGTGTTAGTAAAATAGGAAAAGTTTATTTCATTTAATGTTGGGATTTTGTCATATTTAAAGCGGTGTTTTGAGCTTCAATGCATATAAACTTTTATTTAAAGTGGTGTCTACTCTAATTACCTACAATAAACTTTTGTTGTTCCTCTTCTCCTAGGCCTTGGTGGGAAATTTATTTTTAATTTGCGAATAAATTTACAGGGTAATGGAAATAGAACTAAATTAAATGTATTTGATTTCTAAAAAGTCATATCTAAAAGTTAATTATATAAAAGAATTACGACATAACGTATTGCAACGGAACGACAATACTTACTTATAAATATAAAAAGGGGACTAATGAATAATTTTTAACTATATAAAAGATAAAGTAATACGTAATGAGGGAAGTCTGAAAGAAAAAAATTATGAGGCAAATGTTTATATTGTCCACTAAGCGGTAATGGAAATTTCGTTAAATAATAATGAGTTTGTTACCAAAGCTTCCGAGTAACTCAAAACCCTTTATCCAATAGGGATTTGACGTTTCTTATAGGAAAAGAAGGTTCAAGAATTTGTAATAAAATCGAGTGAGGCTACACCGAGATTAAATTGGGTGTTGCCAACTTCAAGGTTTTTTTTAATAATAGTTTATTAGGTAATACATTGGATTGAATGGTTTTATTTATACATGTGCATAGAGAAATACAAAATTTATAACAGTCGTTTTGAGTGTGTGAATAAAATAGGTAAGAATAATGAAGTACTAACACTAACTACATATTGCAATTATTGTTGGGCATAAGTTTCATAAAGAAACTTGTCAGTAAGCAATAAATATATCGTGTGTGTGTGTGTGAGAGAAATTAAAAAAGTTAATTAAATATAATTAACTAATATTCAATGTATAATAATATTTTCATATGCTATACAGGGTATTAAATAATTTGTACAATAAAATAATTAGGTACTGAAATATACAATCCCAACAAAATTATACATTATAAAAATACAACTCCGTGCATTGGAGCCACTCAGTTATATTCTTTCAAAATGTAGTAGCAGCAATAGAATTTTTTATGTTTATTGGTAGAATGTTATGTAATTTTATGCCTATACAGGGTGGGCCAGCTTTTAATCGGGAAACTTACAGACTTGATAGAACACACCCAAATAATATTGTCACGTGTTTGCTGTCCACACAAACACCTCTACTCGTAGATTCGTTGATTGAAAGTCCAGGTAACACTTACTCACTACATTATTTACTAATTAACAATTAACAACAATAGATTAATTACTGCCTTAACTATAATCACGCTTGAACACTTGTAAGTCTCTTATTTCTTCTTTACTCGTTCACGTTCAACTTAAGACTAAGGCTCGGCCCACCGTGTGTCTCATTTATACATTCGTTCACATGGTCATTCCAGAATATTCCCAGCCATTCGCGTACAATTCCAGTCTCATCTAACCAGTCTACACAGTCCAGTGGTGTAACAATATGGATTTATCATATAAATGTATAGCTAAAAATGCTTAATTGTCGATAATGAAATTTTAATATATTTTCAGTTTTTCCTATATTCTCTGGAAGTAATTGAGATAATGTTATGAAATGTATTACTCACCATTCCAACCAGAGGCGTGACAGTGGAGGGTGTCGAAGATATTCTTCCCAAAAAAAAAAAACGGGACGCCTCTGACCTAAGCTATTTTTTCCTTTCTTTTTGACATTTACTATCATTAATGCACAAAAAAGTTTTCATTCAATTTTTAATAGGATGCAGCGCCTTTGAGTTTAACTCATTACAAAATCATTTATTTCCTATATATCAATTAGCCATTAATTGAGAATCGTTAAAAAAAATATATGATTTTGCATTAATATAATTTTGAATGGAAAGATAAACACTATGGTTCGAAGTGCGCCCTATTATTGAACACTAAACATTTTTAGCCTAAGCTTATATGCTTGCAGAAATCAAATCTCGAGAAATATTGTCACTAAAGTAAATAAAAGTGAAAATCTACAAAAGACAGAAAAATTATCAAACGTGAAAAAGATTGTTTTTACTTAAAAGCCGATAAGGGCAATAAGGTTGTCATTTTAGATAAAGAGGACTATTATGAAAGGGTAGACAATCTGATTAGTAATGGTAAAAAACTTTCTAGAAATCCATTACCAAAAATGGTTACTGAAGTAAGAAATGTATTTAAATCCTGCAATAACCTTATTACTCCAGCTTTAAATAGGAAGTTACATGTATCTAACCCAAGTGTACCTAGATTGTACTGATTGCTTAAGATACATAAACCAGGAAAGTCGGTACGTCCTATTGTTTCAGCAATCGGATCGCCGACTTACCACCTATAAAAATGGTTAACAGAAGAGTTCGCATTGCACCACCTAGTTTCTCTGTGATTAATTCCAACGATTTCATTAATAAGGTGAAAAATATTCAGTTGCAAGAAGGTGAAATTTTGATCTCCTTTGACATTTGTTCATTGTTTCCAAGTGTTCCGATACGACATACCTTGGACTACCTTAAGGATCTCGAATTAAATAATTTCAGTCAAGATCTAGTAAAAGAATATCTTCAACTCACTAAATTTTGCATGAAACAAAATTGTTTTCGATCAACGATAATTTCTTCGAACAACATGAAGGAACAGCAATGGGTAACTCTTTGTCCCATTCATTGCCAGTCTCTTCATGAACAGATTCGAGACGGAAGCAAAAGAAGTATTTCCCCAGGGTTTGGCTTAGGTATGTGGATTATATTTTTGCAGTGTTCGATACAAAAGTCGCTGATATTGACAACTTTGTATCTAAATTAAACATTCGTTTCACGTCAGTTAAATTCATATATGAAATTGAAAACTCTGGACAACTATCATTTTTAGATATATTAATATTTAGAAATAGTGAAAATAAGTTAGAATTTAACATTTGCAGAAAAGATACCAGTACTCTAAAATATATCCCTAAGGACTCTCACCATTGTGCTCAACACAAAATAACGAGTTTTAGTTTTCTAGTCCATCGTCTATTAAGCTTCCCACGGAATAAGGAGAGGTTTGAGAAAAAAAAAGGCATTGATTAAGGACATAGCTGTGAGTAATAGATATTCTGTAAGTTTAATTGATAAAATAATTAGGAAATGAAAGTTTAAAGAGTCGTTTCGAAATTCTACGACCTTTTAAAATGAAAGAGAAAATCCGAAATTTGTATCGATTCCATTCGATCCTCGATTCACCCGTGGTATTGATAAGATTTTTAAAGTTATAGGTATGACAGTGGGTCATTCATCGGGAAACAAATTACAACGACTTTTAGGCAATCCAAAAGACAGAATTGAAACAAACGAAAAGTCGGGGATTTACGAAATTAGCTGTAAGGACTGTAATCAAAAATATGTTGGACAGACTAGACGATCAATTCAAACTAAATTCAAAGAGCCTATGGCCCATCTCAAATATGGTAGAAGAGATAAGTCTATGTTGCCCAACATACGTTTGAGAAAAACCATAAAATAGATATTAGCAATTTAAGATTAATTAGGAATGTAACAAATACTAGACAGCTGGATGCATTTGAAACCTTGGAAATCATATAGTGTAAAAATAGTATGAATAGTGACAGAGGGCCTATCCCAAATAGCCCGCTTTATTGGTTAGTGGGTCATGGTTTACCGAACCGTGACAATAGTTTAGGTATAAATTGTTAACATAAGTTTAGTTTTAATCATCTCCAGATGATGCCAACTTGGTTGGCGTAACGTGCGTCGAGTGTAGTATATAGTGTTTTGGTATTTCGTGGAAAACTACGTCAGTGTTAAGTTTATATGACAATTCCCTAATATTTAGATGCATTCTATTGATTCTTTAAGTCTTTCGATATAAATCAACTCTACCACGCTCATTGTTACTGGTCTTCTCTATCAAATTTCATTTTTACATTCTTTCATATTTCTGCATCCAACCACTTTGCTCAAATTGAGTAGAGCAATTTCATCATTTTTATTTAATTTCCACAATTTTTATAATATTTGGTCCAATTAGTACTGTATTGTATTTACAACAATTGAAAATATTTTCATTTCATTTATACATGAATCTTTATACAATTTTCAAATTTTATACATGGATGTTTTTCCAAATATGTTTGTGAATTACTCAATTATGGATTTTTCCTGTTGACTCTTGACGAGTAACCAATACAATAATTTTGTTAACAAAATTGTTTGTTTATAAAAAAGATTTTAGGTTTTGCACTTACAAAAAAAAAATACATATTGATTATACTTTGTTTTAGAGTAGCAGGTTATGTCGAAAGTACTTGGTACAGATTTTAAATCAATAAATTTTAAACACTGAATACTTTCGATTTTTCTTCACTTTAGATAAAAATATACCTACCTCTTTTGTATTTTTTTGTCTTAAAATTGACCATAGTTTACTCTCCCAAAGTTTGAACATAACGATACGAAACAACTGGATATACTTGCAAAATTATTGTTAACCAAAAATACTGTTGATCAGTCTCTGATGTATAAACAAAAATCCAACTTGCTATATACCTACTAAATGTACGAATATTCTTATTAAAATAGTTTAGTGAATTTACTTACCCTACGTTTGCTTTTGATATTTTCCATCTGCCGCTGAGTGCATTCTCCGATACTCTGAGATCCCCAGAGTTCTAATCCTATCCTTGCATATGTGTAAATCATCGAAAATATTGGCACCAGATATGTTACCACCAAAAATGCTACGTTGAACCTGGAATTGCAAATTAAAGATTAGAGATTTTGATTGAGTATTATCAAACAATGAAATTATTATTAGAGCTGCGCATTAAATTGAATGTAGTACCTTCTGCAAGTAAACAACTCATTCACAATATCTATCCACGAATTTTTTACGAGCATTGGTATGTAAAAAAAGAATCTGGTTGTGCGTTTAACGTGATTTTATCGTTACCCCGTATCTCAAATACAACAAATAAATTCATTTTTTCATAGAACATCGTTAATATTATATGAGTATTTTAGACTATAAAACAACCACCTTTTAATTTCGGTTTTAGGTACTAGAAACCAACCTTAATGACTGTTTATGATAATATAAGCTAAGAAATTTTAACGTTTTAATTCTTGCGAGGTGTATACAATTTTTTAACAGATAAAAAGCCATGAGGTGACCATTGGTGCTTGTCATATGAAAAACCATTAATTTAATGGAATTAGAATTATTGTATTTTTCTACGACCGCCCTTAAAAGTAGACCTTTTAACATTAGTTTATCCATTTAAAAATGATACCTTGTGACGGTCAAAATGATGCCACAATTAAACCAGCTACCGTAGTGGTAGTTGGGTATGCTTCGGCTAAATTACAGAGACGGGCGGGATTAAAATGATCTTATAAAGAAATTATTTAGGGCGTCAGCTAAATTTAATACAATAAACAATACCCAGTACTCGAGCGTCAAATATAGGTAATTCCAAAATTTACCAAACCAGTTACCATAAAAAAAAAAATAACGACTAGCTAGTTTTAACAAACACAAGTTTATTAATACTATTACAAAGTACCCCGAGAACAAAAAGTATGCACATAAGTTTAATATTATAAAAACAATTGAACAACTTAACGTAGCTTTACGCTGCCCTAACTATATATATATGTATATATCTATACCAAGAACCCGAAAATATGTAGGCGATATTCTTCTATGGCGTAGCTCAAGCTAAAGCGCAACCGAGTAGACGATTATTTATGAAATGATCTAAATCGATGAAATTTCTCAAATAATATAGTTATGTCAGACACATATATATTCGTGACAGATATATCTTGTTAGAAGCAACACAAAATAAAAGTAAATTATTATTATTACTCAATCTGAATAATAAAAAAAAGTGAAAAAAATATTTAAGACTTGCAGTTCCTGGTCGCAGTGGTGAAGGATACTCTAGAATAGTACCCCAACTCATGGGACAACAGTCTGGACTGCCAAAAGAATGCAGTAATACTTGACGTTGTGGATGCTGTACCACACCAACGATTCAATTCCAGCGAAACCTCACAGCTCTCTTTAGCCTCTCTACTAGTACCGAAACTACCCTACGTAGAGGAGAAATTGACTCCAAAAAATATGACTCCGGGTTTTCCTTATTAAACAAAGTGATTGTTACACCTATGATTTCGGTAGATACGTGGATGGTGCTATTTGGCAATTATCCTCAAACGAGATACATTTTCCAACAAAATACTAACAGATCCAACAAATATGGTCTCTTTGAAATGGAAAACTCTTATAAAAGTCGAATAAAGACCAATCCCAAAATGGATGAAAGAAATACTTTACGTCGACTAGCCTCTAGCACCGTGGGAAAGGTAATGATCTCAAGACTTTAGTTTTGCAAAACGATTAAAAACTCCATAAATAAAAACCGCCCTAGCCAGAACCGCACAATTGTAAGGAAATCTTACGATTCGAACTAGGGTTTTTTATCATTCAACAAAAGATGTCACCACTCGACAAATAAGCTCCACTACAACATTTCAATTTTCTATGTAATAATGCTATCCAAAGTGCCGATTTCATTATGAAAAGCGATTATATGAATAAAATTGTATTAATTATGTTGTATTTCTTAAATTGTTGAAATTGAAACTAAAATACAGGGAATAAAGTATTGGTTTATTATTACGTTAGTCAATCTGATATTTTAATAATGACATTTGGCATAAAAGACATTTAATATTAGTTTCTGTCGAAACTCAAAAGATATTAAGCAGGAAGAATAAATGTTATTTTCCATTTATTTATTTAGTACAGGTAGGTAATATCTAACCAAAAATTCCAACACTATACCTCTAAAAATTTTAGCAATAACCTAAATCTGAAAATAAAGACTTTTTGCAATTACTCAACATTATTACGAGAAAAGTAATTTAAAACTAATGTTTGGTTTTAATAGAGCAATGTCACTAAGTGCCCTGTATAAAAATGTAGCGAAACCAAGTTGACGTGGGGTTTATGTCGTATTTCAAATTCAACAACCAAAGACAACACACAAACAGCCAAAGCCCAACTCCTTCTTAAGGTTTACGCCGTTGCTCACAACAAAAAACATACTATTTACAATATTTACACATTCTTAATGCACATTCTTAAGTAGCCAGTGTAATTAAGCAGCGAAGGATTTTGTAACGTTACAACCTATATTATTACTTTTAACACTAACTGTTCAACCAGTTATTGTCAAATATTCTATTTTAATTTAAAAAATAGTAATAAATACTAGAAATAATACCTAAATAGATAACAAAGTCGAAATGCTCTTAATTTATTATAAATAAATTTGCCGCACACACATCTTAATGATTTATAAATTTGCACAGGGATCGGCAGAATAGACTTTACAATTGAGAATTGCTCTAAAATCAATATATATTTTTTAAACGTAAGACGTTTCTATCCATTAAATAAAGGATGGTTTGGAGTTTCTTTGACAGTTGTCAAAATATTGGATCGGTAGAATTCACTTTATAATTTAAACTGGAAATAAATATTTTATTTGCGAAGGTAACAATATTTAACAAAGAATTTTACAACGAAAAAGAAGAAAAGAAGAAGTTATTTTTAAGAAAAAATTGTGTGGGTTAAATGACCCCCTTCCATCTCCATACACTCTTCTAACCGATGAACAAAATTATTCATTACAGCTCGTAACACCCGCGCCAGGAATTCCATGAATTTCGTCGCGAATCGCTTCTTTTAATTGGTCAATGTTTCGTGGCTTTCGTCGAAATATCCGACTTTTGGAGAAAACCCCACAAAAAATAATCGGGTGTAGTCAAATCAGGTGATCTGGCGGGCCAGTTTATGTAATCACTGCGTGAGATTAGACGTGTAGGAAAAAGTTCTCTACAGGCAGATAAACTTACATCTGCGGTATGACTGGTAGCACCGTCCTGTTGAAACCAATACTGGCGTTCGTCGTCATGAAGTTCAGGCTCAAAAAATGTTCTTATCATATCTGCACATCTCCTAGACGTAACAGTCACTGCACGTTCGTCTTCCTCAAAAAAATATGGCCCAATTATTCTCGTTGAAGATAAAGCACACCAAACAGTAACCCTTTGCGAATGTAGAGGTCGTTGATGCAGTTCAAGTGGATTTTTTGTGGCCCAGTGTCGACAATTTTGTTTGTTAACAAATCCGTCCAAATAAAAATGAGCTTCATCGGACATAAATAGACGGTGTTCAATGTCTGGATGCTGTTGTCGTAATTCTTGGAATCTTACGCAGAACTCTATTCGACTTAAATACACCTTATTTGCTAGACAATAATGTTATTCCCAAAATGCAGTCAGGCTTTCCAAAGAATCACGGAACATCCTCGGCCTTGATCGCTATTCTCGATGATGTCTTGACGTCAATTAATTCTGATAAAGTAACTTCCTTGACCTTATTAGATATGTCAAAAGCTTTCGATTTCTTAAATACTGAACTGCTAATAAAAAAAGTTAAAATTCTACGGGATAGAGGATAATATCCTAATGTGGCTCACGTCTTATCTACTAAATCGTTTTCAATATACATGTCTTAACACCACAAGTGGAAGAAGACTCTCTAACGAACGTTTGCTACTCTCGGGAGTGCCTCAAGGCCCGATCTTGGGGCCCTTGATTTTTTAACATCTACACCGCAGACTTGCCACAAGTCACGAAGTACTGTTCCCTGCACATGTACGCTGACGATATACAACTTTACCTTGCTATTGATGTGACGAAGTCTGAGGAAGCCCAAACCAAAATTAATCATGATTTAAATGAAATAAAAAATTGGACTCTTCAGAATTCACTCCTATTAAATCCAAATAAAAGTAAAAATATAATCTTTGGCACTGCAAATAAATTAAGAGTTCTTACTCACTTTCAATTATCAATTGACAATATAATTATAGAACAAGTTGACAAGGTGAAGAACTTGGGGCTAACCTTTGATAAAAATTTAAACTTTATTCCTCATATATCAGAAGTCCTTAGAAAATGTTTCTGCTCATTTAAACAGATTTCGAGTTTTAGAAATATCCTTGATAGGGCCACTAAACTACTGTTATGTGAGTCCTTAGTCTTAGCACACGTCAACTACTGTGATTATGTTTATGGGCCTTGCCTAAATTTATCAGAAGCAAACAAACTTCAAAAAATCCAGAATATGTGTATTAGATTTGTAACAAATAGTTCTATCGACGAGCATATAACACCACATATCAGGGGAGTTACAACTACTAAAAATAAATGAGAGGCGCTTCCTACATTTCACCTCACTATTAAATAATGTCATCCTAACGCAAAAACCTATTTATCTCTATGATAAACTAATTGCGAGAAATGTTATGCATAACCGAAACTTGAGATATACAAACGACCAATTGCATACAATAAGTCCTAAATATGAAACATTTCGATCATCCTTTACCTACCTCTCGACTTATGTCTATAACAATCTACCTCCACAGCTACACAATAAATCAACAAATGTACTAAAACGTCAACTAAAGTCTCTGATTTTGAACGGCGAATTAAACATAAATTTAAAATTGTTTTAGACGGTGATAAAATAGTGATAAAATCTAGACATCATATAGATAAATACTGTTTTTGATATATATTATATGTTCATATACTGTAGATATATGTACTTAACTAGATATACGTTAGATATACACATATTGTAATATTGGATATTATATACTGTACTAATACTATACCAATGGTATCCTAGGTTAGTAGTTTTAATATCAGTGTATACTGTACCACTAACCTTTTGTGTTAAATTCCTTCTATTTTACACAATAGAGACAATTATTTATTTATTTATTTATTATTACTTAGTTTTTGCACAGTTACAATTTTGTAAGGGTGAAATTTCATGTTATGAAGCATTCTCCGAATACTTCTATCGGATATACCCAGGACTTGGGCATGTTGCTTAATTGGTCTTGTTGGACTTGCTGTAATTGCATCACGAACTCGCCTTTGATTTTCTTGCATGTTTAGTGATCGCGGACGACCTGAATGTTTAGTGTTGACAACGGGTCCTCCAGTTCGCCATTTTCTGATCTAACACATAATTGTTGGACGCGACGGAACATTTCCCACGCTAAAAGTTCTTCTAAAATCACGTGGCACTTGAATAATACTATTGTTTTTGATAAAATCTTCAACACAAAAAATTCGTTGGTTTATACGCCAGTCATTCATTTTAACAACTGTCAAAGAAACTCTAAAGCATGCTTTAATTAATGGATAGAAAAGTCTTACGTTTAAAAAATGTGTACAGTCCAGTCACATTAGAGGTTTCACCTCGGAATGAGAGATAATAAGCTGTAAACTTGTATAAACCTTTATTTTGGCGTTCTAAAAGTTGTCTCAAAAGTCTCATAAAATCTCGTGTTCGCGTCTTAAGATATTCAAGGTCAAAATTGTAAAGAATAAAATTCTCTACAACTTTTGTCCCAAACATTTTTTTTATATACTCTACCTTTTTGAGATAGGGGGCGGAGAGCGCGCCGCGCTTACCTATTCACAGCATAATGCAAGGTCAACCTAAGTCCCGGTAAATAATACGCCGTATAAAGTCTATAAATCATTAAAAAATATATAATTATGAATAATTTGCATGGTTTATTAATTAATACATTATATTTAATGATATTTTTCATTTATTGAATATATATTTGTTTAATATTACTTACCTTTCCGTGTAATCAAAAAATTGTTGAGTGGAATACTTTAAGTAGGTATATTTTAATTATATTCTAATATATATGTTAATTATATTTTAAGTAGAAAAAGAATAGAGTAAATACATTTTAATTATATCTTTATTTAGAAATACTTTTTCATATATTTATTACAGTTGAGGTTCAAATGTGGGGAAGTTTTTCAAAAACTTTTATAATTAAAAAGGACTTGAGTCTTAATTTTCTTCTTCTTCTTCATCATCGTCTTCCGGTCGCTCGAAAATTTCCTTTTCAATATCATCATTTTCGTTGTCAAGGATATTTGTCTCTAGATCTTCGAGAATATCGGGGTGAAATGTACTATCTTCAGATCGCTTTGATACGGTGAAGAATTGTGGCACGCTTGCTTATTACACTGGCCACAAGCTAAAGAACATTGCAACTCCGATTTCTTGCATCCGCAGCGTGAACCACAACCATTCTTGCAGTTGATTACCCGGAAAGATAAGTAATATTAAACAAATATATATTCGATAAATGAAAAATATTATTAAATATAATGTATTAATTAATAAACAATGCAAATTATTCATAATTATATATTTTTTAATGATTTATAGACTTTATACGGCGTATTATTTACCGGGACTTACGGTCGACCTTGCATTATGCTGTGAATAGGTAAGCGCTGCTCTCCACCCTCTATCTCAAAAACGGTTGAGTATATAAAAAAATGTTTGGAACAAAAGTTGTAGAGAATTTTATTCTCTACAATTTTTATAATAAACGCTTAAGTGACTGGATTAGTATTGATTTTAGAGCAATTTTAAATTGTAAAGTCTATTCTGCCGATCCCTGTATCATATTAAGAGAAGTGATTAAGCTTTAATTGCGATTATACACTAGTAAAAAATTATTACCAAATAAATGGAAATCCTTTTTGATACCGGGCGTCGCACAGTGGTCAGAAAGCGGTGGGTGGACTCCAATGATTAGAAAAGTCTGATAGAAAATATAAATGACTCTAAAATTTGGTACTCTAATAAACATTCCTATCGAAAACCCCTCTTCCCACACGTCCCTATAGATTAGAATTGAAGCGAAAACTCATGCCTGCTGCTTTGTAGCTAATTTAGTGAGAGAAAGAGAGATGTTGGGTTCGTAAAGAAGGATAGGTCGAGGTCGTTAGTCGATCCAAGATGATAAATTAAATATAACCTAATAAAGTGTTGTGGAGTTTGGTGGCAAGATTTTGAGGGCCATTTTCTTTAAATAGGAAACGTACCTATTTGTTTATTGAGTCTAAATAACTGACTAAAGTGTTCATCATTTAATGAAAATGGATCGGCATTTGACCTCATGACTCGTCATTACAAATGAAGTTGTAGCCTTTCGTAATCACAAGTCGAATGTGTGGTGACATTTTTTGCTAGTTGTGATAATTTAGATGTTTACACAGTATAATTTTTGTAAAATTACTTAAAATAATCACTAAAATGTTAGGTTATGCCGCACTACTAAATTGTTTTCTCAGAGTTTTGAAAAGTCATGCATGGAGTATGATTCTAAATTCAATATCCCTAAATTCGTTACCAGATTCCCAAAGATTCACGAGGACTGATTCTACTTTAGATAGAGTGAGATCCGTTAGAGTGGCAAAGTAGATTTCTAATTACAAATTAGAATCGCTTTATAGCGTTTCAACAATTTCAATTCTATCTATTGGAGTCCGGACACAGATTTAGCTTATCAAAAGTTCTCGACTCATGTCGCCAGATGACGATCATTTCCCTCCCATTAGCCTTTTTAAGAAGCCTAAGACTATCGTACAGGTAGAATTATTTCCTTACATTCGATACATAAGTAGTGGCCGAATACAAACATAATTATTTAAACTCGCTCATTTTCAACTCGTATTAGTCACTGTTCTCGACTGCTGGTGTTTATGTTTAAAGTGAAAAGTTATAACTTTTATTATGGACCCTACTAGTCATGGTATGTACTATAATATACAGCGTTATGAGATTACGTCTCTGTTTGTTCTCCTCTGAACGTGCTAACTCTGTCTCTATCCTTATCTCCCCCACGTTGCGTCAGTCTCCCGCGCGTGGCCGCCCCCTCTCCGTGCGGCGGTAGCCACGCGCTACCGGGATCTTTCTTTAGTAACGTTTCTAAGTAAGTCGTCAAGAACTTACCGGGGTCAAGCCTAGGCAAGGCCCAAAATAGGTCGTTTCCTTCCATTCGGGGGGAAAACGCTGTATATTTTAGGCCTGTGCCGTCAGCTTGACCCTTATGAGAAGTGTTTAGGGTCTGACGACGTGGGAGCGTACTGTGAATATTCAAAGACCTTTTTTTATATTTCAAACATTTTTAATGTAGTGCCAATAAACAAACAAAATGAAAACTGACATCAAATTAAGGCAAAAAAATAGCTAAATGGGTACAAAAGTAGAGTCACAACCATTCCTCTGTGAAGGTTTGGACAAGTTATCAACCTCTTTATAATAAAACTTGAGTTTCCATTTCTTAAAATTATATCCAAAGGAACCTCATTCAGATACCGGGCAGATGAAACCGCGGATCTAATACTGCCTGGCGAGTAATCAATCTTGGCATTGACAAAAGCAGTTTTTATCCATCCTGCAATGGTCGCCCTAGATGCTGGACCGACCCTTCCCCGACTTGTTGTAAAAAGATACGTTAGGTCATCCCTAGCCTTCCTCCTATTAGAGGACACCTCAATCAAATTTTTTGTCCAATATACCGGATCCAAGTCTAGGTCTGAATTCTTTAGAAGCTTCCAACCAGATTGTCTATAATTACTCCTATCCGTTTTGGAGCCGAATTCTGGCCAAAAAGAAACCGATTCCTGATCCATACACATTGACTGTTCGTCCATCTTCAAAAGTGTCAAGTCACGTATTCTTCGTCCTGAAGCCAGTAATAAGATTAAGGCCAATCTTCGAGATACCTGAAAAATACTATCCTTGTCTACCTCGATAGACTTCATCCAGGTGATAAGTTGGTTTATATTCCATATATTTTTCTTGTTTGAAATTGGATTAGCAATTTCAATTGCTTTAAGTATTCGTCTAACGAGTGGATGTCCCGTTGTTTGTTCACTTTTAGAAGGGTTAGCAAACGTTGATATTACTGATTTGTGCAGTTTAATTGTGCTTGGTGCATATCTTTTGACGCGATGTAAATAAGCAAGATAATGAGCTACCGACCTTGAATCAGGATTATTGGCCAAAATATTCTTCTCTTTGGACCAAGCAGTCCAATCGTTTCAAGGGGATGCGTATGTTTTGAGAGAGGACTTCCGCCATGAATTTTCGAACAAGATCTTGTCCTCAGTAGACCAATCACTTATTAAATTGGCCCACCCTGTACCTTCCAAGCCTCCAAGCATAACTTCTGAGCTTGGGGTAGACGGTTCTGTGTTTGAGCATCTACTAGATCCGAGTGAAGGTTTCCTAGTCATACTGGGGATACTACTGCTCGTGCTTCTATATCCACTCTCCAGAACATTTTGTCCCATTTTGGCGCAATTAGAGTGAATACCCCTTTTGCTGTATTCAGGTGATTCAGGACTCTCGGTATCAAGTTGGGAGTTGGGAATATCCAAGCCAGATGATAAACCCAAACTCTGCTGAAGGCATTTGTGAATTCGGCTTGAGATCCCTCACATCCCTGGAAACATAGCGTCCCACAACTTTTGATTGGTTGGTTGCAAAAAGATCTATTTGCGGAGTACCCACATCCTGAATATCTGGTTCGTTGTGCTTGGGAGTAAATGCCAGTCTGGTAGAGGTTTGTTCCTCGATAGACTGTCCGCAATGCTGTTGTATATTCCTGGTATATACTGAACTAACAGTATTACTCTGTAATGTCGAGTAAAATTGAGAAGAATCTGAGTCATCCTTAGTAATCTTGCCGATTTCATTCCCCCCTGATTTTTTATATAGGAAACAAATGTGCGGTTGTCCGATTGAATTAGTACATTTTTGCCTTTCAATTCCATAACGATTCCTTTTAAGGTTGCATATACAGCGAACATTTCTTGGGAGTTTATGTGCCAATTTTTCTGAACTGTTGATCAGGTTCCCCTTCTTATCCTGTTTCTTATCTGAGCCCCCCAACCAATATCGCTTGCATCGGTTGATATAAATACCTCTAGGTTTGTGTGGAAAAGTGGCGCATTCTGATCCATATTTTGCATCCACCATTGGTATTCTAAAAGCCCCGCTTTCGGAACTTGAAAGTTCACCCTTGGATTGTCTTCGGGGAGTGCTAAGCTTGGTCGAAGCATATGCCTTGAATACAGTCTTCCCATTGGAACGACAAAATATGCGAAATTCATCTTTCCTAGAAGTCGTTTGGCTATTTCCCAATTCCATTGGTAACTGGTCATAATATGCCTTGTCTTTTCGTATGGAGTCTTTCTTTCTTACTGGCAGTGACACTACGTTATCGACAGTATCCTAGTTGATTCCGAGGTATTCCAACTGTGTTTGAGGTTCCACTATCGATTTCTCTTTGTTTACCTGCCAACCCAGAGATTCCAGGATGTTTATAGTGCTTTTTGTTTGCGAACGAAGGATGCTTGGATTCTGATTCGCCAGCAAAAAATCGTCCAGATAAACGACTACCCTTATTCCCTTCTTGCGAAACTGATCTGCTAGCCAATTGGAAATTCTTGAAAACTCGAGAGGTGCGCTCGAGAGACCGAAAGGTAAACATGGTATTTGATATATTTTCTTCTTGTGTAGTAGAGACAGAAATCTTCGGTATCTTCTTTTACTGGAATGTGGAAATAAGCTTGAGAAATATCGATTTTTGTCATAAAATCCTTGCTTTGTAGAAATAGCGGTTTATAGGATGGAACTTCTTCGGACGGAGAAATTGATTTAGAGCTTTGAAGGTGAAAACTGGCCTTTTGGAGCCGTCTGACTTTAAAACCAGAAACATTTGAGGCAAAAAGCCTGTCGGAAAATGGGATGGTTCTAGAACACCTTGACTGACCATCTTCTCTATTTCGGCGTCCATCTCCGAAGTTGTGTATGCTGAATGAATGTTGACTCCCGAGAGAGCCAACACAGGAGGTTTTGTGACAAATGGAATCGAGTAGCCCTTCAGGGTTTCCAGGATTCTCTTCGGAGCTCCTGATTTTCTCCATTGTTCCAAATGATTTTTTAACTGCCCCGCCTTGAATGAGGTTGACGGATTGTCACTGTCTTCTGGACCTCTTAGCTGATCTCTCATTCTTGCTTGAATATGAGCGCTTTCTAGAGGCAGAATCTCTGGAGGGCTGGCATTTTCGATTAGAGGCAATGACGCCGCTTGGGCAAAGAACCCCCTTCCGTGTGACAATGATTTATTTGGCCTCGTTTGAGCTTGAGAAAATTTGTGAGCTGGTTGGTTGTAGCTGCTGGGCTTTCTAAAAGGGATACGAAAAGAAGTCCCATGTTGTTTAGTTAATTCTGCAAGAGGTTCTGCCTCAAAGACATGAAAGGAAGACGGCGGTATAGCTTCCATTAAAGAGGCTACCTGATTATTTTTTGGGAGGAATGACCTTCTTCTCTGCTCTATAACCTCTGACCTACGGCCACAAACAAATTGCAGTACATCGTCAGAGAGTTGTCTAAAGGTTGAATCGGGTCCTACTAGGATATCCTGTACATCCTTTCTAATTGATGGATGCTTAGCAATAGGAGACTTCATAGATCCTAAGAAAGAATCTCTTTGAAGTAAAAGCCCGTGGAGGATAACACCTAATATTGCATCCGCTTTTGTCATATGATCATGAAGTGGTGCCCCGACGGATGATATATGGGAAATATGGTTGTTGACCTGTAAGGCGGTAAATACGGGAGAAGCCTGCAACTTTTTTTATACCTCTGAATATCTTATTCGAGTAAATGAAGATTTTCTCAATCTAAGGCACTCTATTCCCTGCGCTTCAATATGAGGTTTAGCAGGTGGGATCAACGGCTCTTGTTCCCTCGTCCGAGGATTAAAGTCAAAATCCTCGCCTTCGTTAATGGAGCCATCTTCCCCTATATCCAAGTCTAGAAGAGGTGGGATATGGTCTTGCTCTTGTTCATTATCTGAAAAATCCTCGTTCGTTGACTCATCAGCATTTGGATACACATTTTCCTTTGCAGGACCAAAGCTCTCCACGAACGATTGAAACATGGCTTTGAGTTCCTCATTGGACCTTTCCAACTTGTCCATCCTGCTTTATTTTTTTAATCTAGAAGAACTGAAGGCTCGGCTTGAAGTCCCTTCCCGAAGGCTTTGAGATCAGTGGTTTGAGATCAGTCAAAGCAGCAACTACCAATTCGTTTTGTGCCGCAGACCCTCTTATTCTCGCAGCCAAGCTAGCTGGTCTGATTATTAGGCCGATACAAAAGGGCCAGCCCAACATTTTGACCTTCATATTTCTCTGGGAGGCTTGTAGCTCCTGGGTCAAAAGCTTTTACAATACCCACTGTGGGAAGAGCAAATCTTATTTTGTTCAAGATTTGGGGATCACACTCTTCCCCGAGGAGTTCCTCCTTAGAAAATACGTAAGCTTTCCATTGTCTCCATCCCTCCAGCAGGTATGTAGTCGCCAACCTTTAATACGTTCCAAAATAACTGCCTCATCTAAATCACTGGGGATTAAATCTGCCAAATCTTCAAGTGTTTTGACAGCAGCCATTTTCTAGAATAAGAAATAGTGACCATTAGCCCACTTGAAACGTTATGAGCCCACAAACAGCTCAGAAAGCTAAGATGCGGCTCAAATATTGAGAGGCACGTCTCAACTCCGGTACGCGCGGCCCAAAACCTGAGACGTACGCCTTAAAATCCGAGACGCGCTGCTCACAAGTGGGACATGCCGCCCAAGGTGAGCCGTACGCAGGTGGATTTAGCCAACATGCGAGATGCGCGATGGCCAAGGTGAGCCGTGAGCCTCGCTGGATCCAGCCGCACGGCTGCCGCAAACGAGCGGCACTACTCCCGATCGAGCCGCACGCATTGTCTAAATCAAACCCTATATCCAGTACAATCTCTATTCCAAACATATGTATAACCTGAATATGTAGAAAATACATTTCCTGCCGTGATCAAGACCAGAGGGTGCTTGGATCACCTAACAATGCAGGTTGCTGTAAGCGAACTTGCAAGCCTAGGAAGAGAGACTTAGGGCTACCCTGAAATCTACAATAAATATTAATATATCTTACCTTGGCACTAAAAACACAAAGCACCACAAACAAAACTTCACAGTTATTATGGAAAAGTATAGAACCAAAATGTATTTTTGTTCACAGAAACGACAGCAACACGCACAATAAAGCAACAAATAAAGCGTACTAAAGAAAGATCCCGGTAGCGCGTGGCTACCGCCGCACGGAGAGGGGGGCGGCCACGCGCGGGAGACTGACGCAACGTGGGGGAGATAAGGATAGAAACAGAGTTAGCACGTTTAGAGGAGAACAAACAGAGATGTAATCTCATAAGGGTCAAGCCGACGGCACAGACCTAAAATATTGTATATTATTTGTTGAAAGCATTATCATTTTTCTCTGCTGTTAGGCAATAATTAATCGGAAAGAAAAATAATAGACACAAAAAGTTTGACAAAACTTATATTTTGTGGAACTCGTGGAACCTTCCAATTTTCTATGCATATTAATTTACAGTCATTAGATTTTAAATGTTTTCTAGTCAGAGGCTTTACTTTTTACAACTCTTCCTGTCATTTTCAAAACTGTATACGGTGCTTACCTCAGGTTCGAACGAACTTCAGGTAAAATAGGTGATATGTTATTTTACTTTAATATGTTATTGAAGTGGATTGAAGATGAAGTTACTTTGTGAAAATCCATTTTGATTTAAAAAATTATAAACACTTTTTTACTTGTCTAATTTTCACTTTATTTGTTATTTTACAACTAGTTTCATCCTATTAGGACATTTTCAAGTAACTTGAAAATGTCCGAATAGGATGAAACTAGTTGTAAAATAACAAATAAAGTGAAAATTAGACAAGTAAAAAAGTGTTTATAATTTTTTAAATGTTATTGAAATATTTTAATAATAAAACTATTACGAAATAAATGAAAGTTGCAATGGGGCGTTGCCGACTGTAAATAACTATTTGAACGAGAATATGCCATATGCACATTAAAACATTTTCCTAAGGTTTAAAATAATTTATCTCTGTGCCGTATTGAGTAAAATTTAATTAAATAGATTGCAGTCGGCCACGTCCGATTGCAACTTCTACTCGTTTACATTTTAGTTGGCGCCAGCAACATAGCCCGAAGAGAGTTGTTTGAAGTTTGGCATGCAGAAACGCAACAGAGTGAACAAACGTTTGCTGGATATCGATATACCCAAAACATCCTATGGATATCCATTGGATGTATTCAATGAGATATTACCCACAATGGACGTCCACTGGATTATATATTTGTTACAATTAGGGACATTCAATGATGGTCCAGTAAGGACATCTATAGGTAGTCCAGTGGAAGTTTATTGTCTGTTCATGGATATCTACTGGATATTTTTTTCGTATATTCAGTGGATGTCCTGGTATGGGCATCCACCGGAAGTCCAAGTATGTCCGTGGACGTCCAGTGGATCTATTGTTGCGTACATCCAGTGGATATTCTGATATGAATATCCAGTGGATGTTCAAAATGTATCCATGGACATTCTGGATATATTATGAACCTAAACTGGACGTCCAGTGGATGTTGTGTGCATTATGTATAGTTACGGTAATTTCGTAACTATCACTAACTCAGTGGATAATGTAGAACATGCTGGTTAAAAGCTACTCGAGAAATCGCGTAATATCTGCAAACTGTTTGTAAGAAGAAGGAAGCAATGTCATCCATTGTTTATTAACAAAAAAATTATATTCATTAATTTTAATTGCTTTTAATTTTTTCATTTAAATCATGGTTTGGAATCCCAGGAACACAAAACAAATCAATAAAGTATATTAAAATATACTCAAATTATTTTTTTTTTCATAACGAATATTTTTAATAAGCTAAATCCACTCTCTGAACTACTGTGCGTCGTGCATACCATTATAAATCATTAATAAATGTGTGTGGCAAATTTGTTTAATCTTTAATTAAATAAATTTAGAGGATTTTGACTTTGGTACCTATTTAGGTATTATACCTAGTATTTATTACTATTTTATAAATTAACGTTTACCGTCTCTGTTGGAATACTTTTGTATTATAATATATATTATACCTTTACTAGTGTTTTCTATTTTGATAAAAGTCACGTTTCTTATGAATGATGCAAGTTTCTCACATTTATTAACGTTAACCAGAATTTCATATCATTATTAATTGATTTTTACCTTGCTTGTTTCCTTATATAAATTTGTTATAATTAAGAAATATCAAACAAATAAATCATTGTCAAACTTACACATATTCCTGTAATGATTCGTTGGTAATACCATCGGGCCACTCCATATAACAAATTACCCTTTCTTCTCCATCTGATAAAGTATCGGTGTAAGTTTTGAAGTATATTAAAGACGGGATTCCTATTATGATGCCTAAAATCCAAGTAACTAACGCTAAAAGCAACGTGACTGTTTTCCCCATGCGTGGCTTTAGAGGCGTCATTATAGCCATATACCTGGAAAAGAATAATATCCGTAAATTTTAGTCTACGATAAACTTTACATAATGAAAACAATTGAACAGAAAATGTGACAGGTTTAAAACAAAATGTTCAAAACAAGTGTTTAAAATACAAAAACATGTTTTAAACAGTTTAAAATATGTTTTAACCAGTTTTTGTTTTACTTTATATTTTATACTTCAAATGAAAATAACACTACACACACGGAAAGTAACTTTTTCCACAGGGTGCATTCTAAAACGTTATTTTCTATACTGCTTTGCATGTTAGAAATTCAGGCTTTCTACACGGTCGTTGAAAAAATAATTTTAATAATAATACCATTATAATAATAATAATATAATTAATTTAATATGATGTTCTTTTTCTGTTTAATCTGACAATAAAATGTATTTTAAAACATATTTCTATAATTTAGTTAAATAAATTAGGTACGTTATTTAATCAAATTTAAATTTCCAAAATGTACGCTTCGCATTGTCTTTTTTTAATGGTTTTGAGTATATTAAAATTTTATTACTTTGCCTGTTTATAGTTTTTTTTTGTGTAAAAAAGAAATTATTTGTAATTAAAATAAGATCTTGATTTTTCAATTAAAAAGGTAATAATTAGGAAACATATTAATTAAATACCTATGGAAACAAAACGTTTAAAATTTAATATTACAAATATTAGGCTTCCGATAGCATAGTTTCGGAAGCGAAAAAGTATGGCACTGGTCAAACCACAGAACATCAAAATTACTAAAACAATGAGTTATAATTCTGCTAAATACAATGGGGCGAGGAATTAGGATGAGTGCGAGAGAAATATGGAAATTCTTGCAATTTCTGGATTAAACTGAACATTTTAATAATGTTTAATTTAATCCAGAATATTTATAAATTAAAAATACTTCTTTCATATTGTCTATAGTTACTTATTTATCACATTCTACAATATGTCCTTGTACTTTCTTTGAGGCTAAATACGCAAAGAACATATGAGGTTATACTTCCTTCATTTCAAATCGCTTATGTCTATATTGGTATTAGAGGTTATAACAAATAAAGTAACAATATAAAAATAATACAAAGTCGTCAATATGGCACAAAAATTAATAGATTTATTTGCGGAATTTAGATGGAAATACATTTATCGAACTTTGTAAAAAAATAAAGTCTGATTCGACCCTAAGAAAGCATTTTCGATGAAATATTATAAATATTTATGAATGATTTAAATACAATAAAAATGTAAATGATATTGCTTTTAATTCAGTCAACAAAATATGTGGCTGTTTATCATATTATATAGTACTTATGTTAATTATATTAAATTATATATATTTAATAAATATTTTTTTGTATTAGACATGTAACAATTCCTTGTGTCAAAATCAAATAATATTGAATAAATAAATATAATATTTCGAATCATCTTAGCGGTTCTCTTTATTAAAAACAACATAAATATAGGCGATGTTTAGCTACTCTTACACATAACCTGCACACATGCACAATACTAGTAGCTAATTTTTGGCATTCAAAAAAAAAAAAACAAATTAGAAGAATACCCTAACATATCCTAACCAAAATAAACAATTCATTCCCAACATTTACCAAACATAAGTTTTTGATCACATTAAATTTTATTTATAATGTCATAAATGACTGTATGTAATATTGTTTTAGTTTAAATTTAAAAGCAGCACAACTTAATGTTTTGTTATCATCGTAAATTTGGTTATATTTTTTGACCGAGTTGTAGGGAAATGATCGACGAAAAATGGTTGTTGAATGTATCGGCATGTTCAATTTGT
Source organism: Rhamnusium bicolor (assembly GCA_029963845.1). NCBI lineage: Eukaryota > Metazoa > Arthropoda > Insecta > Coleoptera > Cerambycidae > Rhamnusium > Rhamnusium bicolor. The sequence goes on along the minus strand of JANEYF010001446.1, from coordinate 122,613 downwards.
GTTTCTATCTAACATTAACAGTATGTACATTACACCGATTTGACATTTTCGGGCGAGGACTGTAGGGTTCACCTTAGAGCAATAGGCGGTGTACAAAATTTAAAAGATGTATTTCCCAAATTTGATTCATTGGCAATCAATTAAGAATTTTAACTTTTTCAGATATTCTGTCAAATTTTCTTAGCCCAAAAACTAACTGGGAACACGTGTTATGAACTTTTTGTATACGATTTCAAGTAATTGAATCGACCCAAGGACCATAAACAAGATCAGCATAATTGAATAAAGAAAGAACAAGAGACTCACATAACGTTTTTCTTAAATTAAAACTTAAAACATGTTTATTGGCATAGAGCAGTTTTATGGCACAATACGATTTACGTTACAAACTGTTGATATGATCCTCAAACCTTAACTGCGTATCAAAAATTGAGAACAGTGCCATTACAACCTATATATGTTAAGTTAGTTAACATAAGACCCTGATCCACCATGTCAAAAGCTTTAGAAAAATTCAACAGTATTAAATATGCCATTTGTTTTTATACAAGGCATGAAAAATATCATCGGAGACATTTAAAAGAGAAGTAGTACTGTGGGATTCCTAAATGTAGATTGACATGCGGGAATCATATTACTGAGCGTCACAAAGTCATTTAATTGTTTTTGAACAACTTACTTCAACATTTTAGATAATATCGGAAGTGTGCTTATGGGTCTTAAGTTATTAATCAAAGCAGGACAGTTAGTTTTAAAAATTGGTTGTACTAGTGCCATTTTCTAATCGTTAGGAAAATAGCCCTGCTCCAAACAACAGTTTATAATATGCGTTATATAAGGAGAGATATATGGAAAATAATATTGAAGTATTTTTAAAGATATTCCATAATCACCAAAAGCATCAGATGTGATGCTATGAACAATTATTGTTATTCCTTCTGGTGTCAATTTGAACTGAAAAACTATGTTAGCAGAATGACTATGTGTATTATAATAATAGTTCTTTCAGTACAATCTTTATTATTATTGCTATTTACAAATGAAGCGAAAAAGATATTAGTTCTTCAAGGTCAACTAAATGAGTTGGTATATCGGTGTTTTTATTATACTGTAACCCCAACGTTTTTAAAGAGCTCCATTCTTTTTTGGGCATTACTGTATTTAAATAATGAATTTAAATAGGCTTTTATTTCGCACCTGATGGATGCTATTGTATTATTTCGTAATATTTTATAATAATTCCAGTTCTCATCACTTTCTGTTTTCTTGTACGTATCTAATGCCCTATCGCTCACTTGTTATGGGAAATATGGAACAATAATATATAAACAAAGTTTCATATTGGGGCAGTCCGGAAATTATGTAAAAACCGCTTAAAATGAAAAAATGTGGGCTGTGAGCTTTCACGAGAAACGCCGGGCAAACCGTAGGAGAAGAAAAAGTTGTAGATAATGAAATTCTCACCATAACGGCATACCTCTATATTTATTGTTCAGTCGTGAAAGGCGTCCAAAGTGCGTGGCAAAAGCGCTCGCATGCACGCTGTCATTGTTAGTTGTTTAATTGCTTTAAGCAACTAAAAACTAATGATAAAATTAATTCATGCGTATTCTAGACACTCTAAATAATAATCAGGATGGGCTAGATATATTTTTGCATCAAAAATTGGAATTCTGTTAAGTCCGCAGAAAATACCTCGAATTTTAGATCAAGTTTAATTGCAAACTGAATATCTCCGAAAGTATTTTTTTTAAGGTCTTATTTACATTAATGTCATGAAGGAGTTTAGTAAATTGCTATTCCATCACACAACCAGGACAGACACATACACAATAACCATTCTCTCCAACATTTGCCAGATGCCGCAACTTCGACTCAAACTCAGGAGAGATAGACAGTGACTAGCCACACAACAATGCTCTAGCTAACTGTGCTACCATCTCAGTATTTAAAAACGCCAGGATTCGAACGCAGGACTCATTAGTTTCAAGCCTAACTGAGCCATTGAGCCAGCAAAGAGCCATTGAGCCGTAATAAAAAATCTGAAAAAGTTATTAAATGGCCTACATGAAGGTATGTGCAGATTTTGCCATAGATGCAGCGGAATTGAAAATATTGATAAATGACTTCATATTTTATTTTCATTGTTTATATACGTGAACAAAATGTATTTATTAAAAAACGAAATGACGTCGATTTATTGTTGAAAACAAAGATTCCGAATATAATTTTTTAATATTACTTCCTCACCCCTCAGTGTATTCGTGAAAAAAATTTTGAAAATTTTTATTGCATTTCTGGACGAATCTCGACGAATTATGACGATACACAAAATTTTAGATAGAAAAAATTTTCTGTCAGTGTGTGTGTCTGTCTGTGTGATTCGCGATAGCAGCTACAGTTTTTGAGATAAAGCTTTCAAATTTGGTACACACATTCTAGAGGTCAAGGAAGAGATTGAGTTCGTTGATGAACAAAATCGGTCTTAAAAAAATATTAGTGACATTCCACCAATGCAACTTTTTTGACACGTCAAAATGTGACTTTTTGAAACATCAAAAATGTGACTTTTTTTGAAACGTCAAAAATTACTTTTATCATAAACTCAATCACACGTCGAGTTTTACTACGGTGAGGAAGTTCTGATCCCCCAGTAACTGGCAGCGGTTTTTTATTGTTATTCTTTATAGATTCTTTTTTTTGCCAATTTTGTCAAAAATCCCTTAAATTTTTATGAAAATAACCCATCTTTCATAATTCAAAAAAAAAAAAATAATAATTTCGATGCGTTTATAATTTATTCTATGGTAAGCATGGTAGCCGAGTAAAGCGCTCATAGCTATTTACATAGTACCGAGGGTCGATGGTTCGATTCCATTCTGGATCAAGTTAGGAATTTTATGTATGATTTGTTTCGGATTAAGATGGGAAAGCGAATTGTCGGTGCCCTAGATGTGGTTCGAACTCCACAATAAACTGTTCAAACATAATGTAGAATGGAATATCTTTAATTGAATACGTTATACTTTTAATGAAAGCATAGGGGATTCTTCGTATTATGATGTTGACAACTTAATTAAGTACATTTATCATATTTCAGTAATATATGTATGCTACTTTCTAAAATAAAGTTTGATTTCTTATAAAACTTCTCTTATTTGATGTTTCAGATAGTGTTTAACTTAGGCAAAATAAAAAGAAGTGCATAAACAGTTTTATTTGTAATCGCAACATGATTCCAACCAGTTATAATCCATCAGGATTCTAACAAGCGTAGGAAGAGAATGAAAATGAATTACTCCAAGAAATAAAGAAATAATATTAGACATGCAACGAAGAATGTAAGGCCAAGGCAGCGTCACAAGTTTAAGGCTGGATAGTGGATATGGAGAAAATAGAGATGTCAATTTTGTTTTAACCATTAATAATTTTCTTATAGGTTGTGTCATGAAAATGTTCATTTAATTAACTTTTTTTGCAGGAGATATTCTGGCAACAATGGGAGCTTAAACTATTTTGTGTGTAAGAAAAAGATGTGAACTCTAGTTTGTACGAAAAGAATGCGTAAAATGATAGTGAAGGGCATTCAATTATTTCCTGTGAAAAAATGGGAGAAAGTTTGCTCATTTCATTGTAAATATTGTATAAAATTCAAACTAAAAGTTAACCATTTCTAGCAATTTTATTTTATATTTTCAATTTCACACAGTTTTAAAATTTTATATCAGTGAAATTTGCTAAAAATTTTACGAAATGTAGCAAACATAAATGAATTTTCAAAATGTGTAAAAATTTTGAGGCAATATATTCTATTAATGTTGCTTCTTTCATCTTCATTTTACCTTTGATCAATACAATAAATAAATACAATAAATACAATACTGTAAGTTAATAATCGACAATATTAGCATTATATGGTTTAACAATAGTCCAGAGTTATACACCGTTATTGAAAAGTACATGGAACATTTTCTAGGTCATTTTTCGCATCAGAAAATTATCGAGATAATTTCAATTTCATTTTCGTTTTACTAATTATGCAAAAAATCTAAAAAGAACATTTTTCCTACTTAAATTACTAGAAAATTGGAAACAGTAATTTGTGAAAACAGATTTTATGAGAAATATTTGCATTCAAATTAATCTGCGCAAACCTATACGGGTTTAAAAAACACTATAAAATATTTAATAACAGAATGTAGTTTTGGGATTCCAGTACTTCAAAATATTCAGCATTGGCGTCACTAAAACCCCCCTCCTTCGCGATTAATGACTGACAGACGCTCTGAATATTTTCAAGAGTATTGTGAATTGTTTGGCAGCCATTTACTTCGCTGTCAAAAAATATTGATATCATTTATTGGTTATTGGTTATAAATAAACCAAAGATTTTATGTCCCGACAAATGAGATTCCAGTGGATTTAATTCTGGCGTTCGTGGTGGTCGTAATGTTAAGTATCTGATTCTTCAAATAATAAGGTTTAATCAAAAAAAGAAGATCTCATGAATTGTTATTTATTTTTTAAACAATAAAATCTGAAATGATTGACAAAAAGTAACTGGCAATGTTTTCCGAACTGTTCTTAGGAATATTAAGCTACTTTTTACAATTTCTTTTAATTTATGGCTAGTATCAATAAAATCACTAGTAAATTTTGATTTATGGTCGGGATAAAGACAGTTTTTTTATTATTGTTTTTTTTTTGTATTAATGAATTATAAGTTCAACGTGTAAGATAGGGGGGTAAACCATCCTAAATTAAATAATAAAACCCCGACTTTAACACAAGAATATATTAATAAAAATATACTGTACTATACAATGGTTCGCTATTGAATGCCATTCATATCTTACTCCTTTATTGTCTATCAAATAATGTTTATACTATAAGCACGCACTCGGCGCCCGCTAAGTCAATCTGGGGACCGGCGTATTGGGAGTCCTTGACCCTGAGTCTAACATTCGGCCATCCTGGAATGCAGACTGTCCTCAGACTGATCAACATCGTCTGTAAATCAAGAAGATCTATTAGATATCGGTAGCTATTTATTATGATTGTTTTTTGTATGTCAAATATAGTCGCCATCTCGCTTAAAACGAGCCTGATATCTAGCATAGAAATGCTAGTGTTTTCGTGTAGCACGTCAAATGTCACCGTCGTCTCATTCATATTGAAAGCGACATTCGAAATGGCACATCTACCCTGCTTGGTTTAACCTTTGGTAGGACTAGTATATCAAATGTAGTCACCATCTCACTTATAGTGAGCCTGACATCTGAGATACAGTCCTAACCTACTCTAATTTATGGCAGATACGGTATATCAAATGTAATCACCATTTCACTTATAGTGAGCCTGACATCTGAGATACAGTCCCAACCTACTCAAATTTATGGCAGGTCTGGAAGATCAAATGTAATCACCATCTCACTTATAGTGAGCCTGACATCTGAGATACAGTCCCAACCTACTCTAATTTATGGAAGGTCTGGTATATCAAATGTAATCACCATCTCACTTATAGTGAGCCTGACATTTGAAATACAATTCCCAAACTACTCTGGTTTCTGGTAGGCCTGGTATATCAAATGTAATCGCCATCTCACTCGTAGTGAGCCTGACATTTGAAACACAATCCCAACCTACTCTAGTTTCTGGTAGGCCTGGTATATCAAATGTAATCGCCATCTCACTCGTAGTGAGCCTGACATTTGAAATACAATCCCGACCTACTCTGGTTTAGCCATTTACCTTTCAGAACAATACATGACTTCATCTTATCAATTGCTACAACTGTGTTTCTGGATTTTTCGACATTTTCTCTTAGCGTAACGATCATTTTACAAAACTTTCCTGACCCTAAACGGACCTTTAAACTTTGAAACCAACTTACTGCTATCGCCAGTGTTTTGTTGGTCTGTTCTCATAACAAGTATCACATTTCCTACCTGATACTTCTTGGCTAGTGCTCTAGTCTTGTCGAAACGTATTTTTTTTGTAACTTTTGGTCCTCAGTTATCCTACTGGGAGCCTTCGATCTCATGGCAGCTAAATCAATTCGTTCTAAGTCGGTCTGAATCTGACTTAGAACCCTCTCTTCGGACATGTGTTTAGGAGCATACCCAGCTAACATTTCAATGGGACTAGCATTCGTTGCCTTGTTAAAAGTACAATTGGCGGCACTTTGTACACTTTTTACAAATGTGTACCATTTATTTTCAGGATGACCAGCCGCAGAGGTGACTAACGCATTTAAAATTGTTCAATTGTACCTCTCACATTGACCATTTGAACGTGGTGGGCCACAGCGTTCAACATATGCTTAATTCCATAATTTTCACAGAAAAACTGAAAATTCTTCTCTGTGAATGTCATTCCCTGATCCGTTATGACACGAGAAGGTTCTCCAAAATGGTACATCATATCGTACATTACCTTATTTACATGTTTTGCCCTCGTATCTCTCCTGGTTCCACCACAACAAATTTAGTAAAACCATCAACAACGACCAACAAGTACTTATTTTTCTTTTTACTTGTTGCAAAAGAGCCTAAATGGTCCACGTAAAGAGTATGGAATGGTATGGGGGTCTTCTCAATCGGATGTAACATTCCTTGTTTCTTTCCTGAATTATATTTAGAACACAAACATTGCAAACAGGACCTTATATATTTACTGACAATACGTCTCATGTTAGCAAACCAATAATTGGCTCACATCGTCTTAATAGTTTTTCCCAAAGCAAAATGTCCCATATCATCATGGTATAGTTGCAAATCTGCCATCTGCTACCTCTAGGTACTACCCAAATATCATCATGGTATAGTTTGCAAATCTGCCATCTGCAACCTCTAGGTCCTACCCAAGCTAATTTACCATTTTCTAACCTACAATAAACTTTTCCACCCTGCAGTTTATAATTTTCATAGTACTGTTTAAACAGCCTTTTTCTTTTCTTGCAAAATACCTGCGACTCTGCTCCACCGTTCATCTTGCATTTGCGCGGCTAATAACCAATCCGCCTGTGTTACGTCAATCTGATACACTCATAGACATATTATATGTCTATGGATACACTTCACGAGATACCGGGTTTGTACTAAGGGCATCAAAATTTTTTTTTTGTTTCACTGCGTTGTGATGTTCGTCAGACCAAGCCCACGGCGCCCCCTTCTTTAATAACCTAGTCAACGGTTCAACAATATTCGCGTAACGGTTTATAAATTAGCGGAAAAATCCAGATAATCCCAAAAATTGACGAACTTCCCTAACATTCTCAGGTTCTTTCATTTGTAACACCGCAGCTGTTTTTCGCTTATCAGGACGTACACCTTCTGCACTAATTTCTCTACCTAAATAATCAATTTTGACGCAAAAAAACTGCATTTGCTTAGTTTTAATGTTAAACGTTTATTGCATAACGCATCTAGAACCATCTGTACTCTTTCCAACCCTTGTTCAAAACTGTTGCACGGAATTAAAATATCGTCCATGTACGGTAGTGCAATGTTATTTCGTAATTGTTCAAGGACATTGTTAACTAGTCTATGAAAAACCGCAGGACTGTTGGCTAAGCCGAATGGCATTCTCAAAAACTCGTAATGCGATTGAGATGTCACAAAAGCCGTCTTTTCAATTGAATCAGCTGCCATAGGTACCTGATAAAATCCTGAGGCTAAATCTAAACTAATAAAGTATTTGTTGCCACCCAACCTGTCCAACTGATCTTCTATCAGGGGCAGAGGGTATTTATTTTTTATGGTTACAGCATTTAATTTACGATAATCCACACACATCCTGTAATCGCCCGTCTTTTCCTTTACAAGAAGTATGGGACTAGCATAAGGAGAGTGTGACTCTCTTATTATGTTATTTTCTAAGAGTTCTTTAATTAACCCGTTTAATATTTCCTTTTCGCTTATCGACATCCGATATGGTCGATAAACTACAGGATGACTTGTGCATTTTATGTGCATTTCCACAGCATTCGTTTTTCCTAAATCACGCATTGGAAAAGATATGCAATCTCGATAACGCGTCAATAGATCAATATCTTTTTGTAACTTATTTAAACTTCCTGTGTAAAAACTTTCAAAATTTAAGCCTTCTATCGAATTACATTCAAATATCTTTGTATAGTCAGGCATGGGAGGGAGTGTTCGCAAAATTAGTTTATTCTTATATTTTAAAAAGATAATGTGAGGTTGGTTTAAATAGTCGGTACCAATCAAAAGGTCGTACTTTAGATCTTAATCGTTTACTACAATAACATTCACTTCAGCAACGACACTTTCTATTTGGACGTAAGCTCGCGTTCTTATCTTGCTAATTACGGTATTTCTCGCAAATGATTTAAGAATTGTGTCAGGCCGTTCTATCAGGTATAACTTTAAATCACGGGCTACTGAAAATTTCATTAACGTACAAGTACTTCCTGTATCAATTAAACATTTGAGCTTCCTCGTATTTATTGAAGCAGTTTTAATATAAATATTTTCTTCTCGGTAAATACAATTAACTTCATTTTTACGTAACGAGCGGTTACGATTTTGGAACCTGCAAGCATCCTTTTTTATGCCCGAATAAATTGCATTTCTCGCATTTTATAACGGGTTTATTACAAGATCTAACTCGGTGATCTTCTCCGCAATTATAACATGACACCGACTTAGTTGTTTGGTCTGCAACTTGAAATTTGATGTTTTAAAAGATCGGTTTAATGAGTCATGCTGTGTTCACGAAATCCGCTGTTTAAATTCGAAGTCCCATCGTTGTATGTATATATTTGTAACATCGACGTGATTCAGATAAGCTACCAGGTGGCCTATGGAATTAAATCCGCCTGCTCTAGCCGACAAATGAATATTTACGTCGCTAATGCCCTCGATCACACCATCCATGATAGAATGTTCAGGGATTTCCAAACCTAAACTTCGCAGCTTTGAAATCTTTTCGAAACAATATTCACTTAAACTTTGACCTTGTGACGACTTATAATTTGCTGCTTCACTCAATAACTTCCCAAAGCAAATATTGGACGGAAAAGTTTCTATTAATAGCTTTTTCATATCACACCATGACAAACATGACTTATTTAACGAATCATACCACTTGCGTGCATTACCTCTTAGTCTATTTGTCACTAACCGAACAACTGTATGGTCATTCCAGTTATAATATTTGGTTAGCTCTTCTATCTTGGTTACCCAAGAAATCGTAGGTTGCCCCTGCGGGCCTGGATCGAATTCAGGTATTAATGTTTCATCAATAACAGACGAAGATGCAAAGTGCAAAGGTGGAGTATAAGAACGGGTAGTACTTACAGTTTGGCGTTCTCTATTTACTTTACCCTCCTTGTTTTACTTTTCTTTCTCCGCACCCTTAAATCTTCGTCTGTTGACTTTGAAGTACTACTGGAACATGAGGGAGAGCGACGTCTGCTCTTTTTGCTTTTCTTTCCCATTGTATGCTGCCTCAGTTTCTTAACACCCTTTCTTTTGACACTGTTTATTTAACACCTGTTTCTTTTTAATTAACAATCACCGTGTGTTCATCCCACTTCTGAATTGTAAAATAGGGGGTAAACCACCCTAAATTAAATAATAAAACCCCGACTTAAACACAAGAATATATTAATAAAAATATACTGTACTATACAATGGTTCGCTATTGAATGCCATTCATATCTTACTCCTTTATTGTCTATCAAATAATGTTTATACTATAAGCACGCACTCGGCGCCCGCTAAGTCAATCTAGGGACCAGCGTATTGGGAGTCCTTGACCCTAAGTCTATCAAACGTTTATTTAAGCCTGAAGTTTACAAATGGCAGAAAGTAGAAAAAAATTTATTACATTAATTTTTGCAGTAATAAAAATGGTACTTTAAAATATCTGATGTGGCCAGTACATAACTTCCTTATACCAGTAATTTTGTTACGACTATCCTATTGGCGATCATGACATGGGGTTGCGAGTGGTTATTGAGAGCCCCAAAAATAATAGAGAAAATAATGAAAAGAAGAATTAACTAAAACATAAATTATTGTAATTAATACACAGAGTACCAACACCACAGTTAACCAAATACAAACAATCAAATGGGTATCTTATTAAGAATACAGCATGTTGATGGAGATGTAACTATACTAATATATTTGATAGAATGATCCCTGCCCATGCCCCATCCTCCTTTGAGCTTATTTATATTTTTAATAGATGCTCAATCAACAATTTTCATATTGGAATTTCTTTAGATTCAACAGTGTATTATTGGGAATGAAATTTGAGAGCTTGCATTATTCTCTGTCTTTATTAAATACGTAGTAATATATACTGGGTGTTATTTAGATTAAAAGTTAATTTAGATTATATTAATTTGGTCATTTAACTTTTCTCTTAAACTTATTTATAGGAAAACTTTTGACTGATATTTTGTCTAATTGTGAACACTAAATAAAATATTTAAAATATCCACTATATGACAATATCCTCCTGATCTAAAAAAATCATTCTATTTAATTCTTCACTTACCCAGTTGAATTTTAAAATCATACCTTGAAAGGTTTCATTAATTTTTTTTTTTAATTAATTATCAGCGTCCTTCGATACTATCAATAATAATTCATGTTATATTTCTTAACAATTTCTTCTTATTGACATTGACATTTTCGTAACTAAATTGGACATTTCAAATGTCAAATTGCCAAGTTTATCCTAACCCCATTTTACGAGATTAAACGTGTACAAAATTTCAGTTTACATCAGCTTTATTTAAGTACTTGGAAAATACATGATTAATTATATAATCTTTCATCAAGAATATATTTTTTTGTATTCAAATATAAAAAAATTTTGGTCCCGTGGACCTCCTTTCAGCTGGCCAATTTTTGCTCATCACTAAAGTTTTCATTATCTTTGGTCTTTCGAACATGTGTACTTTGTGTACATGTGTAATTTGAAAGCTTTATCTCAATAATTATGACTGTTATCGTGATACCATAGACATGTAGACAGATTTTCTTCCCTAAAGTTATGTTTATTCATTATAATTCATTGATATTCGTCCAAAAAATGCAATAAAAAAATATTTTTCTTCCAGAAATTATACCTTTTTTCTTCTCTTATTCGTTAGTCTCTTCTGGTAGTACCACATTCACCAAATATAATGTGTCACCTGAAATGTTGTTGAAAATCGTAATTGCCAAATTTGGGGAAGTCTCCCATTCATATTTTTTGAGTTATCGTGGCCACACACATACACACACACACACAGACACACACGTACAGGAACTGACAGACATTATTTGGAAAATAGTCAGAATGGACTCAGGAAAGTTCAAAACATATATAAAACATATATGTATATATATATATATATATATATATATATATATATATATATATATATATATATATATATATATATATATATATATATATATATATATATATATATATATATATATATATATATATATATATATATATATATATATATATATATATATATATATATATATATATATATATATATATATATATATATATATATATATATATATATATATATATATATATATATATATATATATATATATATATATATATATATATATATATATATATATATATATATATATATATATATATATCTATATATATATATATATATATATATACATATACATATATCGAAAAAGTCACGATTACTATACAGACATCATTATATTATAGGCCAGTGAATAGGGAAAAAATTTAACATTAATTCTAACATTTTTTGAAACTTTGTCATCTGTTGAAGTACCAACCAAAAAGAAAACTATAAAATATTGCAACTCGATTCTAGGTCGGCAACATTGTTAAAATCGCGAAAAATTAAATTAAGCAATATCTCGACGAACAAAAATGTAACACCGCTGCAAATTTGATAGAATTTGTATTACAATAATCAAAATATAAAGCTACATTTGCAGCACCTTATGACCCGAGCATAATAATTAATTATCAATAATTAACATTTTTGCATCAAATATTTCAAACATATTATTAACATTCTTGCAAAACTACAGTGTTCCTGCTAAAATCGCCTTACAGGACTATGAACATTTAATAACGTTTATAGAGTTCGATGTAAAATTTGCAGTGATATTAATTTTATTTTGATAGTAAAAAATTTTGCAACAAATTATTTGTTGCAAATTTTATCAATCTGCCGACGTCTGGGATTGCTGCAAAATGGAGAGCGCATTTCAGTTACGAATGCGATCATTTGCAATCCACCTGTACATATGTTATTATTTTTTGGAATCTATTTTAGGTAAATGATACTCTACAAGTTGTAAATTGTAAAAAATGTACCACGCCGCCATCGGATAGAGTTGCAAACTTACACTTAGATGTAAGGCGATTTTAGCAAGTACACTGTAGTTTTGCAAGCATGTTAATATTATGTTTCCAAAATTTGGTGCAAAAATGTTACTTACTGATAATTAATTATTTTGCCCGGGTCATCAGGTGTTGCAAATTTACCTTTATATTTTGAATACTGTAATACAAATTATATCAAATTTGCAGCGGTGGTACATTTTTGTTTGTCGAGATATTGCTTAATTTAATTTTTCGCGATTTTAACAATGTTGCCGACCTTGAATCGAGTTGCAAAATTTTATAGTTTTCTTTTGGTTGGTACTTCAACAGATGAGAAAGTTTCAAAAATGTTAGAATTAATGTTAAATTTTTTAGTTTTCACGTCTCTATTCACTGGCCTATTAGGTATAAGAAAGTAAAAAAGCACATTTCCTATAATTGAATTTTTCTTAGTATTGACTTAAAGTTCCTATTTAAATAGCAATAGAAGTTTTTAAACGTTAATAAATATAGTTTAAAAAAACTAAAAAACACGCTTTTAAAGCACATCAAACTAAAAAGTGAAAAATAATTATTAATATAAACTGAAAACAATAATGAACGAAAAATACTAGTATTATTGTGAAAAAAGCGTGGGTTGCTCGATATACGAAAAATATGGCGCAAAGCGCCCCACGCTTTTTTCACAATAATACTAGTATTTTTCGTTCATTATTGTTTTCAGTTTATATTAATAATCATTTTTCACTTTTTTAGTTTGATGTGCTTTTAAAAACGTGTTTTTTAGATTTTTTAAACTATATTTATTTTTCACTTTTTAGTTTGATGTGTTATGAAAACGTGTTTTGTAGTTTTTTTTAAACTATATTTATATTGCTTATTGATGCGGATATCATAACATATTACGATCCAACAGATATTTCTGAAAAAAAAAAATATTTTTTTTTTCAGAAGGAGTCTGTCGTTTCGCGTCGACTGCCTTAGCCCGCTCGACCACCGAGCTAACTGACAATCATGGAATGTACTTACATATTAAGCCTTTGCTCTCACGCAGAGGATACGTGAGGAAAGGACTGGCGATCCTGATCAGGATAATGATATAAACTTATCAAATTATTGTATTGTTACCAGTTCTTCGTAAGTGTACAAAGTTTCAATTAAATCTGTCCGTTTAAAGTGGGTCAAAATCGAGTCCAAAGAGTCGGTTACAAACAAACAAACAAGCAAACAAGCAAACATACAGGTGAAGCTAATAAAAGCGTGTTAAAAAGGCAGCAGCTAGCTATTATAATAAAGTAGCCGATAATAGATTAGTTCTATAAAAAAACTTAACATTCTGAAATATGGCGAAGGCGCAGGTTGGAAAATAAATGTATTAATAATTTTAATTTTTTTGATCTGAATTGTAAGGAAGTGATTGTTGTAGACGTTATTTTTTAGTCATTTTATTTTCAAATTAATCGAATAACGTAGTGACACTCTGTATAGTTCTAGTTATTACTTTACCAAATATTTTTAAATCTCGATAAAACCAGAGGATATTAGGCCGCCTTGCATTGTTCTAAAGGCTGACTGTTGGAACCAAGACTGATGCAAACGATTTGAGTACCCTTGCGGTGGCAATCACGCCAGGACTAATAGTGTGTCAATCAGACTTTTTGTCGAACTAAATCCGGTTGTAAACTAAACTATTAAAAAGCACTCCGCTTACGTCCTATACACGCGCATACAGATTGAGTCAGACTACTAGCAATACGACTAACGGTATGCGCAGTTTACAGTCGCCCGTCTGAACGAGTAATATTCTCCACTGCAGCTTTAGCGATACTGAAATCTGCTAGTATATTATCTGCTCCTCTCAGTGCTCTGGCATTTAATGTGCAATCGAGCGCAAGCGTTAACTTTCGTTCGGACTTCGTATTCAGCCTACATTCATCGCCCTATCATGCTGCCAACAGATGGGCGACTGTATCCTGCGCATACCGTTAGTCATGTTCCTAGCAGTCTGATTCGATCTGTATAGGGCATTCTTGTATAGACAGGCTTTGAAAAATTAATAATTTCGACTTGGCTTGTAGTTTTGCCCGCTAGTAGTTTTTCCCCTCTTGCATAAACTAATCTACGCTTGTCTTACTGCTACACGATTAAGCATTTTTTTGGTAAACCTGCTTGTTTCTATTTGGGTGAATGACCGTAAGCTTTTGAAACAAAAACAAATATTTATATATATTACTCATATTATCCTTATTATAACGATTTACTCATAATAGATTTGTTGTACTTTTAAATCCGACTTAATAAAAACATTTTGTAAAATTGCTAGTGCCTTGTTCTTATTTGTGATTTAATTTCTAGGCCGCTGAACATAAACCGGTCTTCACTGCAGCTACCTAAACCGCTATTAACCGCTAATGGGAAAATATGCTGTTCCTGCATCTAAAGAGGAACTGCCGCCCTAAAAATCAGTAAACCACACAATACCGCCGTAACTTTGGACGTCACACGTGGCGTTTTCTCCGATAAGGGAAAAAATAACGTCACAGCATGTATGTCAATTCTAACATATCTATGCCCCATTTTGTCGAAAATAACTTCATTTGTTATATTGATTTTTGAAGTTTTGTAGAAAACAAATTGACACCCTGTACAGTAATATAGTAATTACGAAATAGGTCCAGTGTCACTATTTTCACTAATATTTCTGATTATTTCCCTCATAAATCTAACCAATAAGAAACATTTTTACCCATGACTTACTTAAATAAGTGATTATTTTGCAAGAATCGGTTATTTTTCACCTAGCTGTTCATTTATTTTTGACATGTAAAGTAAGCTTTAGCCTATCGTTGCTATAGGATATTCACCGACTTAACAATTCTGATTGAATTGTCAGTGTCGTTTATACTTACCTACACTGTCAAATGGAAGTAAATAAAGAATGTACTCGTTTCGGAAATGTTTCACTTTCCGAAGTTAACAAAGAAATCCTAAGAAGCATTCTTATTAACACAACAAAAATGCATAAATCGGTGGGGTCAATTTACTGATTTTTGTAATGAAATCGGATACCAATTTGAATCCACTACAACCATAGATTACATTGCGTTGGTACTTAAAGACTGGGCTTTCAATGTGAGACGGAGAGATGGTAAAGATTATAAGAAAATGTGATAAAAACCTTGTGGAACATAACTGCAAAAATGCTTCAGGAAATGTATTTTTTAAAATACAACGTCATTTTAGATCCATCTAAGGATATTCAATTTAAATACGCTAGGGATGCTCGTAATGCTAAAAAAAATATTTACAGAAAAATATCACGAAAATAAAAGCCTCTTCAGTTGCGTTAGATTCAGAAGATCATAAAAAAATTATAATGCTTTGAAATGAAAACACTCCTGAAGGACTGCAAAAAAACTTTTCCACATTATCACAGTTGAGCTCGCTTGGAGAGGTGCAGATGCCGCAAATTGAGTAACAAATAAATCACTTTAAAGAAGAAATTGATAACAGAGGACAGACAATAGGTTAAAAACGGCTCACTTTTTACTTGCGACTGTTTAACTAAGTCTTTTTTTGCCATTTTAGGATGATTAGAATATAACCCTCTGATCAGTAAGTTCACACAAGGAGGTGGCACGAAATGCACCGATATTAAATGATTAACGCCTAACGAAATTAATGCCGATCTATGTCCTGTAAGGCTATATAAACAACTATTATCCAAGAGGAGTTCCAATATCCACAAATCGTTTATCTCTAACATGGAATAGGTACTGAAATAAATACGAAAACTCCTATTGATACAAAAATTCACCGATTGGAAGAAATGAACTGTCCAAATGGACAAAGGAATCAGCCGTAAAAATCGGTTTAGATATAACAACTGTAAAAATAACCAATCATTCCAATCGAGCCACAGCTGTCAGTAACTTAATAATAAATGGAACACAGGAGTAAGAGCTTATCAAAATACCCGGCCATGGAAGTGCAAATTCTGTAAAACCGTATTTGCAAATAGATGAACTACATCATTTAAACGTGATACATAAATTAAGATGTAATCCAAATGAAATACAGAAAACCAAGCAGTTCCAGGGCAACATCAGAACATACTACTAATCAAAACAGTAATGAAGAAAAACAAGTGAGGTACATTCACCGCTGCGGTGAGGATGCCATATAGATTTTCAAAAGACGGACAAAGTACATCGGATCGGTTCCAGAATGATTCCAATCGATTCCTTGGGTCCAATTACCTAGAAAACGATTCCGCTATTAAAAGTGCTTATAACGCCTTCGGGAATGATCGGCGCAGTTCGTGAATAGTCGGAATCGGTTCCTCGTGATCCATTTTATTGAGTCTTATGCTAATATGCCTATATTTGTATCAATTCGGTCAATATTTGGGGCATTTATTGCATTTCCAAAAAAAAAAAATACAAAATTCTTAATTTTTTTTGCCCCAGTTCCCGTTTTCGGAACCGCCTTAAAATCAACACGCATATGTAGACCGTAAAGGTCTACCCCTGTTGCAAATTTCAAGTCGATCGGTCAATATTTTGAACAGATATCGCATTTCAAAAAAAAAAAATAGAAATAAAAATGGCATTCAGGCCGTTTTGCCCCACTTCGCGTTTTCGAAACCGGCTCCAAAACAATAGGCATATGTAGCCCGTTTTCGGAACCGGCTCAAAATCAATAGGCATATGTAGACCATGGAGGTCTACCCTTGGTAAAAGTTTGAAGTCGATCGGTCAATATTTGGGACAGTTATCGCATTTCAAAGAAAAGTTTCCGGACTACCGGAGTTCCGGACAGACGGAAAGTTTCTGGAAATCTCGAGATTCGGATAGATCCCAAATTTGAGGTCGATCCGATCAGCCGTTCTCGAGATACGGGGGCCCAAAGTCGCCGAGCATAAATGTATATATAGATTTTTTTTAAGAAAATCTATATAACAAGCTCAAATTGTATATCAAATATGTATTTTTTTATCAATTGTACTAACGCAATGAAAAATAATTAATTTGAATTGTCTCTTTATTAAAAAAAAACGAATTGTCAATGTAATTTGTACTTTATAATTGTTATGAAATAAATAAAAATTAATAAAATACCTAGTAACTGTGCATTTTATTGTATATAACGATTTCTATTCTGGAAATAATCTTTACATATATCCCTCGTGCATCAATTTTAATCACTTAAACTGTATACGTCAGACAATTTTAAAATTTTGCTTTTAAGCAAATGCTTTCGTGTATAATAATTTGAGATAAAATCCCTCGACCTACGGTGTCGGAATTTTATCAAATTATTATACACTGAAGTCATTTGCTAAGCAAAATTTTTTAAATTATGTGACGTACACAGTTTAAGCGATTAAACTTGTTACATTCGGGATATAACCCTTGAATAAATAAGCAAATATGACAAACTGAACTTTAACCGCATGGTTAAGAAACAACTCAATGAACGTATTGCTGCTGGTGAATCTGATTTAAGAATTAAGTACATACGGTGTGTTCCAAAAATTATCGCTTTAAACTAAATGAGCCCAACGATCCAAAAACTGTTGTGTCAACAGAAATTAGGTGTTATTTTCAAAATGTGCGCGGTTTAAAAACTGAAGTAAATGAATTCTACTCATCTTTCAGCACTAACAAATTTAACATACTTGGCTTAACAGAAACGAATGGAATTTCCAACTCCGAATATTCTTGATACGTATAGTGTGTTTAGATGCAATAGGAAACTGGATATAACTGGTCACTGCTATGGTGGTGGAGTTCTCTTGGCATTCAACAACATGTCTAAGATTTCTAGTTTATATGTGACTGCATTTCCTAACATCGACATCGACATATTTTGATTTTAGGTGACTTTAATGTTATTAACTTTAACAGTGAAAATGTAAGAGATCATAGATCTCAAATTGTTTTAAACTTTGTCATTTACCAATTTATCTCAATTTAATAATATAGTCAATATGAACGGACGACGTTTGGATCTCATTTTTTCAAATATTGAGTGTCAGGTTACTCGAGATAATGTTCCTTTAGTTAAGGAGGATTAACATCATCCTGCTCTCATATTGAACTTACCAATAAATGATACCAATCATATAAACTTTTCTAGTAATGCATCAAGCAAAACATATAACTTTAGAAAGGCGAATTACCCTAATTTATACCAAGCTATATCAAATATAGGCTGGAGCTTTTTATCAGACATTGACAATGTTAATGATGCGTGCTCAAAATGTTATGCTTATATATATATCCTTTACTTGACCATTATGTTCCAATATATAATAATAAAATAAAAACCAACATCCTAAATGGTACCCCACTGAAATTAAAAATAACATTTTATTAAAAAACAAATATTGCATAAAAAAAGAGATAATATAAAAAGAGATAAAAATATATATTTTTTTACAAGAATTCAAACGATTAAGAGCCGTAATAAAAACCCAAATAAATACTGCTTATAAAAATTACTTAAATAATGTACAAAATTCGGTAACAGCTGATCCATGAAGCTTCTGGTCTTATATACAAAATAAAAATGAAACAACTAGAATTTCAGGTTTATTGGTACATAAGGATATTACGTACGAAATTCCCAACTCCATAGTTAATAGTTTTAGTGATTATTTCAGCAGTTTATATTTCTTCTAATGGGAAAAAATAGATAGTCTTTATAATAATGTGTCAAGCGTTAATATCGACAATAAAACTGAGCATGAAATTATCTCTGCTACTAAGAGGCTTAAAAATAAAATGACGTCAGGACATGACAAGATTCCATCTTTTTACTTCTTTATACCTAATATAAGGAAGTATAGTAATCGTGATTTTTTTTCGACTTCGAGATTTTGATTGATTTATACGTTTTGAACCCACCTGAATCCATTCTGTCTCGTGTGTGTGTGTGTATGTGTGTGCACGTGCGTGCGTGCGTGAGCGTGATCGTGAGCGTGATAGTGATCGTGATCGTGAGCGTGTACGTTGGTGTGTGCGTGTGTGTGCGTGTGTGTGTGTGCGTGTGTGCGTGTGTGTGTGTGTGTGTGTGTGTGTGTGTGTGTGTGTGTGTGTGTGTGAGAGTGAGTGTGTGTGTGTGAGAGTGAGTGAGTGAGTGAGTTGGTGAGTGTGTGTGTGTGTGTGTGTGTGTGTGCGTGTGCATGTGAGAGTGAGTGTATATGAGTGTGCGTGAGCGTGCGTAAGTGTGTGTGAGCGTGCGTGAGCGTGAGTGTGCGTGTGCGCGGATGTGTGCGTGGGTGCGTGGTTCTTTATGAGTATGTGTGTGTGTGTGTGTGTGTGTGTGTGTATAGTATAGTAGTAGTAGTATTAGTAGTGGAATCTTTAGGGTATTTCAACTGATTATTGTTATTTCATAAAACTCTCAGCACTTGAGTCGTGTTAGGTGCACCTATTATGTTAATTAAAATTTTTTAATTATATTTTACCTCTTCTGCATATTTTGAGTAAAGTAGTTTATTGCTATTAAATGCATCCATTTTGTATTTTGTCGATGTGTAGATTTAATTAAACTATTCTCAATTTTATCTCATCTTTTTTTGAGTTTGTCTTGATTCATGGCGCCCATAACCTTTTGAAACTGTTCCACCTAACTAAATTATACACCGAATTTTGACATCTAATTCCTAAACTTAGCGAATACTAGAAGCTCTTACCTACGACTCTTGCCTTCTAGAACAGCTGGCTAGCCATGGTGGGTTATAATCTGTGTTGTCTATACCTTGCCTAAGCTGACAACACGATTAAACTCTTATCTTCAGGTTATTGGTTTATCTCGAACTTAAAAGTTCTCTATCTTGCCAGGAATAAAAGTAATTAATAGTTACGCCCAATCGACATAACTAAGTAAATTAATTACAAGTGAAGGAAAAACAATAATCTCCATTTCTAATTTTTTTGCTAACTATCTAAAATGACCACTTTGACAGACGGTTTTTTCATTTCAAATGAAATAAATTACAAACATTTTCACGGTAAGCATAGTAGTTATGAAAAATAAAGAAATTATAGAAATGTGTGATAACCGCCTCCTAAGTAACCAAGGGTATTCTCTGAAATCTAGCAAATTAAATCTAGGCTTGTGTTTACTGGGGTCCTGCAGTTTATAATAGAGTCCGAATCACTGGGGGATTTAATTAAAATTCATTATAAATTATTTCGTAGACGTGGGGCTTATCCATGATGGTATAACCAATTTTAGATAAACATGCGAGTATCTGTGTGTCAGTTCTTTGTTTATATACAGGGTGTTTTTGTTTCCAAATACAAAACTTCACCAGCCTATAGAAGAAGCCATTCTAAGCATAAAACTTCTCTTGAATAACATAATCAAACTAAGATATAAATAATGTTTTCAAAAGATGGTTTAAAAAATATTTAACATTATTATCAATAATTCGGAAACGGCTTATGACATTGAGAATATTTAAAAAAAATTGAATTCTCATTTTACAAGGTGATCCTTATCGAGAAAATTCAGGAAATGGTTCCTGACCTATTTTGAGATAAGAAGCTCAATAGGTTTTGTCCTTACCCGCTTTGATTCGGGGAGAGTTTGTAGAAAAAAAAAGATTTTAAAAATTTTAGTATTTTAAAAAAGTGTAGATAAATGATTTATTCCTTTTGGACTTACATTTTATGATTAAATTAAATGCTGTTTCCACCTATTTGCACTCATAACAGCTCATCGTACAAAAAAAGATTCAATTAATCTTTTTTTATACAGTTTCTGAGTAATTCATAAAAAATACTAAAATACCTAAAACTCAGTGGTATATCAATCTTTTGGGGAAAACATCAACCAAGAAGCTAGCCTGGACGCTCCTGTTGGAATCGGAAGAAACTTTTAGAACCAAAGTAAGTCTCTTTAAGTACTCATCGAGTTTCACAAAAGTATCTTCACACACTTTAGAGATATTTAAGAAAACCTTTTTACTTTCTTACATATACCTAATATAAGGAAGTATAATAATTTTGATTGGTATATACGTTTTGAACCCTTCTAAATCCATTCTGACTATTTTCCGAATGATGTCTGTTGGTGCGTGTGTGTGGATGTGTGTGTGCATGTGTGTGCATGTATTTGTGTTTGTGTTTATATTTCCGTTTGCGTGTGCGTGTGCGTGCGTGCGTGCGTGCGTGCGTGCGTGCGTGTGTGTGCGTGGATACACATCCACGATAACTCAAAAAATACTAATGGGAGACACCAGATTTAGCAGTTAAGATTTTCAACATTATTTTAGGTGACACAACAAATTTTTATTGTATTTCTGGACGAATCGCGACGAATTATAATGAAAAAACATAACTTTATGAAAAGAATCTGTCCGTATGTCTGTTGTATCGCGATAGCCGCCACAGTTTTTGAGATAAAGCTTTCAAATTTGGTACACTTGTTCTAAAGGCCAAAGGCAATGAAAAATTCGGTGATAAGCAAAATTGGCCAGCTGAATAGGGGTTCACGGGATCCAAACTTTTTTGTATTTGACTTTATACAAAAAAAAATATATTCTTGATGAAAGATTATAAATCATGTCTACTATATCAAGCGAATAAAATATATTTTCCAAGTACCTAAATAAAGCTGATGTAAATTGAAATATTTTACACATTTTGCCTCATAAAATGGGGTTAGGATAAATTTAACAGTTTGACGTTTGAAAGGTCTAATTTAGTTACAAAAATATTAATGTTAACAACCAAAAATTATTGAAATATGTGACATAAATTATTATTGGCAGTATTGAATAACGCTGATAATTAATTATTTAAAAATTGTAATGAAACATTTCAAGGTACGCTATTAAAATTTAATTAAAGTAAGTGAATAATTAAATAAAATGATTTTTTTAGATTAGGATGATATATACTGGTATAAGAAAGTTATGTACTGGCCACATCAGATATTTTTTTTTGGAAAAAATCAATAGGCTTATTTTGAATTTTCGAAACATCGTTCAGATTGTGATATTAGCCTGAAATTGGGTGAACATAAACAGTTTCTTGATACGAACAAAACAGGATATAGTGCCATTCAGAAAAAAATTTTGTTCGGCCGTTTTAACCTTAAAATTGTCTTGAAGTGGGTTGAGAGCTGGCATTGACGTAGTTTTCCACAAAAAAATCAAAACACCATATACTGCATATAGTTCAGTACCTATATAGTGTTTCGACGTTTTGTGGATAACTACGTGTTCTTAAAATTTTCATCAAAATCCGTATTTCCACATTATTTCAAAAATGGCGAATTTATTGATTACGCAATTTAAAAGAACCGAAATTTTCCACAAAAAGTTCTGATGAGTTTTTTTATAATTCCAATGGAATTATAATATACAATTTTATTACTGTAAGATAATTCAAAATACCTAAATAATTTTTTTGCCAGATTTATTTTAACTAAATGTTTCTAATTTATTTTATGATATTTTATAAAACAGCACAAAAAAAAACTAACTCCTAAAAGTGAAAAGTTAAAAGTTTCAGTCGCTCTCCATCAGATAAACACGGTACTGTTCATTTTAACTCTATACGAACACGGATATTTCCTACTACATACGACTTGACATTTACAAAAATAAGTTCCTGATATTTGAATAAAACACTATCCCCATATAAAAGCTCCCTGGAACCCTAGAAACCTACCCGCTTTACATGCTGAACAGAAGCTTCTTTTATCGACGGTAGTGATTAAAGGGATCTCTGCTTTTTAATGAAGAGGTGTTTTCTTCGCTCAACTATATCATAGTTAGTGCTCTATTTATTATATAATAGTATCAGAAAGCGTTCAGTAGTCAACGTTTTGAGTTCCACTTCACATTTCCTATTTATTTGAAGTAAAGCTTCAGTTAGGCCATCGAAACTAATCCAAGTCCTCCAAGCTATTCATTTGCTCTTATCAAAAAATAACGAGGTAGTGTCACATCCACTTAGAGTGTGAAATAGTGACAGAGAGAGTGATTTCCTGGGACTGATAAGAAGTTCTTACTTGTTCCAAATGTAATTCATAAAGATTTTAGGTTCAATTCATAGAACGCAGCTACTGCCAGTACCAAAACATCAGTGTCTACGCGTTCCAATCATAATAGATTCATGACCTTCCCGAACTACATAAGATACGTGGAGTATAATTCTAACATCAGTTTCTTCATGCGAACAAAGAAAAATCTTGGTTAGGACACGACTATCAAAAGTAGAATGTGCCAATCTCCCTGCGATATTATCGCAGATTCTTGGTTCGTTTTGGTTTTTAATAGCTATGTGCTCAGAACGGAGAAGAGATACTCGCAATAATGCATTAAATGATCTACGTGATATCATATTAAATAATGGTGTATAAGCGTGATAATCGCGCCGCTGCCTATTTGGCCTAATAATTATAGGAAAACCGTTTGGACTATGACAAAAGAAGTATGAATTTTTTTTGTAGGGAATTTTGTGTACTTCATTTTTATTCAAGATATTTTTGCCAGAAGGAAACTGTTTTTAAGATAATAAAATTGTTTCTTTGCTTGGCACTATATTACATTTTGTTTGTTAAGAAAAATTTTACCCCTGTGCCAAATTTCTTGCTAGTATCACAAAGTGAATGATTGTTATGTTTTGCAACTTCAGTTCACGTTGTATCTCCGAAACAAAGCCGTTAAGGATAAAACTTAATTTTAACTTTCTGTCTCAAAATAGGTTCAGAAATCATATCCTCATTTTTTTTTGTGTTGGTATAGTTGTATTCATTAAAAAAGCATACAAGTATTAGAATGAGAGGCGAGCTTTATAATACTGGCTGATGTAAAAGATTGTTTATTAGAGGTTATCACATTCAGAGGTTGTCAAAATCTATGACATGTGAAACCTATGACATGTCAAAAGCCGTTTTTACACTAACATGGCATAGCTCGCCTCTCATTTTAATACTTGTACTCTTTTTTAATGAATACAACTGTACTTAAGGATTACCTTGTTATTGTTACTTCTTTTATGTTTTTACTCTATACATTTTTTCTCGACCAACAGACAATGTCGTTATAACTGAAAATATATGTTAAATTAAGTGTTGAAAAGATGGTTAGGTTGTCACATTGCACTTTATGATCGATTTTCCTTTTAAAAAAATCCGCTCCTCTATGAATATACAACTTATTTCATCCAATGAAATAATATTATCAACTCTTTTAATACCATTAAAAACACTTTTTATAAAATAAATCACAGCAATAAATAATAAGCAGTATAATTTTTTTTACCGCATCAACAGAATAGTACTTACCTATCTATGGATATGGACATGAGGGAGAACACGGATGCGCATATCGATAAAACGGCAATAAACTGTGTAATCTTGCAGTAGAGCTCACCAAAAGGCCAATGCGAATTTAACATGTAGACGAAATTAAATGTGACGTTCAGGGTTGAAACCATCGTGTCGGCTACAGACAGATTCACTGTAATAAAGAAATGCGTTAACAAAATTTAAATTTTATTATGTAACGTAGAGCTAACAAATTTCATCAGGGAAAATTTAGTGTCAGATGAAATAGGTAGAGACATTTTACTTCCCTTCTATTATTTAAGACCAAATTTACAGCTTGGAATTGAAGGTACTTATTATTTAGACATGATCTAATATTTCGTACGGACAAAATTCCTTAGACTCGGATGTATTTTAAATTTCCGACTATAATAATAATAATATTTTTTTTATTCCTGAATATAGGTTTACTGTGTCCGTTGAAAGAAATCAATTCATAAAAATTATTATTGACAATGGCACTTGCTCGTTTAATATTCATAAATGGTAACAATCAATACTTTTTATAAATTTAAGTAAATACTGTTGGGTAAGTGTCCTTATTTTGAGAAAATTTTATTACCATCCTCAGGGTAGATACTGATTACGAATATCTTCTAAAAAACCCATAATGTTATATATATATATATATATATATATATATATATATATATATATATATGTATATATATTATATATATATATATATATATATATATATATATATATATATATATATATTTTTCCATCTATCATGATTTGAAGGTGTAATTCAATGCAGGTCGGGGTATTTGCCCGCTGAGTAGTTGTTTCCTTCAAATCATATTTAATAATATATATATATATATATATATATATATATATATATATATACATATATGTATATATATATACATATACATATATATATATATATATATATATATATATATATATATATATATATATATATATATATATATATATATATATATATATATACCTGCGTTAAAGAATACTTGAAAAAATTTTGTTGGTTAAGGGTCTTTATTTTGAAAAAACTATTTCAACAATTTGCCGACGTTTTGGTAAATTTTATTACCATCCTCATGGCACATACTGATTACGAATATCTTCTAAAAAACCCATAATGTTATATCTATTATATGTTACGTGTTTTAATATTAAATTTTGACAAGGTATTCCTGATTGAGTTAGAGAGGTGTACTGCATCATTCAGATTGAACAAAAATGTAGGCAGACTTTTGTACAACGCAAAAGAAAAAACTAAAATTTACAAAAAGTGTGGGGTATATAAGTTAGATTGTCCAGAATGTAATGCAGCATATATAGATCAAACAGGTAGATCATTTGATATAAGATATAGAGAGCATATTCACATACAAAAACAACACTCAAACTTTTATAAACATTTAATAGATTCGGGCGATACTATAACTAATAATCATATATCAAAAATATTACATATTTGTGAAAAAGTAAAAAACTTATCTAACTAGAAGCTACGAAAATAAATAAGTTAGACAAAAATAAAAAATTTAACATAGTTAGAAAAATAATTCCCCGTTATTAAATTTAGTTCAGTAAACTTATTGCTGTTAAGATAAAAATTCAACCCAAAATATAAATTTACTACCTCACCCTCTATGCTTTTAAGATAACATCTGTGCACAGAAAAATCAACCAGAAACTTATTTGCTGTTCATTTTATACTTAAAGAATAAGTCTGTATTTTTAGTTACTTGAAAATGTCCGAATAGGATGCATAAAAATAAAAGTTATAATTAGACAAGAATAAAACAGTGTTGTGTAATTATTTAATTTCAAAATGGATTTTCACAAAGTAACGTCATCTTCAATCAACTTTTCTAATACATTTTTCTGTTAATACCATTTTTTTTACATGTGAGACATCTAACAGGTACTATTTTTCTGCGCTCTTCAATGGTTGTGAACGTATTTGCATCTAAAACTTAGTTATCACATAAAATATAAATCAGTTCAAAGATACCCGAAGAGTGGTGTAACAATTTATTTTTAAGCAATTTATTATATGAACTCTAAAATAATAGTCATAATCGAGTTCCTTACATATACCTTGGTTTCCACAATTTTTTTCATAACATTTGAAGAACAAATACA
The DNA here is from genome assembly GCA_029963845.1 of Rhamnusium bicolor. NCBI lineage: Eukaryota > Metazoa > Arthropoda > Insecta > Coleoptera > Cerambycidae > Rhamnusium > Rhamnusium bicolor. The sequence goes on along the minus strand of JANEYF010001446.1, from coordinate 95,766 downwards.
ATAGGTAATAAATGTAATGTGGCTGAACTGTTTCACGGTAGTGGTATTTTTTTTATGTTATTTATATTTCTCCAATAAAAGTTACTGTCACTAACTTATGGTTTCACTCTTTTTTCTTTCAAGTTTCATTCGTATCTTTAATCGGAACTTATCGGAGGGTTAAAAGAATATGAACAGAACATTATTATTTAAAATAACGTTTTAATTCCAAAAAGAATGAAAGAACATTGTACAATGGTCTAGGGTGTTTTTTGTTATTATACAGGGTGGGGCAATAGTGCGTCCGACTTCGATATCTTGAGTTCTATGATAGCTAGGAACTTGATTTAAAAACACAAGTAAATAGACAAAAAAGTCTATATCTAGAAATTGTTTTCGAATATATGGTGGGCCAAGACGATTCTACACGGTTAAGTAACATTTTTTTAAATGAAATGCCATGTATATCAGAACACTTTTTGAAAACCTCTTTGTGGCCTTTCACTTCTGTATTATTATCGACTTTCTCCCAACCATTTGGATGTAATGATTTTTTTTGTTGAAATTATAACATTCACACGTGTATATTAAAAATATCACTATATTCACAACTATCACTTACCATTTATGAGACATCTGTGTAATGACACTCAGTCATTTTCACTTCCTAAAAGTATACACTGTGGCCAAACAGGATTTTTAAATTTACAACTTTTTGAACTTAATTTTCTCAATTTTTTTTATATTTCTGGACAATGTGGAGCACTTTTTATAATATCTTCCCTTGATTTACAAAAAAAAATGTTTAATTTTTATTGCTGAATTTTGCAGTTATTGTTCAATAAATCGATAATGGTTATACTCTTGGAATAAGAACCTTGCATCAACATACATATGGCTGCTATTTGTTTTGTGTATCTATGTACTTAATATAGGCATATATTGTTTCATGTGTTGTTCAATAAATGTATTCATTTGCATCTCAGATTAATCATATAAAGATAAGTAACACCCATAAGTAAAGCTGGCCGAGGTGGCTGGAGTACAGCCACGGTCTTGCGCTGGCGTCTCACGTGCCGATTTTGAAGTGATTTACGCTGCAGTCTTATTTGAAAGGTTAATGCGTGAGGTTGTATCTATAAATTATACATAATGTCAAACGCACCAAAGGGTAAAAAACGACCGTACGCGGACACAGTGAATAAATTTATCGGTGAATTTCCGGATTTATTCTATGACGGATGCAAAATAATTTGTAAAGTTTGCAATCAAAACTTAATGTGCTAGCACAAAACAGATTGTCGTCATCATATCAATACCGTGCAACATCAAAATAAAAAAAATGGCATGCCTTTGACAACTCAGTTTATGTTTGATTTATTGTTAATGTTAATAGCCTGTAATATTCCGCTACACATACTGGATAAACAACCATTTCGGGAGTTTTGGAATAAATACAATCCCTAGGTGAACTTACCAAGTCGTACATAGTTACGTAGATATATTCCAGCTGTTCGTGAAGACATTGTAAATAGGATTAAATGTAGATTAAAAAATACACGGCTCTGGTTATGTATTGGCGAGACGACAGATTGTAAAAAAAATTCTATTTTAAATATTATAGTACGTGTACTGGACCCTCTTAAACCAACATTTCCACTTTTATTAGCTAGTAAAAGACTAACTGCGTGTACTGGCGAAATAATTACACGTGTGGTGTTGGAGACATTCGAAAAATTTGAACTTTCAACAAGTCAAGTATTGTAGTTTGTGACTGATGGTGCCGCGACAATGCGCGTGGTAGGCTGTTCTCTACAAAGAGACAATTGTAGGTTTTTACATGTTACGTGTAAAGTGCATGCGTTACATCAAGATGTGGCAAAAACGATTTGAAAATGTTTTCCAGAGGTAGATGCATTAATAGCAAATACAAAAAAAAGTATTTCTCAAATCTCCTAAACGGCTTCGAACATTTCACAGACAGTGTCCTGGTATCCCTGATCCACCAGAGCCGATTCTTACACGCTGGGGAACGTGGTAGAAAGCGGCTTTTTATTATGCTGAATATTTTCAACAAATAAAAGCTGTGATACTACAGTTCAACCCTAACGAGGCTGCAGCTATTAGGGAAAGCCAGACAAGCTTTCCAGATGTTTCCCTTGAAACAGATTTAAAAACTATTAATAACAATTATAGAGGACTACACGACGCAATAGAAAAATTGCAAAATAGTTCGTTGTCGTTAGTGGAATCGCTGCAAATAGTGGACGACGTAACTACACAGCTACAGGCTATAAATGACGCAAAAAATAATCGCGTTAGTGAAAAATTCGAGAGTGTATTACAGAAAGATCCTGATTTTAGCAAATTAATACAAATTTGTGATGGTGTATCTACAACTTCGTTAAGTAAGTTCACAGATTGTTTTACTTATGCCTGTATTACATCCGTAGATGTCGAACGGTCATTTTCAAAATACAAACATATTTTTTCACCAAAGCGAACATCGCTGACGGAGACAGCTGTAGAAACATACCTGATGCTATTATACTATAGATCTTCTCTACTTTGTGACAACCAAACTACTTCATAAATCTGCTTAAAAGGGTGAGTTTTATAAAATTTTTTTATAAAATGTAACATTATTGTTAAAATTTATTTCCATTTATTGTACTTATTCAAGTATTATGATATGATGTAAACATATGAGTCATATGACGGCTCTGTCGGCCAGGTGACCTCGGCCAGCTTTACCCATAAGAGATTTTTATGACCGATACATAAACAACAATTTTCCTGTTTACATATCAACGGATCCAAAACAAACCAGGGGCGGCTCCAGGCTTCAGCGTTTATTTTAATGCTTTTGCGTAACTTAATAGCTATACAAAATTTGTTTGCTTGAGTAATGTATTTTTCAAAGCTATTCTGCTGTTGTTAATTTAATCTCTGTTGTTTTTAAGTGATGTGATAAACTTTAGTTTTGGTACTGATTAACAATCGATTTTTAGTTATAAAGATTTATTTAGTGAATATTTATTGAGAAACAATGAATAATACATGTGTAGTGTGCGGCCAAAGAGGAAAACAACGGGGTTTTTTATCTTTGCACAGATAAGTAAACAGATTATGGTCGGCATAATACGTGAATATCTACTCAAATCAATGAAGAAACAATAGGCACGGTATGGGTATGATGAGTTATGAATTTACATAATCGGGGACAGAAATGGGTTATCGCACGAATATGAGTCCATTTGAAACGTATTTTAATTTCAGTAAAAATATTAAATTTATAAGAATCACTTGCTCCACAGAGGATTATGTTTAGTTATGGATCAAATCCCATAAAAAGAATTGTTTTAACAATCGTTTCTATGGTATTTACTCCAAGACTAAAGATCCTGAGTATACATATTTTTGATTTAAAAAATTATAAAAACTTTTTTACTTGTCTAATTTTCACTTTATTTGTTATTTTACAACTAGTTTCATCCTATTCGGACATTTTCAAGTAAATGTCCGAATAGGATGAAACTAGTTAGACAAGTAAAAAAGTGTTTATAATTCTTTAAATCAAAATGGATTTTCACAAAGTAACTTCATCTTCAATCAACTTTTTGATACATATTTTTAAAACAAAAAAGCCATTCCTTATTTCTCCCAATCACTCTGTATCGTTTTGGTTTAACAACTTCGTAAATATTCTGAGCAGGAAAATTCCTTCATTAAATATTACCTTTAGAGAATACTTTAATTTTTCTAATTTGATTTTAATTTTAATTGACTAATGTTTAATAAGTGTACCTACATACAATGTAACCCCGAGCTTTTACACATAGTTTCAAATTTGGATAATCATTATTTACTTCTCTCGGTCCTTACAGCTACAGTTTGCGATTATGATGAATTTAAATGGACCCCTGTCTACTTTCGACTGTGTAGCTAACCCTATCAATTCACATTAATGCCTCAACATGTTAGAAATATCATCGATCAGTACACAGTACAAATTATAAGATTAACAACTTTTCATCATTTAATTATGAGAAGTAAGACATGACAAACCCATAACCATTACATCTGAATTTACTCTCAGCATGTTCCAGCTTGTGTTCATTTGTTTACTAAATAAATTACTGTTCGTTTTGAATTATTAGCGAGCACATCTGGATTAAATTGCCAATGATAATTTATTAGCATCAGCTGGATAGGTTAAATTTGACCACAAGGCCTTTACTGCAAATAGATTTAGATTTTTTAAAGTGTAATTTATGAAATCGATAGACGCAGGAACGTTTCTTATGCCCTTGGTACAATTTGGTAATGTACGCCTCATTTTTGTAATTTATGCATACTACAATGAAAAATTATAGTTGAAATGATACAGTAGCAACGGCTGTTCACGTGTCTTCCAAGGAGAAGCCTTGGAGGTGCTCCAGTGCTCACCACCAGACAGAAACAAAATAATAGTTAATTGATGCGACCTTTACATTTAAACATACATGAAACAAATAAAAGTCGTTGTATTATTGCTGTCAAATATTCTGTATCCAGTATTGTTGTAAATTATTTTTGCTAAAAAAATTAAGTACATTGAAGAAATCCGTATGGATATTTTTACAATACATAATTTAAAAACTAAGAACAATAGGAAGCCCTAAATTTTTGAAATCACAAAAATTAGTAGATTTTAATTTTCCATTAAATACTAGGTGTTCCGTTTAAAAAGAATTACGTCTTTCCGGTATTTTTTTTTACAATTATAATGAAATAAAAATCCTGTATAGCGAGCGCATGAGTCTGTCCAAGAAATCTATGTTATATGTCTTTCTAAAAAATGAAATATCTCAAAAAATGGCAGAATCATATTGTGGGAGTTGTAATTTGGACACCGTGTACAATGTGACAACATAATAATTTAGAAGAAATTTAACAAAGATGAATAATTATTTTCAAACTGATCGTTTAAAACATTATCAGTATTTTTTAATTTTTTAATTTCTAACGATTCTAGTAATGATAATTTTAACTCTTTATTGATTAGTAAATGAATTGTTTTCTTCGATTAGAGAACTTTAGCTAAAATTTAAATATATTTACAATATTAGGAGAAGAGAAAGACTTTGAATATTGTAATTTCTTGATCAGATTTAATTTAATAACAAACTTGATATGTGTATACAAATCTCAATATGGGAATACTGATTTTTCCATGAGAACTTATATAAAGTATTGGATAAAATATATTCAAAAAACATATAGCAATATAATGTGGTGACTTTAACATTAGTTTGTTAGTACCGTCTACTAATAATGTAAAATTATGTAGTATATTTGAATCACTTGGTCTTAAAAAATATATTAACGAACGAACTAGGTATGGATTAAATTCATAAACATGTATTGATCATATATTTAGCAATTTTATGGTCGATGAACATAATATACTAGCATTTGACTCATTGATATTTGATCATTTTTGTCAGCTAGTAGTAGTTAACTTATCAAACAAAAGAGCCTCAAATTAGTTAAAGAAAAATGATTTTTCAGCTTACAAAATAAAAACAACTTTAAAAGTATGTTAATGGAGGAATCTTGGAAATATATCAAATTTAAATATTATTTTTTTTCTTTTTATTAGATTTTTAACCATTATTTTAATATTGCTTTCCCTATAAAAAAGTACAGAATACGCATCAGTCATCATCCTTGGATTTTCATTGGCAAAGAAATTAAAATAATGTCAGACATTCTAGGAGGTTTTCTACACCACATCTATTAGAAGCAATAATGTACAAATTATACGGTATTATAAATTGCACAAGAAACAATATAAAGAATGTATTGACAGTGCTCTTTAGCACTCATTATTACAGCAAAAAAAAATTAGAATCTCAAAACAAATCTAGTGCAGTAGAGCAAATAATCAATAAAGAATCAAAAAATAAAAACAAATACAATAACCATAAAACTTTAAAAGATCCCTATGGTGTAATAATCGATGATCAAATTGCGAGTGGCAGAGTTGTTTATGTTTCATTTTAGTTTAGCTGGAAATATTCCTAATGATAATAATTATAAAGGTATTACAAACCTACCAAACTGTTTTCTTTTCCTTTTTCCCACAACTCCACAAGAAGTTGAAAGTATTATTCGTTATCATTATCATTCAGACGGATTAGATGATATACTTTATTTAAAACTATCGCTAAAGAAATTTCGGGGCCATTATCATATATGTCAATATATGTTTTCTAACTGGCTCATTTCCTGATGAATTAAGGCAATCCAAGATAATAACTGTTTTTAAAAGGGAGACAAGACTGACATTAAGAATACAGACCATTTTCTTTGTTATCTGTATTTTCAAGGATTATCGAAAAAACTATTTTCAAAGGTAGATCAACGGAAACCGTTATACAGGGTGGGGCAATAGTGCGTCCGACTTCGATATTTCGAGTTCTATGATAGCTATAAACTTGATTTAAAAACTTAAGTAAACTAGACAAAAAAGTCTAAAACCAGAAATTGTTTTCGATTATACAGGGTGAGATAAGACGATTCTACAATCAAGAAACTTTTTTTTAAATGAAATGCCCTGTATATTAGAAACTTTTTCGAAACCTCTTTGTAGCCTCCTTTCACTCCTCTAGTATTATTGACTTTTTCCCAACCACTTGAATATAATGATTCTTTATGTTGGAATTATACCATTTACACGTGTATATTAAAAATATCACTACAATCACAACTATCGATTTTAAGAAAAAATATGTTAGTACCAGTTATGAGACATCTGTGTAATGACACTCAGCCATTTTCACTTCCTAAAAGTATACAGGGTAGCCAAAAAGGATTTCTAAATTTACAACTTTTTGGACTGAATTCTCTCAATTTTTTCAAATAGAACACCTTGTATATTTTTGGACGATGTGATAAGGATTATAAAAAACGAAAATTTTTTGTACGTACATTCCTATGGCTATTTGTGACCATATCAATTTATTGAACAATAACTGCAAAATTTAGCAATAAAAATTAAAAATGAGGGTTTTCTCAAATAATTCATAATCATAAGTGTGTTTACATGATTTCTATAAAAACATCACACCAACAACAATCCAAAATTTGAAGGAAAGGATAATAAATGCTTTTAAAAGTATCACTCCGCCAATTTTATCAACAGTAGTAACCTCTTTCTAAAGACGCATAGAAATGTGTCAATCAAAATGGGCAATATGTGGAGCACTTTTTATAATATCTTCTCTTGAATCACAAAAAAAAAGTTATTTTAAAGTCTTATTGTTGAATAAATCGAAAATGGTTATAAATAGCCATAGGGATATACGTACAAAAAATGCCATAGTAAATAAAATTTTTAAACAAAAAACAAAAAAACGTGAAAGAACTTCACTCATCCTCAATCCTGCGGTTGTTATGTAAATATTACAATACAATTGGTATAGAGCGGTTGCACACACGAGCGGCACACAGCGGTACATCGAACGGTTGGATTCTCATTCCTCAATGACTGCCTTCTCTTGATGGGTATTGTAGCTTCCTTTTTTTGTGTTTCCAACATGCGTCGAGGATACGGAGTACAGCATAGTTGCTTTCGTTCACGCGCAATTAGAATTAATGATAAGTTACAAAAAAGATAAAACTTAAAATAATTATCACATTAGCCATCCAACATAAATAGGTACTGTTATAAATGGTAAAAAAATAACAATAATAAGAGGCAGGCAGGCGTAAACAGTCACCCTGCATACTTTTAGGAAATAATAAATATAGTTTGAAAAAACTAAAAAACACGCTTTTAAAGCACATCAAACTAAAAAGTGAAAAATAATTATTAATATAAACTGAAAACAATAATGAACGAAAAATACTAGTATTATTGTGAAAAAAGCGTGGGTTGCTCGATATACGAAAAATATGGCACAAAGCGCCCCACGCTATTTTCACAATAATACTAGTATTTTTCGTTCATTATTGTTTTTAGTTTATATTAATAATTATTTTTCACTTTTTAGTTTGATGTGCTTTAAAAGCGTGTTTTTTAGTTTTTTTAAACTATATTTATTTTTCACTTTTTTAGTTTGATGTGCTATGAAAGCGTGTTTTTTAGTTTTTTTAAACTATATTTATATTGCTTATTGATGCTGATATTATAACATATTACGATCCAACAGATATTTCTGAAAAAAAATATTTTTTTTATTTCAGCCATGGGATTTGAACTCACGCCCGAGGAGTCCGTTGTTTCGCGTCGACTAAGACTTGCCCGCTCGGCCAACGACCGAACTGAGAATATACTTACAATATTAAGCCTCTTGCTCTCACGCAGAGGATACGCGAGGAAAGGACTGGCGATCCTGATTAGGATAATGATATAAACTTATCAAATTATTGTATTGTTACCGGTTCTTCGTAAGTGTACACAGTTTCAATTAAATCTGTCCGTTTAAAGTGGGTCAAAATCGAGTCCAAAGAGTCGGTTACAAACAAACAAACAAACAAACAAACAAACAAACAAACATACAGGTGAAGCTAATAAAAGCGTGTTAAAAATGGCTGGGTGTCACCACACAGATGACTCATACTAACATATTTTTTCTTAAAATCGATAATTGCGACTGTAGTAATTTTTTTAATATACACGTGTAAATGGCATAATTACGACAAAAAAAAATCATTATATCCAAGGTTGGTTGGTTGGGAGAGAGTCAATAATAATACAGGAGTAGAAAGAGGCCACAAAGAGGTTTCAAAAAATGTTCTGATATAAATGGCATTCCATTAAAAAAAAATGTTAGTTGACCCTGTAGAACCGTCTTGGCACACCCTGTATATTCGAAAATAATTTCCGGTTATAGACTTTTTTGTTTAGTTTATTTATGTTTTTAAATCAAGTTTCTAGCTCTCGTAGAACTCAACATATCGAAGTCGGACTCACTATTGCCCCACCCTGTATATGAATCACTAAACTATATAGTTGGATGTTTAGACAAAGGAGAATGTGTGACTGGAATATATTTAATTTGTCTAAAACATTTGACACTTTTAATCATAAGAAACTATATAGTAAGCTTAATTGTTTTGGGATTAGAGGTATCGCACTTGAATTTTTGAAATCATCTCTCACTGGAAGAACGGAGAGTTTATTTGAAATCTGGAAATAACAATAACATTAGCTTCCATTATTCTAGGGTAAAATTGCTGGCTATAGGTGTTCCTCAAGGATCTGTCTTAGGACCACTTTTATTCCTCCTGTGCGTAAATGACTTACCTGCATCATTATGTTTAGAATCAGTATGTGCTTTTACAGATGATACATTGTTGATTATTGCAGCTAACGATTTAAATTGTGTTTCCATATCAGGTTGTCAGGTAGTTGAAATAATGAATAATTATTGCCAAGAGACCGAATGATATTGAATGAAAGTCAAACTGTATTAGTACAATTTAAAAACAGTACAATTAATAACAGTATTTATGTTAAACTTAATGGTAAGTCTATACCAGAATCTCCAGTGACAAAATTTCTACGGGTTAATATTGATTCTATATAACATATGAATACCACACAAATACACTAGTTAGTAAACCCAATAGAATATAATTTGCCAGTAGAAATATACGATCCTAAGTTGACATTAGTGTATTAAAAGTGTATTGTTTTGCACGAGTTCAATTCATTCTTAGCTATGGTTTAATTTTCTAGGGATCATCACCCTATGCAAAAAGTGTTTTCATGGCACAGAAAAAAAATATTAAATTAATGCTTAAAGTGCGTTCACGTTAGCCTAGTAAGCCTTTATTTAGACAATTGGAATTAATGCCATTACCAACATTATACATTTTTCTCTTGGTTTTATTTGTTAAAAAGAATCCAGATAAGTTCACGAGAAATTGTGATTTGTACAATCCACATAATAACATTGTCACGAGAAATTGCAATTCATTAAAAATACATCGACATAACATTAATATTTTAGAAAAAAGTGCTAACTATCTGGTTGTATTGGCGTATAATGCCATGAAATAAAAAATAGCAGTCTATTTAGGTTTAAATAAGAACTTAAATTTGTGTTGAAATCTGTAATGATTATAATAGTTTTATTATGTAACATGTCCATTATTTGCTTTTATAGTCTGTACAGTGACAATGTCAATATCCTTGAGATTTACTACAATAAAGATTATTTATTTATTTATTTATTAAAATATTTGAGATATTCTGTGTCTACCATATTTCTTAAAAATATTGTATTTCTGTATTAGGTAAACGGGAACAGGGTATTAAAATATTTTGTTTTCGTCCAACGGATTGTAATTTAATGAGTTTCTCTATTTACATTACACCTAAATCTGTACTTACATAAAAAATAATTGGTCACCGTCCTCATCCTTTTATGTGCCAAGACAATCCAAATAACAATTAAATTCCCCCCTGTTGCTACGATCACCATTCCAGCGTAGAGGATGCTCCAAAGGAACTGCCTCCATATTGGCAGGATAAATTGATTTTTGTCTTGATAGACTAAACATAATAAATCACAATTTAGAACAAAAGATTTCTATATATGAGGAAAATATGAAAGTACACATTGTTAGGATACAAAACAAAATGAACACAATTTTTACAGGGATAACATGTTAGAACATTAAATTCGGTGAACTGTAGAAATTTTAATGCTGTTATTAAGCAAATGTAACTATATAACTAGAAATATTCAGTTTTTTTTTCTATTATATGTATATGTCAGCATATCGGTTACAACTGAAGAAAACGAAAAAGAAATGTTTTTCCACAAACTGGAAATAATTTCCTACAAATTTGTATTAACTGAATAAATTCACAATACTACACACAATAATAGAAAAATACGTTGTGGGCAACACTTATTTTGAACTGCAAAAGAACTGACTTTGTTTCGTCGATATATTTTATTTTTATTTACAGTAAATTATTTATTATTATTATTTTTTTGTTTAATTTTCATTAAAATGAATACATAGAATTGTATTGTCTACCTAAAAACGGAACAAACATTAAGAAGTGTTTTGTTCCATAGTGGTACTCTAGCTTGACATAGTTGTCATTTCTTTACGTCTTTTATCTCCTTATATTGGCCTATAAATGATTAATAGATACGGGGTTATATATCTTATGCCATCCCACTTTTCTCAGAGAAAATTCATCCTGGAAAGTCCATTGCATTTAATTTGTCTATTATATCTTCGTTAAAATTATATGAAATGTTACGTACTATGTACTAAATTGCTTTCTTGTTTTGAAACATCATTAAGCATGGTCAAAGATTCATCAAAATAAAAAATGCTACGTTAATGTCTTAAATGATTTTCTCAAAACCTTCCTGTCGCAAAAAAATAATAAACGCGTATTTTTAAAGGCCTACATGATAGCAAAGCAGACTATAACAGTGGTTAACAAACAGATTTTAACGAAGGTAGGTTGATCCCATATGAGTAATTATTCATGATAAATCAAAAAGAAAAAAATTCTCATAAAATTCTGACCGGTTTCGTGAACAAATTAATTACTTCACATCATCAGACACAGGACTACAATAGAAAATGAGTATGGTGGTTACATACATACATAAATAAATGTTAATAAGTTAATAAAACTTAAAAACAAGGAATACAGAAAACAATTATTTCAATTTTTTACTAGTAAAAACTAATTGGTAAAAAATGTTTAATAAATTTTTTTTTGTACAAGAAAGATTGAAATTATTCAAATTGAACAGGATTACGTTAGTTTCAAATTATAAAATAGAATAATGTAAAATTTAAACAATTAAAATGTGTAAAAAGGAGGTTCATTTTTATATAATACTTACATTTTTATAAATAAAAAACCAGGGTCGTCAAATTAAAATTAAAATAGTTTTGCAACATAGTCAAATAATCTGTAAATGTAAGATATAAAATTTTTGGTATCTAATTAACTTTTTTAATAAAAATTTTTTTCTAAAATTTAACTTGTCCTTTTAAACACATACATATACGACAAGTTAAAATCTAATAGGGGATAAATAATTTTTTAAAAAAGGAATAGATTAAAAATAGTGCCCTCTAACAGACTATCTTAGAACTAACGTAAAATAAAATTAAAATTAACGTAGAAAACTATGTGTGCACCAGGTTTCCTTTTTACAATACTGGAGTTAATTTTATTTCCACTGCAGATGGTGACAGCGGTGAAATTGCATTTGAACGTGGTGGAAATATTAACTTATAAGAAATTGAGGTTATTTTATAATATCGTGCACGTGGAACAGGTTTCAGTAGAAAAAATTACAACAATACAAAATAAATCAGACAACCACAGAGAAAGTCAATGACGATTGAAATTGGATCTGTGAGTTCAGAGATAATGTGTTGGGATCTCTTGAATCTTTCAGGATTTCTAAACTTTCAAGGTTATTAATTAAATTTCCTCGGTTGTCCAAATGTAATATTTTAAGAGTATTATCCAATGTGTGATTATTATCTACAAGATGTTTGGCGAAATGTGAAAAACCTGAGGATGAGCTAATACATCGGACATGTTCTTTTAACCGTGTTTTAAAATTTCTATATGTGCAACCAATATATGTGCCGTTGCATGTGTTACACGAAAGTTTATAAACCCCACATCTATCTAGTGGATCTATTTGATCTTTACCATTGACAAACAACTTTTCTATAGAGTTAGTTGATTTAGAGGAGATATGAATTTTATGAGAATTTTTCTTTTTGATTTATCATGAAACAGATTTTACTATAAATATAGAGCAAAAAAAATCAAGTTTAGATTATGATGATAATGGAAATTTTGAGATCTGAAAATAGCAAAATTATCCCAATCGGCATGCCGATTTGTGAAAAGATATGTTTTTCTTGAGCATGGGTACAAAGTAGAACCCATTGAATATTAGTAGAATCGATACGCCAGGGAGAGCACTTCTCATGACTTATGAGGGATCAAAAATGTTTGAGTTAAATCAAAATATGTTTCAAATAAATATTATTCAGAATTGTGTCGAAAAGATCGCTTAAAAAATGTTTTCAGATTAACCGTTACCACGAAATTGTGAAAGTATATGAAAAAAAAACATTTCTGTAAATTTACGCTCATTTTTCGTAACACGAAATGTCTTCTTAAATTTCATCTAAAACACAGCGTAAAAATTTACTAACAAATCGAAATATGTAAGAAAGTAAAGTTTCATTCTATCTTATATTTAAAACTCTCAAATAAATTTTAATGATGCAAAATTTAGGGTGAAATATTACATATGCTAAGCTTTCATTTGAGAGAAACTGGAAATAATTTATTAACACTATTCATTACACTGTAACTACTATTTATTACACTGTATCAAAATTAAAAAATAACATATGCCTCTATAAATATTTGAGAGATACAAAAGAGAACCTTTCTATATTTTCAACTTTGAAGAACTATAACTTTTTAAGAAAAATGTTTTGAATATAGATAGGCAAATTGGGTCGCATCGGATTATTTACTGCTTAGAATCTGCCATTAAATTTATGACATGCACTATATATAGTAAATTAATAAAATACCCTTTAAATCTAGATTATACTTCCTAGTCCGTTCATAATAGAACACATTATAGTTGCTTCTGAAGTGTTATCAGCGCACTAAGTTGAAAGAAAAGATAGCTGCTGACTCAAACTATCTGCCTATTGCCTAAACACTGTACCCCTATATGCAATTTTAAGGGCTGAGTTTGTTCTACACGGAACAGACCAGTCGTATAATTACGATTGAACTTCCTTACAGGTAAGTCGGTTAATCTCCAATTATTCGTAGCAAAACTCTTTAGCTTAGGAGGAAATCATGCTAGTCAATTACATCTGCCTTTCAAATTTGCTCTGCAAAAATGTTCCTCTAACTGAGTTCTTTATAATTAAATTTATTTTCATTAATAAACCAAACAGAATTCTACTCCTTATATTAATTTTGTTAATGTAATTAATGGCAGTCTATTCATTCTTACTGAATGAATAAGAATAATTTTACACCGTTATATCTACTTCCAAGATTTGCATAATCCAAGGTACTAATTTACTCTTAAGAGTATTTTCTGTTTGATGTACGATAAAATGTAGAAAATTGCTTAATTTATAGAAATAAATTATATGTACATTATTTAATGCTATCATAAATTAAATAAAATTATATAGGTATAATGAATTATTAATGTATCTTCATTCGTTTTAATGTGAATTAAAAAATACACTTTTTTATATGCGTATATTGAAATACGAAATCTTGATTTACAAATGTATTTGTGGGGATTACCACAATTAATCAAACACAGCTGATTTATATGTTTATTCGAGGAGAATTGTGAAAATGTATAAATTCAAAAAAATATAAATTAGTAGTTATTAAAATATCAATAATAATAATCATTTCCCTGACTACCATAAACATAGGAATAATATAGTTAACATAACTGTTAACGTTTAATAGTGATTAGTTGGTAATATTAACAATGTTATGAGGTATCAACAATGCTAGCAAATGTGCAATTACGCCACAATGTTAGATAATATAAAATAAATATATGTATATGGTGTTCCAAAATTAGCTTCTGCGAATTCTACGACTAAAAATAAGAAAACAAAACGGGTGAAGGCAGAATTATAAACTGTGGTATATTGGACATCTATTAAATTTAACTAATTGTGTAAAATCTGTTTAAAACATCCGCGTCCAAAACAAGGGAGGTCAGTTGTACAATGTGCTCCAACTTTTTTGCATATAATTTTCTTTAAATTTGGATGTCAAATTTTAAAACTTCAAGATTTTTACAAAAAAAGATATTCTTGTTTTACCTCGACAAAATACTCCGTTTTCGAGCAACGTCGATTTAAACATTTTATTGCTGTTGAAACATATATTGATCCAAAGAAACCAATAAACATTCAACTGCACGTAATATGTATCTTCCACACGTTAAATTGTTGTCACAAATGCGAAATATCTTATCTACATTAATAGAAAGTGTCCTCTGGTTCCTACAAATACTCCAAAAAACAATGAATGATAAAAAAGAAGAAATATAAAGTAGAATACTAAAATAAAACATTTAATAGTTTGCGTTTTTAACCGAAAAGTAGCATAATATTAATAATTATTATAATAAATAGAAATAATAAATAAAAAATAATAGAAATGTAACATGTGTTAATAGACAATTATTATATTGGTAATAATATTGTGATAAATTTTGATTAAATTTTGAAAATCAGATTACAAGTTAATGGGGTTGGTGGATTTTATAATGTGTGTCATTTCTAAAGAAAGATATTTATTATCATTAGGTTCATGGCCTGAAACTTTAATACAATCAAAAAGAAGTTATAATTTTCAGAAAAGAATGTTATTTATTAATTCCTTGTAAAATTGAGCATATGTGCGACAGACTATGCAACTGTCACGTAAACGTGTGTGTAACCATAAGAGGTACAATCCTTCTTATGGTTATATACACGTTTACGTGACAGTTACATAGTCTTATTAATTTAAACAAACCTGAAAAATTGGTCATCACTTTCCTAAAAATTGTAATGAATCATACATATGTTCATTACTTTATAGCTTCGGATATTCCCGTTTGTCCTGTGCTGTCACGCACTTTCTACCGCCATGAAATGTGAGATGTCACCAAGGCCACAATTTTGGTATAAATAGAATCGCCATAGCCATGAGAATCAATTCAGTTTTTGCTGACAAATATCTTCAGTGTGCTGAACTTGCTAGTTGAGGAGTCTTAAGCGTGTTGAGCTTGACCCCATTTGGTTAGAATTCAGAATTTGATGACGACTTCGCCTGGTCGAATGTCTGGTAGAATATTGATGTTTTTAGCGCGTTGAGCTAGACCTCTTGGTGTTGGTAGCCATTTTACCATCTTGCACCACCGGCACCAGTCTAGTGATTATTTATTACAGTGGTTCTTCAGCGCGTTGAGCTGGACCTGCCGTTAGTAAATAATTGCTAAACCAACCGCCGTCACCAATCCCGTGATTACTTATTACCGTAGGCCTTCAGCGCGTTGAGCTAGACCTGCTGCCATTAAATAATTATCGAACTTGCCATTATCGCCTCGAGTCCTGGATGTTTCATTCAGTTCGTGGATCTGAAGCCTACCGTTGGATAAATGTTGCTTTAATAAAATAAACTCTGTTATGTATACTTTGGGCTTTCTTATTTACAATTAACAGGAATCCTGAATTAATTCTCCAAAGCAAACACCGTTATATATTCCAACGCCCAAACACATTTTCTTACATATTTTGGGCGTCCGAACAAATACCGTTACAAAATCATAACTTTTTTTGATCGTATTAAAGTTTTAGACCATGAACCTAATTATAATAAAAGTCTTTTTTTAGAAATTGCACACATTTTAAATCCACCAACCCCATTACTTTGCAATCTGATTTTCAAAATTTAATCAAAGTTTATTACAATATTATTATCAATTATTAGTTTATCAATATAATAGTTGACCATTGACACATGTTACATTATTCCTATTAATTTCTGTTTATTATTTCTGGTAATTATAATAATTATTAACATTCTGCCACCTTTTGGTTAAAAATGCGAACTATTAAATGTTTTATTTCAGTCTTCTACTTTGTATTTATTCTTTTATCATTCAGTGTTTTTTAAAGTATTTATAAATGTAGGAACCAGATGACTCTCTCTCTCTCTCTCTCTCTCTCTCTCTCTCTCTCATTAATGTAGATAAGATATTTGGCACTTGTTATTTAACAATTCACTGTGTGGAAAATACGTGTTACGTGCAGTTGACTGTTATTATTTATTTGTTTCTTTGGATCAACATATGTTTCAACTAGCGAATAATAATTCTATATAAGTCAATAATTTTTTTAAGTTTTGTTGTCTTAATTTTCAAGATAAAATAGGAATATTTTTAATATAACAGACTTAATGACTTCATAAAAATTTTGGGTAAGCTCTTGTCTGTTTGTTTCTCTTTTCCTGTTTTCTTTTTTAATAATTGAGGTTTAAAAACAACTTTTTTTAGTGTTTGATTAATTTTAATTAGCCAATTTGTTTATCTGTTATTTCTTGTTTATTATACCAACATTTTTCTTTTTGTAATTTTATGTGCATTGTATACTTTTGTTATATTGGTTTTTACAGTCCTGAAGATGGTAGTATTCAACTATCCAAACGTAGGCTTTTAAAGTGAATGTTGTCATTAATAAAAAGTGTTGTCCGAATTGCTTGTGAATTCATCCATCCATTTTATATTATACAAAAATCCCAAAGATAAAATAAAACAGATTTATGTTGCTTAATTCACTGGCTTACTTTGAGATATTAAAGTTTTATCATAAGTGTTAAATATTAATATTTGTAGTACGGAATATGATCTGATAATTAATTTTGCTTGCTATAATATCTACTTACCACGTTCCGTGACGTTGGCGACATCAGAGAAGTTGTAGTCTATGGAAATATAATCCAAGGAGGTAGATTCATAGTAGGAGTTGGTAAAATATTCTACGTCGTGTGTAAAATTCATGTTCAATTAGTTTTCCTTTACTAACGTTAGAACTGAAAAGAAAATACAGAAGCTGTAAATATGAAGGTAATACTTGTAAAATGATGAAAGTAGTGTGAGAGCTTTCGTTCTTCGTCAACAAATGCTTATTCGACCTGTAACATCTTCACAGATACAAAGAGGGAACATAAATTAATGAAATAGTTTCATCTTAAAGGTTTTCACTATTTGATTTTTATTACTGTTCTTTTTAGCGTTATTATATCATGTTCTTTTTTCATAATTTATTTTATTTCCAACATTAATATCCGATGTATATGGGCAATTTTTATTAATCACATTTTATATTCATGTGTCAATTATTAAAAATAATAATTTTTATTTGCCCATCAGAATTACCAATAACAGTTAATAATAATTATACGTGTTTAAAATATATTTTTGGTTTCAGTGCATATTTGGTATACGCTATAACTAAATTTATACATAATTTGCAATACATTTTTTCAACTAAATAAAACATTTTAAATCTCTTGTTAATTCAAAAATTAGCAAATAGCCATTTATGTGTATAAATCGATGTAGACACAAAATAATGTTTTAAGAAATTAATGCTTGTTTTAATAAAAGCATCGACGATTCTTTCAACCTTCCTATAAGGCAGTTACTATTTAAAGAAAATCTTTTAAAAATCAATTTTGAAAAAGATTATGATATGCATTAAATCGAGTTAAAATTAAAATATTTACTCTTCATAGTCCAGCCTTTTCTAAACTTTCTATACTATAATACCAAATCAGACACCAGATCTTAGGTTATTTCAGAGACGGCCTTTATTCATTGTATAAAAGCGTCCATGAATTTATTTAAAAAATTGCTATTTTATTACAAGTAATAACATTGACGTAGTTTTCCACGAAACACCAAAACACTATATACTGCACTCGACGCGCGTTTCGTCAACCAAGTTGGCATCACCTGAAGATGATTAAAACTAAACTTATGCTAACAATCTACCCTATTTATGCCTAAACTATTGACACGGTTCACCGATACGTCACGGTTCGGTGAACCGTGACCCACTAACCTATAAAGCGGGCTATTTGGGATAGGCCCTCTGTCACTATTCATATTATTTTTACACTTTATGATTTCCAAGCATTCAAATGCATTCAGCTGTCTAATTTTGTTACATTCCTAATTAATCTTAAATTGCTAATATCTATTTTATGGTTGTTCTCAAACGCATGTTGGGCTACACTAGACTTATCTGTTCTACCATATTTGAGATGGGCCATATGCTCTTTGAATCTAGTTTGAATTGATCGTCTAGTCTGTCCAACATATTTTTGATTCTAGTCCTTACAACTAATTTCGTAAATCCCCGACTTTTAGTTTGTTTCAATTTTGTCTTTGGGATTGCCTAAAAGTTGTTGTAGTTTGTTTCCCGATGAATGAACTACTGTCATACCTACATCTTTAAAAATCTTACCAATGCCACGGGTGAATCGAAGATCGAATGGAATCGATACGAATTTCGGATTTTCTCTTTCATTTTGAAAGGTCGAGGAATTTCGAAGCGACTCTTTGAACTCTCGTTTCCTAATTATTTTATCAATTTAATTTACAGAATATGAATTACTCGCTGCTATATCCTTAATCAATGCCTTTTCTTTTTCAAACCTCTCTTTATTGAGGGGGAAGCTTAATAGACGATGGACTAGAAAATTAAAACTCGCCATTTTGTGTTCAGTACAATGGTGAGATTTCTTAGGGATATATCTTAGAGTACTGGTATCTTTTCTGTATATGTAAATCTAACTTATTTTCACTATTTCTAATTATTAATACATCTAAAAATGGTAGTTGTCCAGAGTTTTCAGTTTCACTTGTGAATTTATCTGACGCAAAACGACTGTTTAATTTAGATACAAAGTTAAAAATATCAGCGACTTTTGTATCGAACACTGCAAAAATCTCATCCATATACCTAAGCCAAACAAAGGGGAAATACTCGAATTCTTCTTTTGCTTCCGTCTCGAAACTGTTCATGAAGAGACTGGCAATGAATGGTGACAAAAAGTTACCCATTGTTGTTCCTCCATGTTGTTCGAAGAAATTATCGTTGAATCGGAAACAATTTTGTTTCATGCAAAGTTTAGTGAGTTTAAGATATTCTTTTACTACATCACAGGAAAACGAATAAAACACTACTATGTTTTTTACCACTATATTTGCACAGAATTGTGACTGCAGTTTCGACAGTTACGTCATTATCAAACAATTATTCAGATACGAATGAGATACATAGCATATTGTTAACCTTAATATTGAATAGGCAGGTAAATCTCTTCTAAGGATTGTTAATATAATAATAAATAATTATGGGGTTTTCCGGACATGAATGAAGGCGGCATTTTTTCCAGGAAGGGTCCGAGGGTTAGTTTCTTTTTGCGGCGGTGAACAAAGTTGAGTACATTATATCTAATTGGTCATTTAACAAATTGACACTATTATTGCTGTTGTTCTTATGAATTTCTAGAGCTTCTAATAAATTAAGTTTTTTTGCCTTTGTTGGCATAGTGTAGGATTTTTTAGATTAGTGATGTCCGGGAAACTGTGACCACTATCTATCATATGGTTTGCAAATGTCGAATCTGTTTTTTGTAATCTGAAGGATCTATTATGTTCCAGGTATCTAATTCTAAAATTACGACCACTTTGTCCTATATATATGCTATTGCACTCTGAACATTCTAACTTATAAACTCCCGACTTTTCACCTTATTAATGAAATCGTTGGAATTAATCACAGAGAAACTAGGTCGTGCAATAGGTAAATTTTCGAACTCTTCTGTTAACCATTTTGATAGGAGGTAAGTCAGCGATCCGATTGCTGAAACAATAGGACGTACCGACTTTCCTGGTTTATGTATCTTAGGCAAGCAGTACAATCTAGGTACACTTGGGTTAGATACATGTAACTTCCTATTTAAAGCTGAAGTAATAAGGTTGTTGTAGGATTTAAGTACATTTCCTACTTCAGTAACTATTTTTGGTAATGGATTTCTAGAAAGTTTTTTATAAGGACCATTACAAATCAGATTGTCTACCCTTTCATAATAGTCTTCTTTATCTAAAATAATAATAGGGTAGATTGTTAGCATGTTTAGTTTTAATCATCTCCAGATGATGCCAACTTGGTTGGCGAAACGCGCGTCGTGTGCAGTATATAGTGTTTTGGTGTTTCGTGGAAAACTACGTTAGTGTTATCTTCACATCAAAGGTTTCAACCCACTCCAGAAGTATTTATATGTAGAGCAAAGAATTATTTTTATCAAAAAGACCGCATCTCAAGTAGTCGTTTCAGTTAAGGACTTAACGACAACGACAATTCTCGTACAACTATTAAAATGAGAATAAATATTGCGAAATGCGATGGTACATGATTTTTTTAGAAATGAATTTATAACCGTCCTTGCAAAAAAAACACTTTTAGGTATTCGCGGAATTAATTGAACCAGTGAAGAAACAAAAAAACTGTATTTTAGATGTTACAGATGTAAGCTAAATTGTCATCTTTTAAAAGTAGAAGATTAGTATGTACTTAATTATTGTCTGAACGTTATTTGTGGCATTCTCTAAATTTTTCTATTTTTCTTTGGGACTTACCGATGTTAAAAGAAGAATTAAACAAAATTAATATTATATAATTTTTATCAACAGTTCTATGTAAAAATCTATAGATATTATATAAATAAATAATGTGTCAAGTTTCACGTTTGACATATTCCACAAAAAACAGAAAAATCTATAAACTTTGAAAAAGGAAACACATTCGTTCCAGAAAGGTCAGAGAAACATATTATCATTATTATTATTATTTTTTGTCTCATATTAGTTGTCAAAGAAAACACCCTCTGACTAATCTTTTGACGTAAAAGTCACAAAAGCAGAGGTTTATTTTTCCAGTAGCATACTGTGTAACTAATTGTATTTTTTAGATAACCAAGAATTATTTATATGGTAGTAAACCCCAAAGAAGAAAATAAAAAATTTAGTACATAATTACTGCAAGAGTCCAAAATAAATGTTCCTTAATTAAATCCATATGAATTACCTAAAACTAAGTGACAAATCACAAATTTAAATGTAGGATTTGTACGATTGTAAAAGGTCTGTTATATAATTTTTTATTATCAAATATGAGCAGAAGCCATTTTGGGATTAGCCACGCTCACGAGCTTTAATTCTGCTCCTGTATTGGGTGTGGGGTGTGGACGTTAATAGCATATCAATGGCATGTGCATACTTTGCAGTTTGTTTGCACAAGCATTTGAATCATCGAGGCATCATATCTACAATAAATGAACTGATCGCAGTATGGGAAGGAGTACGTTGAGGTGGGCCCTCGTTACTTCGCAAACCCAATTGACAAAAAGGAACAGCGATGTATAAGTCTCTTTCTTATTGGTGTGTTTGCACACGGGTTGATTCAGCTCCTGATATACGCGAAATGATTACCTGAGATACGGTCTTTAATTACCATATAAGTGTGAAAGTTATTTACTTGCATAATTCCTAAATAATTATTTGCTCTACAAAATGAATTTGTCTTCACAAATTTTCAAGGTACCTATTAAAACGTAAACAAACACTATTGATGTAACGAAAGAACTGTAATAAAAAAGTTCAAGAAATATTATCTGATATCACGTGCCTTACTTAGACTCAACACGCTGTAATGTTGCAGTATTTTTTCCGCATTTAATAGAAATGCATGTGTATTGTTAATCGTTAAACATGTCGCGACCCGTTCCTTCGAAACATACAGTACTCTCGTGGGTTAAAGAAATTCCGGAAATGAAGTTTAACGAAGTAGAACTTTTCTGCAGAAACTCTGAAAAACACTTTCCTAGAAATGCAAGTTGGACGTTAGGAAACATATTTCATCTGAAAATAATAAAATGTGTTTACATGGTAGTGATAGTGACAGAAAACGAAATTTACATTTAAATTTGGTAGAAGTGATGGTAAGGTGTTATATCGTGGACAAAACTAAACAGCCCTCTTTTTAAACAGTTTCTACAAAAGTGTGATAATATTCAACACAGAGACATTGAAGTGCCAACAGAATCAATATTGAGAAAAAAATATTTGACCCCCACTTGTGACAGCGTTAATGAAAAAATATTTACTGAGCTAAATGAAAAATATATATTGTTACACCACTGGAATGTGTAGACTGGTTAGATGAGACAGGAATTGTACGCGAACGGCCGGGAATATTCTGGAATGCCCTAGATCGTGTGAATAGATGTATAAATAAGACGCACGGTGGGCCGAGAGTTAGTCTTAAGTTGAACCTGAACGAGTAAAGAAGAAATAAGAAAGAAACTTATAAGTGTTCAAGTGTGATTATAGTTAAGTCAGTAATTAATCTATTGTTGTTAAATGTTAATTAGTAAATAAAGTAGTGAGTAAGCGTTACCTGGACTTTCAGTCAACGAATCTACGAGTATAGGTGTTTGTGTGGATAGCAAACACGTAACAATTTGGTGTCGGAAGTGGATTGGAAGAGAAATTTCTGGAATATTCGAAAAGGTTCTATAGTGTTCGTCTCAGAAATTAGTGGTAACACGGAGAATTAAGCTACTGGACAGTGTTTGGAGGACTATTTCTGGACTGAATAGTAACTTTAAAGTGGATTTTCGAGAAGTTTCTAGAACATTCGATTTAGAAATAGCTACAAATACGCGAGTGCCGCTAGTAATAATGTGTTGTAGACTGAGAAAAAGGACTACTAGTGCAAATTTGGGAAAATTCTAGAACATTCTATTTGGAAACTACAGGAGATACGTGAATTGTGTCAACGGGAACGTGTTGTAGACTTAAAAACAGGACTATAAGTGACTTTTAGTGACAATTCTGGAACACTCGATTTGGAAACCACAGGAGATACGTAAACTGTGTTAACGGAAACGTGTTATAGACTCAAAACAAGACTTATTATAGTGATGATTTGTAAAAATTCTCGAACATTCCATTGCACAATTAGTGGAGATAAGTAAATTTTGTCAACACAAAAGAAGTATAGACCCTAAATAAGACTTTCTAGTGCTGTTTCGAGATTTTTTCTGGAACATTCCATTATTAAAATAGACGTGATATCAACAATTTACGGACTTTATAGTGTAATAAACTTTATTCTGAAATTTATTTACGTATCGTGAGTTAATTCCAACAAGAGGAAGTATGGCGGAGAAGTAAACACAGGACATGCTTGCAGCATTGTTACAACGGACGGACGAACAGAGGAAAAATATGGGAGATCAAGAAAGAAAGCGACAGTAAGAGAAAGATGAACAATGGAAGATTATGGAAGATCAAGAAAGAAGACGACAGGAAGACAAAGATGAACAAGAGAGAAAACGCTAGGAAGAAAAAAGAAGACTTAAAGAAAAATGATGGAGGGCCTGGAAATAAGACGATTGGAGGAAAACGAAGATATAAAAAGAAGCCTAGAGCAGGCAGCCATTTCCTCTCTCACTGACAAATTTATAGTCGATGTTATAGAAAAAGTCGATGAAGTGGAAGAACAAGTAAGTGAAGTTAAAGAAAAAGTCGGTCAAGTTGTGGGAAAAGTCAGTATTGTTGAAGGACAAGTAGCCCGGGCCAAGTAACAATTAAGAGAAAGGAGTGGCCAATTGGTACTGTCGTCTGGTGCTAGGTTACAACCGCCTTCCTTTGACGGTCAAGGTTCATGGTCAACATATAAGAGACAGTTTGAGACAGCTGCACGTTCAAATAACTGGAACGATGAGGAAAACGCAACAGCTTCATATTAGCACTAAGGGGCCAAGCATTAGACCTGCTTCAAACAATTCCTGCCGCCCAGCAACAAAACTTTAACATTCTGGAGGCAACGTTAGAACTTAGATATGGCGACCAACATCTCGCCCAAGTATATCAGACTCAGTTAAAATCATGCAAACAACGGGGTGGAGAAAGTCTCCAGGCGTTTGAGGTTGCTGTAGAGAGATTAGTCTATCTAGCCTATTCTGATGCACCAATAGAGTTTTAACAACAATTAGCAGTTGGTGCATTTATTGATGGAGTAAGAGACCAGGAGGTTAGGCGAATCCTTAAGTTAGCTAGGCACAAACGAAGTAATGAGGCCCTAGTACATGCACTTAAAATTGAGGCTGCCTATGAGGATACCACACAATCAGACCAGAGAGTGCGAGCCATGAATCTGAAAGAGATTCCGGTAGATAAAACTATGCAAGTTGTATTAACCAAATTACAAAAGTTGATCGCACAACTATTGACAAAGATGAATTCACAAACGAGACGAGAACAACAAAATAGCGGTAGCCCGAATGGAGGTATCTGCTGTTACAAGTGTGGCAAATTGGGCCATATTAAGAGGAACTGTCATGAGCTCAAAATTCAAGATATAATGTCCAAAGTACAAGAGACCACGCAACTACTGATAAACTCGAATCTCCAGCTGAGACAAAATCAACAGCAAAGTAGTAGGAGACAGAGTGGAGGAGACATTCGCTGTTATAAGTATGGCAGAGTGGGCCATATTCAGAGTAACTGTCGTCAGCGCAACCCTGAGAGGGTAAATGTCGCAGTAATGGAGAAGTCGCAAGAAAATTGGCGAGCTGGTGCTTCGGGGAATGTGGCACATGACATTTCCAAAAGACCGTGTCAGAAAGACTGCAAGTCTTGCCACCGTGAGGAAAAAATCGAAATGTACAAATATTGAAGACCGTCAAGATTGATGTTCCGGATTATTGGACAAAAGAGTCGTTAAGGGAATAGCAGTTAAACGATAAGGAAACTGGTCCTATTCTAAATAGAAAGAAATAGGAACCAGACCCGACTGGAAGGACATTCCAAATAAATCAATGGGGCTGAAGGCTTTATGGGCACAATGGGACTCCCTTAGAGTAGAGGATGGACTGCTGATGAGAGCGTGGGAAAGTCCAGATAGGAGGAAAGTTACTTTGAAATTGGTAATCCCCAGGTGTCACGTAGCAAATGCACTTTAGCAAGTGCATAATGAAATGTCTGGCGGACATTTTGGCATCAACAAAACCCTGACAAAAGTAAGAGAACGTTTCTACTGGGTAAAAAGCCGTAAAGATGTGGAGGCTTGGTGCTGCCAATGTGAAGTTTGCGCGGCAAGAATAGGGCCATAAATAAGAAATAAGCAATATAACGCCAGGGCTCCTTTTGAGCGAATTGCAATAACAAGTGACCGTATGAAGGCTCGTTATGATCTTAAGGTTAATTCATGAGGGTACCAGGTGGGAGAGTTTTTTTTTGGCTATATAACCCAGAACGAAAGTAAGGCAGATACCCGAAACTTCACCCGCCCTGGGAAGGTTCTTACACTGTCATCACCAGACTAAACGACGTTGTATATAGAATTCAGCAAAGTCCAAAATCCAAGATGAAGGTGGTGCATATAGAGAGACTAGCCAAGTATGCATGGAACAATGAATTGCCTAGTCAGGACGTTCAGGCTTAAGGAGGGGCAGTGTTACTCCACTGGATTGTGTAGACTGATTAGATAAGACTGGAATTGTACGCGAACGGCGGAGAATATTCTGAAATACTCTAGACTGTGTGAATGGATGTATAAATAAGATGCACGGTGGGCCGAGAGTCAGTCTTAAGTTGAACGTGAACGAGTAAAGAAGAAATAAGAAAGAGACTTATAAGTGTTTAAGTGTGATTACAGTTAAGACAGGAATTAATCTATTGTTGTTAGTTGTTAATTAGTAAATAAAGTAGTGAGTAAGCGTTACCTGGACATTCAGTCAACGAATCTACGAGTATAGGTGTTTGTGTGGATAGCAAACACGTAACAATATGGTTTTGAGTAGATTGAAACATACCACAATATGGTTCAAATGACGTGCTTAGCTAACGGACTGCGTAGAATTGTTGAAACGATTAGAATATTAGATATCCAGTGTAAAGAAGATATTTCTAAAGGCACCACATCGGACCTATTTTATTTTACAGAATGCTTCAAAATACACCACTACCTCGAGAGTCTGTTTTAAAGCAGTAGGGAACATGACTGGAGGCGGCATCATATTATTATTGTAAGTTTGACGCAGTTAAATTAATAGTACAGCAGTTGGATCCAAATGAGTCAGTCGATATTTTACATGCTTAACAGATGTTTACAGAATCAGTCATTAAAAACAGTTAAGCATATATATGAAAATCTCTCGCGGATTCCTCTAGCCATACGCGACTTTCAACATAAGTTAAAAACAGTGAACTATACATTAATCAATCGATGAATACTGTATTTGATCTACGTCAATACATTTTTCAATTATCAGGGGATGTTGCCGACAATAAGGGACAAACTGAAAATAGTTTTAAAAAACGATCCCGGTTTCTTATATTTTCGTATGGTAAAACTTTTAAATGGCGAAGAAGTATACCAGATATAAACGTCCCGTCTCTGAAATAATTTAACTACTTCAAACGTGCGCTAGTTACATCGGTCTTTTTCACAACGCTAGTGGATATTTAGTGAAAGGCACCGAAGTTTAACTCCAGATCATTTAGAACAAATACAAAGAATATATTTTTATTATAACGGTTCGTAGTTACCATGTGAATTTATTTGTGCTAGTGTTACAGCCACCAATCAATATATCTACACCTCATAAGGCTTGTTTAGAACCATTTAGTTGTCATTTAACCTTGAATGTTATGGAATTTACTAGATATAATCACAAGGTAAGATATTGTATTATCCATGAAAATGGGGATAATGTTCACATCACCCAGATCCGATCCTGGTTTTGACGTCATGACGTCCTCTGATCCATTTCTCGCGTAAAACTTTTATTATTTTTTAAACATGTATTAAGATTTTAATAATTAATTTAATACCTTTATTATATTAGTCTGTTGTTTGGACTATCAAGCGAAGTCTGTCTATATTATAATTAAAATATGTTGTATAATATATTTAATTCAATGATCTATACTATTAAAAACTAAATCAAATTGGTATTACTTTTTCTATGATATATAGCAAATGATGCTAATACAAACATTATTTTCAAATTAATATTAATATGCATTAATGTACTAAAAATACTTACCTATTTTAATTCTTTCAGACTTATGTAATGCAACTATTCCAAATCGAAATTTTAATTGTTGCATCATAAATGGAAATCATTTTGTTTGTATTCCATTCACATTCAGTTCTATCTGAAACAACAAAAATATTTACGTTAAGAAAAGTTATATATAGTAAAATTATTCACAAGGTAACAAACTTATTAATATTTAACAAAAATAATAATTTTAGTAACGGAAACAGACTGTTACTTATTGACCATAATTATTTAGGATAGAATAAATGTGCCAATAGTCGACCAGTTAGTGGGAATCTTCATTTAAACACCTCATAATTTTTGTCAGTTTAGAGCTAGAAGGCAACTTTTTTCTCACCTCGACCTTTTATTACATTATTTCGAGAGGTATCACGATTTAGCTCTTAATTATGACGCTACTATATGTAAATATATCAAATGTAAAACTTATCACGTTTCTCCAGTAGTCGGCCATGAAAATCCTATGTTCGGCCAAGGACGTTCGAGTAGTCGATCATAAATCTAGCCATAATATTTACCAGATAATTTTTGTAAAATAAAATTTGCTAAGTATTGTAACTAAAATGTTTTATTAAAAATAAGATATAAAACCACATGAAATAGATTTTTCACAGGCAAAACAAAACTAAATAAATTTAACAGTAACACAGTCAATGTAAATAAAATATTGAAAATAAAATATGTATAACTATGCCTAGTTTCAAACAATCTAACATTGGTAGATAATAATTTAAACAAAACAGACAAATAAAGAATATCTCTGAAGTGACAAGGTAAAGTTTAACACGAGATCGTTCTCATTATATATTAATTCTAAATAAATCATTAAAAAAAAAACAATATGGATAACTACTAATAAATAGGTATCAGGATGAAAACAAAATACCTAAATTAAGCCAGATCTAGGTAGATAGAATTTCAACAAAATGTACACATAAAATCTTTATTAATGATATCCTCATACACAGAAATCAGTACATTTTAAATAGAACTATCTGCTACATTTGTCACACCCTACATTTTTTAATCATTTTCGTCGGTATCACTTTCTAACTCAGAATCACAATTCGTACACTTTTCTTTCGTTTTTTTTTTCAACAATTGTCTTCTACAGTTAGGGTTTCTTTAATATTAATTCCTTCAGTCGCTTCAAAAATTGTAGCATCAGTAATTTTAATTTTATTTCTTCTACATTATTTTTCCGCTGGTACGTTTCAATCGCAATGTTTTCTTCTTTTCCTTTTCGGCTTGTTCCTTTTGTTTCTTTTCTTCTTAGAAAGTCTCTAAAAGTATCTGATGAAAATAGCTACTGGTGATTTGTCAACATTCTTGTTAGTTTTTCTTTTTTTCTAATTGTTTTGGCCAATCCAAATGATCTTTAAATGATCCATTCCACGGCAAAATTTTGATATTTTTCTTCACTAATTATTTTATTTCTAACTCCATTTGTTTTATGTATCACATTGTTTTCATTTTTCTTTTCAGTTTCATATTCTTCGTCATCATTTCCATGATTTTCTCAAAATTTTAAATTAAAGTCGCTACTTATTTTATCACCCTCTGTTTTATGCATCACATCGCTTTCATTTTTCTTTTCAGTTTCATTTTCTTTGTCATTATTTTCACGCTTTACATCAAATTCTAATAAGTCACTATTAATTTTATCGCTGTCTGTTTTATGCATCACATCGTTTACATTTTTCTTTTCAGATTCATTTTATTTTTCATTATTTCCACGCATTCCTTCAAATTCCAATAAGTTATTATTCATTCTATCATCATCTTACTGTTGCATAATTTTGTCTTCTGCGTCATTATCAGTATTTTCTTGTGCGTTTTCTTTGGGACTTCCCCCAGATTGAAATATTGGATCACTTTTTTTTAAAATCATTACATATTTCTTCATCAGCATCTCATTTTTGCCATAGGCTTCAGTCTTATTTTGTTTAGGCTTCTCTCCAATTGCTTCTTTAAATCCCGTATCATATCATATTGATGATTTCGATTAATTTTAGTTCTCCATTTTCTATTACCCCATAATTTTCTGTAACAGATGAAGTTACTTCAGATGCCATTTCCCTAATTCAAACGATAATTTTGGGCATATTCACTATTCCCCTATAAGACAACTTATTCTGTAATTGGATCAGCATATGTTCAGTGATTTTTAACTATTCTTGTGTAATTGTAATTCCTCAGACTTCGCTTAGATTTTCCAGTCGGTTTTGGATGCATTTACTATAATCCACTAGGTCAGAATTAAATGGGAAAATTTGCGAAATCCCTTCCTTATGATTTGTGGTAACGGTGTATTAGTTCTATAAAAAAACTTCATTCAACAGTAGGCAGAATAATTAATTGAAATTAACTGCTGTTTTGAACAACCGGTCTGTATTAAATATTACATGGTATTTATTAAAAATTAATTATAATAACTTTTTCTTGTGGTCGAGCACTAGCAAAACCGAAATGAGTATTTGACCAGTAACTTTACATGTGGTCGGCTACTAGATTTTACTAACCGTATGATATATTTAAATTGACGAATGCATTACACATGAAGAACTTTGGTAAATACAGACTAAAATTGTAAAATCACGTAAGAAGCCAATAGTCGTCCGGGCAGTCGTCTTTAAGTTTTAGTATACTACAAAATAACACGCCACAAAAATCTTTATTGATTTTTAGAGGTTAGAACCTTTCAATAAATGTATAGATAATGTCCTAAAAGTTTAAGATATAAAATATTGTTGTAGGAACTGTAGTTATTGTCTAATTTGATACTGGACATTTTTAGCCAAAATTTTGTTTTACTTACCTATTTTCAACCAAGCTCACACTTATTATTTCAACCATGCCTCACACACATTATTTCTAGGTTATGTTCATGATATTTACTTAAAAAGGCGGTAAAGATATGATCGACTATTGTACTTGCATTAGATTGATTATTTAGTTAAAAGCTAGTCTATTTACCAGCATTTTATATTAGAGAGAACGACTACTGGCGTGGCCGAAAACAGGCACAGTCACTCTATATAGTTATTGGAATATCTTATCATATTACATCTATTTAATTGAATATCATTTATTGTAAAAAATACTTGATGTTTTTTCTATCACTACACCCATTGTGCTAGAGGCCTATATCGCAAAAAATATTTGAAAAATAAATATATGTACACAAATACTCTTTTAGGTATATTCCAACGATACCTGCATTAAGAGTGTTAATTAAATATAGGTATTTTCTTAGCAAGATATTTTTTTTTAATGAAAACAACAGTCAACCTTTTATATTACAAGGAATCCATGAACGAAGGAAGATTGAAGGAGTTACTAATTAACTATGACCTTAAGTGCCTGAGGTGAAAATTGACACAATTAATTCGAAATAAATTATTGTAAAGCTGATTTTTGTAGGTTATGTTCGAATGATATATAGAAATGTTGTCTTGAAAGTCCCAATAAATCCAGTTGCTGGAACAGCTATAAAATGATATTTTTACACAAGGTGTTCCCGAAATATTTTCTCAATATCCAACAAAGTCTTTTACTCATCAAAGTAATAAGGTCTCGAATATGTCACCAGCAAAGAAATTGTTAATTATTCAAAAAAATTGTTAGACGAATCACTACTGTGGAGTTTGTGGTTTAGTTACATCGATCCGTTTTCAATAAACGTACATAAGTTTCATTTTTTTTCACCACATAATGACATAATGGAGAGCGCGACGAGCTGCAGTTTTCATTTGAATTATATTTTTTATAATGGCTCCGTGGTCTAGAGGTAACGTACTTGCCTCGAAACTTCGGGGTCCCGGGTTCGATTCCCGGTTGAGGAACTGGGATTTTTCTGTGAGAGAGATTAATCGTAGTATACTCGGATATTGGGTGTGTGTCCATTGTCTCTAAATGTGTAGCCCTCTCCCACACAAGGTCATTCCAGACCTTCAGGGATAAAGGGGGTTGTAATTTCATGTAATGGTGTTATTATTTAAAATTTAAGATTTGCAATAATTATTTTCTCAATATTTTTTTTATGCAACCCCACAATTATAATACCTATATACAGGGTGGGACAATAGTGCGTCCGACTTCGATATGTCGAGGTCTATGATAACTAGAAACTTGATTTAAAAACATAAATAAACTAGACAAAAAAGTCTATAACCAAAAATTGTTTTCGAATACACAGGGTGAGCCAAAACAATTCTACAGGGTCAACTAATTTTTTTTTTTTAATAAGCCATGTATATCAGAACATTTTTTGATATCTCTTGTGGCCTTCTTCCACTCCTGTATTATTATTGACTCTCTCCCAACCACTTGGATGTAATAATTTTTTGGGTTGAAATTATGCCATTTACACGTGTATATTAAAAAAATCACTACAGTCGCAATTATCGATTAAAAAAAAAAGAATATGTTAGTACTAGTTATGAGACATCTGAGTGATGACACTCAGCCATTTTTACTTCCTAGAAGTATACAGGGTGGCCAAACATAATTTTTAAATTTACGACTATTTGAACTGAATTTTCTGAATTTTATCAAATGGAACGCCCTGTATATTTTTGGACCATGTGTTGTAGAATTGAAAAACGAAAAGTTTCTGTACGTACATCGGTATGGCTATTTGTAACCATTTTCGATTTATTGAACAATAACTGCAAAATTCAGCAATGAAAATTAATTTTTTTTTTTGTAATTCAAGAGAAGTTATTATAAAAAGTGCTTCACACGTTGCCCATTTTGATCGATACACATTTCTATGCGTCTTTGGCATGAGATTTCTACTGTTGATAAAAATGCCAGAGTGATACTTCTAAAAGCATTTATATAATATATTTTTTCTTAAAATCGATAGTTGTAATTGTAGTAATATTTTTAATATACACGTGTAAATGGTATAATTTCAAGAAAAAAAATCATTACATCCAAGTGGTTGGGAGAATGTCAATAATAACACAGGAATGAAAATAGGCCACAAAGAGGTTTCACAAATTGTTCTGATATACATGGCATTTCATTTAAAAAAAAAAATTACTTGAACCTGTAGAATCGTTTTGGCGCATCCTGTCTTATTGAAAACAATTTCCGGCTATAGATTTTTTTGTCTAGTTTATTTATGTTTCTAGCTATCATAGAACTCGAGATTTCGAAGTCGGACGCACCTTTGCCACACTCTGTATATGTGTGTTGTCAGAGAAATATTTCCTTTCAGAAAATGTCAAAAACTATCCCTATTGCCACTAGAAAGTAGTGACTTTGACCCCATACCTTTTGAGATAACAGTCACAAATTTCAAAACGATGCCTCCAAAACTTTTTCTCTTTAACATTTGATTTCATATACTTGCCGCACACTGCACGAAATATTCTAGCTCCTAGCAATTTCTTATTGCTAAATTTATTTATTTAATTCATTAATAAAACTCTAGAAGTTGACGGGATTGGGTCATCCTAAACCTATCCGATAGAACCGCCCCTGCACATAAGGCTCTACGTGTTGACTACTTATCGAGACCATTGGCTCATTGGAAACCAAGACGCAAGTAGAGTGTTGTGTGCTGATTTTCCCACCTATCGATTAATTGTCCCACTTCATATCACATTTCTTAAGTTAGGTTGCAATAGTGAAGATCAATAATTCCGAAATACCGTTGTCCATAGTTGCGACGTATTTCTTTTTGGGGTTCATGCCACGATTCCCTTTTGTTTGATTCCTGAACGAACTCTATCACTATTATTATATTTGTATGATGACTGAGAATACTTGTGTGATCATTTTGTTAAGGCACTATTCTTCTGGGTTGCATCGCCATCCAAAATGCCACTATTTAACATAGCAATATCCGAAAAATCATTGTTGTTAAATAGCTATTGTAAAAGTTTGTACCAATGATAAAGAAAGTGATCGCCTATAAAATGATTGGGTAAAATATATAAGTACAAATTTCTATTCGTATGTATCCTATAACATAATTCTTGCTTGTTTTGATAGTTAGGATGCATCCCCACTATTCTGTAAATCCGGACGCGGATTGACAGAATTGTGGGGATCGCGGATAAAAGTCGGAATGGTCAACATTTTCCGAAATGATCTTGAACGATTCTGAAGCTCCTATCAGCTAATAAAATGGCCTGACTATTCCGGATCCGGACAAATCGGCTAGTGGGGATGCACCCTTATACAGTACGTATAAGGAACTCTTCATCTAATTAGAAAAATAATACGAGCGATGACTGACAACTAAGATGAAATGCGAATAAAACATTTTTTGGTGAGGTGGGTGGTGATGATTTGTTTCTCTCACTGTCCTACTTAACTGCAGTCGTCTGTAATGTAGAAACAAACAAGTGCTTTATGAATCAGAAAAGCAATACTAAAACTATTTTAAAATCATTGACATCATTACATTTATAATTGTTAATCATATTTCTTTCCTGCTGGATACATATCTAAATGAACATTGCCAATTTGTTTGACGTACATATGTGAAGGGCATAATAATATGTACTCCACAAGTAGGGTAGAGCAATATTTTAAAACTAAAGTTTCTTCCATGACAGAAGGTAATTTACAAATAATACAGCCATCTATTACTTACAACAATAATAAGAGAGTCTTCTGGCAGAACATATTAATAGAGCAACCAAATAATTATTTCCAACAGGCTCTATTCTAAGAAAAATTCATTAATTAAAAGTATTCTAAAAAACGATAAAATCTAAATAACGATCAACTAAAATATGCTTTAAAGAATATCCTTATTATTGACAATTATAAAATAAGAATTGATAATGTATTCACAAACATTAATAATGATTTTTCTTAGAAGCAGTAGAATCACAAATATCAGATCATAAAAGCATTTTACTAAATTGTTCAGTTAACACAGTAAAGATGACTACTTTTTTTGCAAACCTATGACAGCAAGCAATATAGAGAATTTCAAAACCAATATGGATGATTTTAATTACTGTGAATATTACTCACAGATGTAGTAATGAAAAAGCCAAATTCTTAAAAAAATTTTTATCTGCCAAGTACGATTATATTTCAAAAGTAAAAAAAATAAAAATATCTAGTAAAAAAAAAATGCTAGCTTTAAATTCGACAGTAAGTTACAACAAATGAAAAACTCACTTTCTCCTCTTCAAATAATTGCGTACACGACAAAAAGTGTAAAAGACATAAATCTCTATAAAACAATGAAAAATTAATACAAATGTCAAATGAAATATCTAAGCTTGAGTATAATAATGAGAACACAGAACATTCTTAAAACAAAGTAAAAGCAGCATAGACTATAATAAATCTCTGCAACTGACTTCCAATTATTTTGTAAACATCATTGACGATCTAATGATAAAATTTAATAATGTCAATGAGAATCAATTTAATTCTTTTTTAATGAAGCTGCAACTACAACTAAATATTTTTCTTGTACCCTGTAACGAATAAAGAAAGTTCTGATATTATTAAAAACTTAAAAACTTCAAAGGCAAAAGATGTCTATAACCTAAATAGAGCAATTATAAAATTAATAGCCGATTCTCTTCTAGAACCGGTGACTCACAATAAATTCTTAGGTGAAACCTTTCCTGAAGTATTTATTTCTCACAAATCACACCAGTGTACAAAAAAGAAGATGTAGATGAGACGAGCAGTTCAGATCCATATCAATAATTTCTATTTTAGCAAACATTTTTGAAATTGTACCAATAATAATACACTCTTTCGAAAAAAAAAAAAACCTTTTAAGTAATCAACAATGTGGCTATAGGTCTGGTAAATCTACAGTCTCTGCTCTATGTCAGGCACATGAAAATATTTTGGGGGCTTTTTAAAATAAAATTTTGTATTGTGAAATTTTATGATATCGCCCGTGAATTTGACATCGTAAAATATGACACTAATTGATAAATTAAAATATTATGGCATTAGAAGCAGACCCTTGAATATATTTAAGTCTTGTCTGGAAATGGACAAGCTATAATTAAATGGGATATAACTCTCAAATTAAGTCGGTAAAACACGGAGTACCACAGGGCTCGGTATTAGGTCCAGTTTCGTTTATTATATATGTCAACGACGTGATATTTAATTTTAGTCTAGATACTTATCCCGTAGGTTATGCAGACGACATATCTATAATAGAATCTAATAAAGATAAAAATGATTTAGGTAATCAAGTACAAATCTCTGAAAAATTTGTAGAAGAGTGGAACGAAAGTAATTATCTAACTTTAAACGTTAGTAAAACTTAACATTTTAATTCTTCCTTATATAACTAAGCTAATGCTGATAATCCGGTCAAATTATTTGGAGTAAGTTTAGATTTCTCCTTCTACTACATATTCGAGAACTATCTGAAATTGACGTATGCATTGGTGATCTGGGGTGGATCCTGTCATCTCACAAAATTTTTCACGTTACAAAAAAAATATTCATACAAACCATGATTTAAAAAATTTAAAATTAAAATTTCCCTGCTGTAATAAGTAAGATTATTTAGTGTATATAATAAAAGAAGTCATTAACGGCAATGTATTAAGACACGTTAAGATACATCAATACAACACTCGAGATAATAATAATCTGAGATTTCCTACACCAAGACTAACTAAAACACATGTCATATTTATACATAGCACGTATATTGTACAATGTCTTACCTGCTGAGTTAAAACGGGATACATTAAGTCTAGATAAGTTTAAAAACAAAGTAAAAAACATTCTATTGAACAAAAGCTTCTACTCGTATGAGGAATACTTTGATTATTTTCAAAATAAAATCTAAAATCTTCATATTACTTTTGTTTTTATTTTTGTTGTAATGTTTGTATTCGTATCATGTCTAAAGTTTGTGATTTATGTAAAATGTAATTTGTGATATACTTAGTTGACTGTGATATTTATAAACCTACCTATATAATATTTTTTTATTTTATTTTGTCATCATCGATATGCAATATGTATGTGTATTATTTTCTTTGTCAGACATATGTAAACACAATGCAATGTGTAAAACATGAATTGATTTCTATTCTATATACCTGGTCAACATTCCTAATGCATTCACATTTTATATTCTATTATAATTTATAAATTACTAAATAGTAGTATATAAATCATACCTGTAATATACAGTTTGCCCTTTATGAAGGATTATCATAATTAGTAACTTTAGTATATAAATAGATAAATATATATGTATAAACAATATCTGTGTTATATATTACATTTTTGATGGTCAAGCAAGCCAAAACACGTGTAAAATAATATTTAATTAATGAAATATGAAAAATCTAATTATCATTACATACATTATTTCAACAATACTTTATAAGGAACCAGTCACTATAATGACCAGTAAGAAATGTAGGTACATGTTTTATGCAATAATTTAACTGAATTATTTTTGGAGGACTAGACTGTTCCGTTACAAAAACAAGTCACACGTCATAATATACAGAGCACTTTTTTTGTACAAACATCAAAATAAATCATAGTTCAATATTATACTGTAGACATAAACATTTCGATTTAGTCTGATCATAAAACAGAACTTATTTTGCATATTAGCAAAATATAATCGTCTATTATCGTACTATTATGAAACCTCACATATTTGATTGGAATAAAACTAAAAAAAACTCTTTAAACAATATTTTTTTAACTTTTAGTTGTGCTGTTCTGTTAAACGAATACATATATTATATCTTTACTATAAATTAAACAAATTTTCTGAAAACAGCCTTGTCAAATACCATACGAATAGTCTTTTCTATACAAAAATGGTGGGTAACTTTGCGGTTTAATGTATTATAGGCCACACTAAACAAAATTTAAAATCACGTTAATATGACCACGACTATTCCTGCAAAGAAATGTATCGAGATAAAAAAGGAAAAACTGCCCATAATTTTAATTATGACGAAGTATCTGTTTTAGATGATACAATTTATAACAAAAGGGTCATCAGTGAAATGATGTATATATGCAGAGACATAATGCATTTGTTATTAATAAAAAAATATCTGATGTGGCCAGCACATAACTTTCTTATACTAGTATATATCATCCTGATGTAAAAAAATTATTGAAATATTTCATTAAAATTTTTAAATAATTAATTATCAGCGTCATTCGATGCTGTCAATAATAATTCATGTCATATATTTTAATAATTTCTCCTTATTGACATTAACATTTTTGTAACTAAATTAGACATTTCAAATGTCAAACTTTTAAATGTATCCTAAACCTAATTTTATGAGGTCAAATATATAAAAAAATTTAGGTTTACATCAGCTTTATTTAAGTAATTGGAAAATATGTTTTATTGGCTTGATATAGTAGAAATGATTTATAATCTTTCATCAAGAATATATTTTTTGTAAAAGCAAATACAAAAAAAGTTTGGGTTCCGTGGGCTTCCTTTCAGCTGGTCAGTTTTGCTCATCATCGAATTTATCATTGTTTTTTTTGCCTTTAGAACATGTGTATCAAATTTGAAAGCTTTATCTCAAAAACTGTGGCTGCTATCGCGTTACTACTGACATGCAGACAGATTTTTTTCATAAAGTTATGTTTTTTCATTATAATTCATCGAGAATCGTCCAGAAATGCTGTAAAAATTTTTAATTTTTTTCCCGAATTTGTACATTTTTCTTCTTTCATTCATTGTGTCTTTTCTGGTGGTATCACATTCATCAAATTTAATGTGTCACCTAAAATGTTGTTGACAATCTTAACTGCCAAATTTGGGAAGTTTCCCATTACTATTTTTTGAGTTATCGCGGATACACACATACACACATACACACACGCACCGACAGACATCATTTGGAAAATAGTCAGAATGGATTCAGGTGGGTTCAAAACGTATAAATCAATAAAAATCTCGAGGTCGAAAAAAATTACGATTACTATACTTCCTTATTATATTAGATATAAGAAAGTAAAACAAATACGGATAATTTAAGTATCATTTACAATCACATTCTAAAAATGTTTATCGATACAAATATCTGAAAGTTTTTCTACTGAATATTTTTATTACTATACCGATAATTCATCTTTAAATTTGAAATATTTTCATTTCTTGACCAGCTATCATTATAGTTAATTTATTCTTGAATCTTGGGCTGTGCTTTATAAAATAAATTTTTAACAATAAGAACTACCTAAAAACAAAATTATTAATATGCAATTTACTGACAAACGGATAAACACTGTCACAGATGACACACGCCTACTTGGAATAAATATAAAAAAGCGCAAAAAGTAATCTACTAAAAGATTATTTTCGCTATTAAATACTTACACACCAAAAGCGACCCCACATATGATATATAGTTTGAAAGAGAACAAAATTTCTTTCTAATTAAACCATAGCCAACTATGATTCCTATTTAAAAAAACAAAACTTTATGCCATAACTCGAAATTGCACCTTTTTATAAATTTTCTCGACGTCACTGTATTATACAGAAAAAAGTGCCTGAAGAATGTAAAAGTTTTTTTTTCATAACTTTACAAACAACCAAGATATTGGACATGTGTCTAAAAGTCCAAAAATCGAACTTTTGTTTATAACCGAAAACAAAAGAGATAGAGAATGTGTCTACCATTTTCTTATATCTCTTACAGTTACCTATTTACCCTATATAAACATCGAAATTTGCCCACCCTGTATATAATTATTAAGCCGTAAGAAAAATTTCCTTGGTATGACTTATAAATTAGAAAGGTTTTTTTTTACAAGGTTATAAAAAACTCTTTCATTCATTAGTTGACAAATGCCACAAGTCCTAAATTATTTTACACAGTAATGTAAAATAATTTTAAAAATATCATGGTCTCAAGCTTTCGTGTTTAAACTTCTCTTTTAACTTAATGTTTTCCTCGCACGCAACAAAAACCAGAGAGCAGTTAGTTAGGGATAGGCCAAAGTATTCAAGATAAATATAATTTCATCTATCACCCGTTTGGGCAGAAGTAAATATTTATTAATAGAGATATACCCAAATTTAGAAATTAGCATAACACATGAAGGTTTAAATCTGAATAGTAATCCTTGCCTCCGTGTTGGAGATTAGGATTTAATTTATAGCAAAACTGCTTGAAACCATTAAGCCATCAATGCCGGAATTTATATTTAATTCAAATTCAATGCGTGCGTCGTCTTGCTGAAACAGGTTATTAAAATTTAAGTTTTTGTATGTATTTATTTCATTCATTCAGTATTTTCTTATGGTAATGAGTTTCACCACACAATTTTAAAATACTGTGAAAACATTATTAATAACAGAAAAGTTTTTAGACTGGCTTATTAATAGTTGGAAAAGGTTTTGTTGGGTAAGAGTCCTTATTTTGAGAAAAACTACTTCATCAACTTGCCGACGTTTCGGTAAATTTTATCACCATCCTCAGAGCACTACAAGATATAAAATGATGATGTGTATATAGAATTATAAAAAATGTAAATTAAAAAATATGTATATAATATAACAAGTGGAACAAACAATAAAGTAAATAAATAAATAAATGTATATATGCACCTACATACATACGCAATACACACACATATATATATAAATAGATATTAAAAATAACAACATATTAACAATAATTAAAAATATATAAATATACCTTTTTTAGGGCATCTGAAAATCTAATTTTAACAACCTAGGAAACAGATAGATAAAATCACTGGGTATTAAGAAGTATTTTACGCTTATATACTTATATAACACACACATATATATATATATATATATATATATATATATATATATATATATATATATATATATAT
The DNA here is from genome assembly GCA_029963845.1 of Rhamnusium bicolor. NCBI lineage: Eukaryota > Metazoa > Arthropoda > Insecta > Coleoptera > Cerambycidae > Rhamnusium > Rhamnusium bicolor. The sequence goes on along the minus strand of JANEYF010001446.1, from coordinate 55,193 downwards.
ATATATATATATATATATATCATATATAGGTACAAACATAAGACCTTTAATGTGTATTGGTAATAACACGAATGAGATTCTTTCTTAACGCTAAAATATACAGTATACACGAGAATGGATAAAAACCATCATAGATAAAAGAGAAAAACCTATTATTTGCAACACTGGTAAGGACTGATTATTTGTTTAATATTTTGTAAATTTTATTTTTGTTTTTAACGTCTCTCATGTGCTCTTTCTTTCCGGTTTTTTTAAATATCTACCTGTTTGGCCTATATAACTTTTTTCACAATCCATTTTGTAAATGACATTTGACTAATAAAAAGTATATTTAAATATTTTCAATTATTTTTAATGTTGTCATTTTTAATATCTATTTATATGTATGTAGGTACATGTATATTGTATATGTATGTAGGTGTATATATCCATTTATTTTTTTTATTGTTTGTTCCACTTGTTATATACATATTGTTTAATTTACATTTTTTATAATTTTATATATACATCATAATTTTATATCTTGTGGTGCCCTAAGGATGGTAATAAAATTTACCGAAACGTTGGTAAGTTGATGAGGTAGTTTTTCTTAAAATAAGGACCCTTACCCAACAAAACTTTTTCCAACTATTATTAATAATTTTATACCATTTCCTCTGTTGACGCTAAGATTTAATTTCGGAAACTTGATTGTACTGAAAAATATAATTATAACTGTTTAATTTCTTGACAAATTGTGTACTTAAATGAAATATGAGAAGATGACAAGCGCTAGAGGAGATTCAAAAATTGACACCTATGAAGCAAAATATTTAAAATCGATTCCATATTGTGAAGTAACATTTTTTTAAATCGCTTAATTGTCGACGGTCTACTTGTGCTACTAGGACAGATCACCGACACCTCCAACCTGTTAACTTAGTCGAATTCACACATCGCAGATACAAGAACTTGGTCCCGCTCGGTTTTAAATCGATTGTCTGTTTGGGTGGAAGGGTGCGCTACTATCTTTAACATGTCGATGTGGAGCCATTTTTTTAACACACCACATAAATTAGACAGCTGTGCTTGAAAGGGTTACGCATCGACACATGGCCACACAACCATTCCCACCGACATTGCCATCTACCAGAGCTGAGATTCGAGGTCAGAAGCAGATAAACAGCGACTATTACTTACTTACATTTTTAGGATGTTTCGTTAATCGTTAATTTTCCATTAAAAAAAAACGAAACCGTTTATATATGATCTTAATATTATTTATCTGTAATTGTTTTACTTTCCATCTACACACGATGGAATTTTCTTTCAGAATTTTCCGAAAATACCACACAAATTAGTTTGCAAGTAGAGAAATTCCTAGGCACCCTAATCTCTCCCCTGCATAAAAAATATGGAAAAAATGGTATATCAAATCATTTAATCATTCTAGAGTTGGCACAATGCAACACAGTAGCACATATCTGAACGAGGATTCGAGCAAGTCAAGGTCCTGACACTCTCGACTGGTTCGCGATAGTTTATGTTAGCTGTCGTGGAGTAGGCACACGCCGCTGCAGCTAAAAATGGCACTTTCTCGACGTTATTTGCCACTTGTGCATTGCATTCGTAAATTCATAAGACGATTTTCATATTTAACATAAGTTGGATCGTTGATAAGTTGTCTTGTTTATAAATCAAGTTTGATTGGTTGGAATTCAAGTAATTATAAGAGACATATTGAAAGTAAAAGAAAAAAAATCACTAACTACAATTTCCATACTTGGTGTTTTTGTTTAATCTTATTTTTATGTTGACTGTGTAGAATATTTCAGAAAATTTACTTGACGAGGAACATTTTCATTTATTTTAGAAAAAGTACATTGCTAAATAGTAATTACTTGAAAACACTATATAGTTTGAATTACAAGAGATTGTGAATAACTGTTGATGAAACCGCGGACGCAAGAAATGACAAGGTGGGAAATATTTTAGTACATATTTTACAAACAAATCAACAACATGGCAGATACAATATCCCCTGTGAGACAGAAACGAAAATACTTGCCTAAGAAAAGAATTATAAATTCATTATATTTGAATCCAGTGTCCGAAAATGAGTTAATTAAACAAATTAATTCTCTAAAAAACAACTCTGCTCCCGGTGAGGATGGAATAACAGTGAAAACTATCAAATATATACATAGATCTTTATTAAAACCTTTAACGTATATAATAAATTTAGTAATATCTACAAATCGAATTCCAAAGGACTGGAAAACATCTATTGTTACGCCGGTGTATAAAGCAGGAGATTCTAAGAAATTAACAAATTATAGACCTATATCGGTGATTAATAATTTTGGGAAAATATTTGAAAAGTGTATAAAACAAAGATTGGTAGATTTTTTAGAACAGGAAAATATTCTATATGATAAGCAATTTGGCTTCAGAAATAAAAAAAATACAGAGGATGCTGTTTTTGAATTAACAAATGACATTATGAACCAACTTAATAGCAATAAAAAATCTTTGGCTGTGTTTTTGGACTTAGCCAAGGCTTTTGATACAGTAAGTCATAAAATTTTATTGGAAAAACTTAGTAATGTTGAAGTTAGGGGTGGTCCGTTGCGATTATTTGAGAACTATTTGACAGGCAGAACCCAAAGAGTTAAAATAAATAACGTTTTGAGTGATAGCAAAACTATTACAACGGGTGTCCCACAAGGTACTGTGTTGGGCCCTGTTCTGTTCCTGGTGTACATTAATCACCTGGGAAATCTTCTAAAAAATGGAAAAGTCATCGCATATGTAGATGACACAGCCATTTTATTTAATGCCGCAACTTGGGCAGAAGTATACCAGATTGCGGAGCGGGGTCTTGGCACTGTACAGACTTGGCTTAACTCTAGTCTGTTGAGTCTTAATACAGCAAAAACGCAATTTATGACATTCTCTACTACCACTGCTGATCAGCCTCTTAAGATCAATATTAAAATACATAACTGCTCAAGTGACACTACCCAATGCAACTGCCCAACAATAGAAACAAAAAATGTCATTAAATATTTAGGTATATTGGTTGACCAACATTTAAAATGGACTAACCATGCTGATCATATATCCACAAAAATTAGAAAACTGTATTATAAATGTTATCAACTTAGAAATATTTTGAATGAAAAACTTATAAGGATGGTATATAATGCCTTGGTTGAGTCCATTCTGCGCTATTGTATTGTTGTTTGGGGTGGCTTATATGATAATTCTTTAAAAAATTTGTCAGTTTGTCAGAATACAATATTAAAAATTATTTTTAATAAAGAGCGTATGTATAATACGGAGCTCTTATACAAAGAAAGCAAAGTATTAAACATTAGGGGATTATATATATGTTCTTGTCTAAACTATTTACCAAAAATTAAAAATTTATGCTAAACAGTAGCTCATAATTATCAAACAAAAACAATTACAAATAATTCACTAACTATACCATTCTATAAAAAAATCTCATATTCAAAGACATGTAACTTACTTTGCACCAAAATTTTACAATTTACTGCGTCTCCAGATAAAAGCGTTGCCACATAACATTTACAAAAGAGAAATTAAGAAGTATGTTCATCAAAATTTAAATATTTTTCTCAATCAAGTCAGAATTTAACTGCTAAAAATATCTATTTTAGCTTAACTTTAAAACAGTAATGACAATATTGATAACATTAATAATAATAATAATTAAAACAAAGAAACCGTTTTATTCAAATACTAAACTTGAATATTTTCTGAAGGGATAACTATTGGTCTCTTACCTACCTTCTTTACTGCCATCTTGTATTTAAAGAGGGATATTTGCACCCAAATTGCATTTGCAATTTTAGCAAAATTCCTCTTTATAATTGTTAGTAGGAAAAGCTGGATATATGGAAAAAAAATTAAAATGTATTTATAATGATTTGTTTCTTACTTATGAACAGGTATATGTTCTATAAAAGTAAAATAAAGGTAATTTGAAATTTGAATTTGAATCAACGTTGTATTTAATCGCAAGTAAAATATTAGAAAATTTCAATTCTGAAGTCTTGAAATATGTCGCATACATAAGCATAATATGTTAATGTTTATGGACCGATGGAGCTGCGAGGTTTATCACTAAAAATGTTTTACCCTAATTTATTGCATATAACCTGTTTTACTTCATGACTTTCACTTTGTAGCAGAAGAAAATCACAGTAGCTATCCGGATGCCGATAAATTAATAGCAAATACAAAGATGATTTTTGTAAAATTCCAAAACGAATTTCACAAAGCCTGCCCAAGAATTAAGGAACCTTCACAACGTGCATTAATACGATGCCGATGAGGGACATAGTTGTAGGTAGCTTTTTATTATAATAAACATTATCTCGAAGTTAATTTGTCATTCCAATTTTATCAAGAAAAGTCAGCAATATTTTGAAAATCCACAATTATTTAAAGCAGATTTGCGAAACATATATGAGAACTATAGTATATTAGCAGATGCTATTGAATAATTAAAAGATGATGTATCCTTAACTGAACCGTTTGTTATAGTGGATAACGTAAATATGGCTTTACAAAATTTAGCGGATGGCCCTGGTATTTTAGCTGATGCAAAATTTAATGACGCTTTAAAAAAAATCTCGATTACATTCAACTACGTCACATTAAGTGACGAAAATTATAAAAATGACCTCCAGCAGTATTTCAAGGTACGACACTGAAATTAATCCCATTGAGCCAATTCTAATCATTATCTCTAATCAGTTATGCTAAATGTCGTGGGACTTCAAAAAATTGTTTTCAACATAAAAATGTTCATTTTCAGATGATCCCCTGTATCTCGGAACTGAAGCGTTATCGGACCCATTTTCATAGGAACTTTTTGTCTTATTTTGACGTGAATAATATGCACCTGAATTTGTGTCGCACATTTTCGGATGACCCTGTAGATAATATTTGATATTCGTACTTAGAAGGTAGGTACATACATAACTGAAAACTTCATTTGAAAATTTTTTAAAAATATTTTTTATCATCAAAAAATCAAAAACTTTCATCGTCTGTATAAGGATCATTGGACGTCGTAAAGAAGCAGTTGTTTGTATTTACCACATATCAAAAATGGAAGCATTGATTGTGACATTATTTTCACATACAAATATTATTTGTTTTACAATCTTCTGTAGCTTATAAATATTATAAATAACTATTGCCGTTAAGAAATTTATATTTATAATAACAAATTATGAGTTGCATCTAGAAATAAATATTGTACGAATTTTTCACCGTGTCATTATTTAAAACAATTTTGCTTAGTAAAAGTTTAAAATATGGAATGAAATTGATTTCATTTCATATTTTAAACTTTAACCAAGAAAATGATACCTAATTTTTTTAAAATTATTCTAACCCTACGGGAACTTCCACTATATAACTTCGAATATTCTGTCCTCTGAAGCCATTCAAATTTATTACATTAGGATTTACTAAGATTCGTAGTTACTTTTGAGGCTTTCAAAAGGGCCATCCTGACGATGCAAAGATGCAGAAATATGTATCGGTTGATGTTTAAAAGTTTTTAAGTGATTGTTTCAACTGGTGAGTACTTTTGTTTTATATATTTTTGGTTTTACTGAACAGAGTAGTTAGAATTAAAAATAACATTATTGAGTCAGTCGTACTGAACATAATGTGCAGATTATCTTTATGAAAGTTTTAGCGTTTTGGCAAATAGCCAGGAAAAGGATTGTTTAAAAAGATATATGTTATACCTATTTGTGAGTGTTTGTAAAAGTTAGTATATAATCATTAGCAAAAATTTTTTGCGTTATTATATTTCATTTCATTCCGTAAGTTATTAATATTACTAGTCAAATGTTTAACGCACTTGCTTCACCGTATCATATTGTTTCCGTGAATAAAGGTAGTTATAATAAATAAATTAAAAATACTGACTAAAGTTTATTAATAGAAACGCTAGGTAAAATATTTATAAAATTCCTTAAAAACCAATTATCTAGATAATTAATAATTACCGCATGATGTGGCTGAGAATAATATGCTAAAAATTTCAGTAATAGCCGTGTTATCCAGAACGATAAATCGGCCGACAAAATGGCCAAATTATTTGGTTAGAAATCGATCAATTAATTGCAGAAAGGGGCAGCATTGACCTTTTTTACTTCCTTATACCTAATATAAGGAAGTATAGTAATAGTGATTTTTTTTCGACCTAGAGATTTTGATTGTTTTGAACCCTCCTGAATACATTCTGACTATTTTCCGAATGATGTCTGTCGGTACGTGTGTGCGGGCGTGCGTGCCTGCATGCGTGCGTGCCTGCGTGCGTGCGTGCGTGCGTGCGTGCGTGCGTGTGTGTGTGTGTGTGTGTGTGTGTGTGATTTTCAACAACATTTTAGGTGACACATTAAATTTGGTGTATGTGGTACCACCAGAAGAAATATAATGAATGAAAGAAGAAAAAAAGATACAATTTTGCGAAAAGAATTAAAAATTTTTATTGCATTTCTGGACGAATCTCGACGAATTATAATGAAAAAACATAACTTTATGAAAAAGAAATCTGTCGGCATGTCTGTAGTATCACGATAGCAACCACGGCTTTTGAGATAAAGCTTTCAAATTTGGTACACATGTCCTAAAGGCCAAAGACAATGACAAATGAGCAAAATTGGCCAGCTGAAAGGAGGTTCACGGGACCCAAACTTTTTTGTAATTGCCTTTACAAAAAAATATATTCTTGATGGAAGATTAATATAAATCATATCTACAATATCAAGTCAATAAAATATATTTCCCAAGTACTTAAATAAAGCTGATGTAAACTGAAATATTTTACACATTTGGCCTCGTAAAATGGGGTTAGGATAAATTTAACAGTTTGCATTTGAAAGGTCTAATTTAGTTACAAAAATGTCAATGTTAATAAGAAAAAAATATTAAAATATATGACTTGAATTATTATTGACAATTTTAATGAAATATTTCAAGGTACGCTATTAAAATTTAATTGAGGTAAGTGAAGAATTAAATAGAATGATTTTTTTAGATCAGGATGATATATACAGGTATAAGAAAGTTATGTTCTGGCCACATCAGATATTTTTAATTTGTTTTTTGTTGCATCATTTGTGCCAACTGTCCATTTAGTTATATCCCAGACTGTTGTCATTCGGTTGTCGTTTGTAGGCTTGATTAGTGACATTAGGATCTTTGTAATCGCATATTCTGATTTCAGTGTCTTCTGTTTGCATTTTGTTACTACTATTCTGAAAGTTGGTAATACAGTGAACTAGGAAATGTTACTAGAAAGTACCTATAAAATCGTCGAAACATAGAACATGTTCTAATCGCTCAATTTATTGAACAATTTTATTTGACCCATAAATCCGCAGATATTCTTACATTACACACCAATAAATTGCAGGTCACGAAATTGGCCAAGTTATTGGTTGGATATTATACGACGTAAGGTCGACTTAAAAAAGTCCAATAGTATTTGATTTATTTTTTAATCCTATTACATTTACAGAGTTAAAACTGCGATAATATCCTCCATATGTTTGCTTATGTCAATACACCAGTTTCATTTAGAAAATATTCTACATTTCCTGAAAATATGAAACAAAATTTTCTCAAATAAGTTACACAAAAAAAGGACAATAACAATAAATATGTGAAATTTTGTTTACACATGTTATATTTAGACTCTATACAAATTCAGGTAGTTAAGAACTAAGAGTTTTAAGATTATTTAGATTATTAGTGGTATGCTAGAAAATGTTGACAGATGGTTGTCAAAAAATTGATGACCAGTAATTTAAAGCAAAAGTTTAGAAAAAGAAGTGTTTAAATAAAAATGTAGTAAGGCATAATTAAATAGGAGTGTTATTAAGAGAAAGAACATAAAGGAAAGAGCGTGCGTCAATTTAGAACAAAAAATCAAAAAAGATAATTTTAAGTGATAGTGAGACATTTATTAAATTAATTAATTTGGTAAGTGACATTTTCAAATTTTTTCATTTGACAGCTAATAACTGACTAAAACATAACAGGACAACATAGATAAAGGAGGTAAAGTGAACTAGAAGAAACAGTTCTGCATTCGGGTGATACCCGGAGCGATAAACACGAAGGTCAAAAACATAAAACAAGTCAGGAGTAGAAGGAACAGTAGCAGTAATATAGATAAGGAAAAGATAGACGGAAACACAACGACATCATCCTCCTCGTTTTATCTTCAGAAGAAGAGACGAGAAGAGCTAAAGTAGCTAAAATTGTGAAAACAAATAAAGATAGAAGAAAATATGGATACAAATGAAAACGAAAACACACAAGGAAAATAGCGGGCTTAAGAAAAATTATGAAAATTAAAAATAGAATAAAAGATGACAAGATAAAAATTTCACACATCAGGCAACAAAGAAAAGAACAATAAATGAGGCAGCTAAAGAAATAAAAATTGACATATGTGTAAAACTCTAAAGGACAATAAGGACGTAAGTGAGATATGAACGAATAAGTAAAAGAAAGAGAGACCACTACGACGACGAAGACAACGGAGAAAACAAAATTGAACGGACCATCGCGCATAATCATTCACGAAAAATTTGAAGATCAAAAAGGAGTAACGGCTTTTCTAAAGAACACAATGATTAAAAAATTCCATTTCAAGAACATATCTTCATCGCTAAAATGTCGGTACCAGTCTGACACAAATCTGCATATTCTCTGTGGAACTCATACCAAGCATCCACAAAAAGTTCATGTTTGGGTCGGGATACTGGATGAACAAATCATAGGATCTCTATTTAGTGTGGTTTCACAAATTACTGATGGTCAGTTGTGATGATTGGTCGTAAAAAATAAACTGATTATCAGTAGATTATCTTGCCTTCACATGGATATGTTTGATCAGTTGCAAACATGTATATGCAAAGCAGTTGTTGTCACTTTTTGCGTGAAAAAGTGATCAGAGCGAAGAAAAACAATATAAATTCCAGAAACCTTTGGGCACATCCGTTACGTATAGAAAGGCCCATAAAAGGTATATTTGTCACCCTTTATTCAAATTTAAAGATAGATCCAGGCAAATTTTTTAGGTATTTTCGAGCGTCCATTACATCATTTGATGAACTGCATAGTAAATTGAAAAATGTTTTAAAATTTTCAATACTAGCAAGAACGAGCGCAGAAAAAATATTGTATGCAACACACCCCGAAAGAGTCTTTACTGGGCCGGCCGGCTTCCAGGATTCGCTAGCGCTTACACTAGAAACTGTCAGCTCGCCTAGTAAAGAATCACTTTCCGATATTGTTACGCAAATAACTATTTCGATGCGATTTCATGTTATTTTTTTCGCATGTGGGTATCTCACTCCGTTCCGGAGATACGAGGGGTGGGTTAACTTAATGAACGCCCTGTATCTTGTAGAATACTAACCCCCGCTATTATCAACATTTTAAAAGAGCCTTTCGCTTAAAGGGAGTTTTAATGACAAGAAAATGTATTATCAGCAATTCCAGTAAAATATAAATCGAGATATACGAATGTTAAACCTAATTCTTCATTTAAATTATAGAATTGCTATCTGATATTTATAATTTGTTTGTTTTCTAATTACTAAAGTTCCCTTTATGTTAAAGGTTCCTTTAAAATGTTGATAATATTGGGAATAACAAACTTAAATTTTGATTGCAAATCAGATATTATTATGAGACAGTAGCACAGTTAAATAAAATATCTACATATTTTTTAGTTAATTTATTAAACGGTTTGAATATTTAAAATAACACATTTAAAGCCAAGGCATGTGACCTGAACATATGTGAGGTGCTCTAGTAGAAAGAGGTTAATGTGTGAAAATATAAATTTTGTTATTTTATACACAAAAGTATGCTATTTTCAATGAGAACCACCTTTTTTTGGAATAACTTGGTTATTTTTGAAGTTATCAAAAAGGTATGAATGAAAGAAACAATTGCGCATCGCGTTTAATAAATATGACATCATACATTGTTTTTTAAATACACTCTGTGTAATTTAAAATAATTCGATTTTCCTCATTTTTCTGATTATTAAAATACCATACATGTCATCTTATCTCAAAAAGTTTTTGAGATATTTGGATATTGGTATTAAAATATCGTTAATGATTTTGTTAAACGTAGTTGCCTTTGAAAACAAATTGTTCAAATGTTCAAACGTTCCTCAAAAATCAATATGTCATGGTTAATTCTTCTTCTTCTTCTTTTCAAAGGCAACTATATACATTTAATAGAATTATTAACGATATTATCAAAATCCAAACATCTCAAAAACTATTTGAAATAACATGACTCATGTTGATATTTTTGAAATCAGAAAAATGCAGAATATCGAAATATTTTGAATTATAAAAAAATTAAAATAAGTGTCATATTTCTTAAATACGATGCACAATTGTTTTTTTTTCAAAATTTATATTCTGCTAAAAAAATGGTTAACGAAAGTCTTTACACCTTTTTTATAACTACAGAAATAACTTAGTTATTTCAAAAAAGGATATTTTCCCGTGATGATCCTGTACATGTGGTTGTTAGTGTTACATTCACCAATACTTTCAGTCCTCTTCGTATTAACTTTAAATATTACTGAAATCGCAAAAATAACCACAAGGTAAGATATTTGGTAACATATGCATGAGCATGCGCGGTGGTGACATATTACCTAGGAGCAACCCTGAAATTGATGTCATTTATCGTAACCTCCCCATCTCTAGTTATAAGCAACCTTGGAGCATTTGATGTAATATTTTTTATAGTTTGTGTAGTTTGTTGGCGTATTTTACTTAAAAATACAAAATATAGTTCCTAGGATCGTTCAAACTTTTATAACTTAAGGCTGGGTTTTCACTATATGTCCAATTTAAATCTATAAATCGCTTTTAACATTTTTTTGTTAATAATATCGAAAAATGAAAACAATTAATCCTAAATACCATATAGATGTAATATATAAAGTTACATGTACTACTGATGTGTATTTTTTAATATGAAATACGATTATTTAGTTTCATAAAATAACATGGAATAAAATTTTCGTATTTCGTATTAATAAGAAAATATGCATCAGTATTGCCATTTTATATATTAAATCCATATGGTATTTAAGATGAAGTTTTTGTTTTCATTTTTCATTCACATCAATAGAAACATTTTAACAGCGATTTTAAGTTTTATGTTGGCAATTCTGGCAACGAGGGCGTTCTAAGACCGTCTTAAGTAAATTGTGCGGTACCAGAGTACAAAGTCATAAAAAGTATTTGCAGTCAACATCCCAATACAATTACTAATATTTTATCTTACCCTATCAGAAACATGCCAGTAACACTGATTAAATGTTTTCTGTTACCTTTAAGAAGTAATTTGGAAAATCACACCAACTGTTAACTAGCAAGCTGGTTCAAAGTTAATAACCCTTATACACCAGAGTACGGTCATTAGGGACAGTGCAATATCTGCTTTCTCACTAGTCAGTTTCAAGTTCCCAATATCCGCTGTCGCCCACACAACGACCCACAAATAATACTGTATCACAACGCAGCACTTTTAACTAATATGTTACAATAAGTAAAGAAATTTTACTCGGTGGGTTTATGTTCTCATTTAAAAGGGACAATAAATAAGTTGTTCAGGAAAAGAAATTCGTTTCCTCAGAATCAGTGGCGTGCCCAGGTAGGAGTTAGGGGTAGCGCAGACTCCCCCGCCCCTGTCTGTATTGCCGCCCTAGCGCCCCAAACAAAACACTGAAAATTCGATGAATAATTATAGAAAATAAATTGTTTCTTAAAATATTTAGTGACCTGTCATATATTAATATTACAATTTGATGGGAAAGATCAATTAAAACAGAAACACTATTTGTTTAATTTGGTTGACATTTCTCTATATTTATTAGTATCCTCAGGACTAACTAAAGTGAGTTTTTCCTGTTTATAAGCAGTAATAAATTAAATAAACAAAAATTGGTACAAGTTACAGGTTGAAGTAAATACAACATAAAACATATAAATGGCCTTGAACGTTTTAATTGTACACAGCCAATTTGCTGTGCATCGTTGAAACGGTATGTACAAAAATAGTCAAGGGTGAATTACCCAAACAGCAGACGACGTCTTAAGGACGTCTTCTTTAGGTTAAAACTTTGTCTGAACACCAAAAGAACTAAAAAATACATTTTTTATGGATGCTTTCTTAAAGATGTTGAATTACAACATTTTTAAAATATGATTTAAACTCCCTCACGAGACATTTTTAATAAGGTATTCATCAAAAAAAGTTTATTTACGGCCATACTTCATTCATCCCAAAGTAACCAAAAAAGATCTTTATACATATTTCTAGATAATACATTTTTATAATTTCTAAAAATTATTTGAATTTTGTTATGACGTCAAATTATGTCAATTATCATTTTTCTGGATTGTCATCACAGAACAGATAAAAAAATAATAATACGGGTTTATGAGTAAAATTTACTCCGAACTCCGAGTGCCTGTCATACCGTCTTTGTCCTTGTTAATCTTACAGTTTGTTTAGTTTAGTAATGACCACAATTATGTGGTAATGGTTAGATAGCTGAAATGTTGCAAAACGAGCACCAATCACTTACAGTGTACTTCCGAACGTATTTTTGTAAATTTTCTTTATTTCTGATGAAGCCAACCGTAATATTGTGTGAAAAGTTAAGCAGTAATCATGTTATGGTTCTGCGAGGAGTAGGCGGTGATGGGCGACTGCTCAGACAGAGACGATAACACACGAAACTCAAAAAAGAGCTTACATCAACGATTAAAATGACATACTTTTAAAGCGCATCGTAAAGGAAGGGAATGCCAAAAAAATTCAAAGGAGAGACATCAATAAGATGTTGTAGAAAGACGTCGTAGAGACGTTACCTTTTGTAATTCAGGGTTCTGTAAAACGTGATATAGTTATCTTTGAGCCGTAGGAGGACGTCCCAACGGCGGTTCTTCTATAGAGTCATTTGGTCAATGACCTCCCACATACAAATAAAAAAATAGAGCTATTCATTTTCTGAAGTTTAAAAATATATAATATATATATTTTTAATATTCTTAAAAATATATATATTATATATTTTTAAACTTCAGAAAATGAATAGCTCTATTTTTTATTTGTATGTGGGAGGTCATTGACCAAATGACCCTATAGAAGAACCGCCGTTGCATAAGACGTCTGGAATATCGAAACCAGATGTCCTTTAGGCGTCTTTAAGATGTCTTTGTGCTGTTTGAATACCAAAAATGTACCAGAAGAACATTTGGTAGAAACTACCAGTATGTTTAATATTATTAATAAGTTTGAGGTCAAATTTTTATTAGTATTTTTGAACGATAAAATATTTTCACTATCAAACTATTTACAAAAATCTAAAATTCATTTAAATGCCACTTCGACCATTATAACATCGACCATCAGTAATACATCACAAATATAAATCTAGATGTAGTTTTGGATAAGCTCATATAACAACAAAAATAATGTTACTATGATTCTGCTATACATTTTGATGAGCTTCAGCCTGTTTTATATTTAATTGTGTTCATTATTTTGTTCATTCATTCATTACTATTTGCGTCCCCAAGAATGATGGCCACCTTCGCCCCGAACGGGTCGGCACGCCACTGCCCAGAATGCCTTGAGGATTGCAGTAAAAGAAATCTTTTAACGTGGTTATGTTTTAGTTAATATTCCACAATATGAGGGGAATGTTATTATTCGGTTATTAAAAGGAGAAACATATACCGGTTGCCTCAGAAGAAATAAAAAACTAAATTTTAAACGTGGGTGCCGTCATGTTACAAATATAAGCTGTATTGTCATCTTTTAAATGTAGAAGATTATTAAAAATGTATCTTAACATGTGGTAAGAAGGTTCGTTGGACCTGAGCAATATCTAATATTCTGTGTGCAAAGTTGTATGCTTTATAAAACCGTTTCACAGCGATTTTAAGCAAACTCTTCGAAAGTCAGACGGTATGAAATAATATACACTTAATATAGGTACCTACATTAAATAAAAGATTATTTTACGTTTGCCAGAGGGGTAGTACATAAAGAAAATTAACTTCCGTGCATAAGACGTCTAATATAGTTTACTCGAAATTATTCATCGAAAATGTTTGCTTCTGATATATTTAATAAACCATTTCCTTAGAAACAGTTAAGGCGACGCAACAGAAATGAACATAAATTGGCTGAATGAAAATTTCAGTATATATTTCTGGTGATGGATTTATTTATTATAGTTCAAATAAGAAAATAACCGTTACTTTCCATTTTCATTTGCCTTATATATTTATTTATATGACGTTTCCAATATGTAATAAAGAACTCATTTACAGAAAATTTAGAAGTATGTAAAAGAAATACAAATGACAATAATAAAAAAATATATGGATATCAGAAAATTACTTAATTATATTTAAAAAATATACTAATATACTAAGTCTGTAACGAAGTGATTATTTTATAGAATTAAATTATGTAACTAGGTGCTATTTGTCTGATTCAAAAGATATTTTAAACATTGTAATACCGCGCCCTTAATAGTGGTATTGTCAGTTGCTCATTAATAATAGTATAATTGTTATTTATAAGATAGGTAGTAGTGATCCGTTTGTATAAACATTTCAAATATGCCGAGCTGCAGACAGTACGTGAATCGCGAAACGCGAATCGCGCATATTGTCCCCGGCACTCCTGTTCCCGCGCAAAAGGATGGACCCCGAGACTGGAAACAAACAAATCAGTTTCTGTCTGGCCGCTGACCGAAGAACCACGCCGACCAGCACAGTAAGTAATCTTGTGAGTATTGAGGTACATAGGTATATAAATTTAATTGCGAATTTTTCCGTAAAAGGTGACGTATTGCCATATTCCGCGCATGACTACCGCGTCTCCTCCTACTTCTGCTTTTGGCAGAGTTTGGTAGCTTGAGGATTTTTCAGAGCGTCCACAATAGTACGTTGCTGCCGCCAGTACCTACCAGACGTGCCGACACCGACCGCTCCAGAGAGGAAGTAGCCCAGGATACGGAAGTAGGTATTAAGGTTTGGTAAATAAAAGTATAGTAAATAACCGCCATAGATAGTCATAGTCATAGTGTGCTCGTATTAACGCTTGCTTCCCCTCATGGTACCCGTGCGTCGTCTGCTTATGGCCGATTCATTATTGCTGGTCACCTTTTTCACTGCTTTATCACCGTATTACCGTGTCGCACCGCTTGTACGCCCGCTTACTGTCCCCGCTCGTCTATAATAAAGACCGTTTGTAGAATAAGTTGTAAATATGAAGATGTATATATATAGTGTAAATAGTAATTAGTGTGTAGAATAAATGTAAATATATTGAATGAGAGTCGTTTCATTAACTGTAGTGTGTAAGTTACCTTTTCCCGACCCCTGGCTTATCCGTTTCTTCACTGTAGTTGCCGGCCTCTATCGTCCCGCCGATAGAGTAAAGTGGTGTTTCTGCACTCTAAACAGAAACTGGCGCCCGAGATATCCGTATCGTGAGCACCGCCGTAGTGTTGGGCGTCAAAGTGACACCTCTGCTCTTGGGTAGAGCAGGGAAGTACGTCACAAATACCATGGGCCAGGAAAGGTTACCTTCTTTAGCTATGCTTACCATAGAAAGGGCATTAATAAAGTAGATAAAAGACTTTAATGAAAAAGTAATTGACCACTTTGCATCTCAAAAAAACCGGAGGATCGACTTGGAATTTAAATCACTTTAAAAGGTAGGTAATACAGTAAACTTTTCTAATTGACCTCCCTATCTCTTGACCCACGAACCGCCACTGAGAAAGACTGAAGTTTGGCATCGTATCGCACGTAATGTGCACTGTTGACTGCACGACAGCTAGATGGAAAATGAATTCGATGACCAACGACGAGTTGTCTGCCTCTGGTTTTCATTACAACATTGTTATTTAAGAGACTCATGTATAATAATTCAAAAAACATACTGCATAAATTACACACAGATAAATTAAACACTCAAAAATACACTGCGAGTAATACCGCGGAAAGCTATCCAATTCATAAAATTAAATTGCGCAATTATTAATAACATGCTGCTACCGGTTCTATATCTTCATACCCCTACCTTGCAGGGGTTATCACAAAACTACTGGGCGTGAGGATGTAGCAAATCGAGTCACTACTTAGCCCGGAAAAGTAATGAGTGTCATGACAAAATAAAACCAGCTCAGATCGCAGGGCGTTTACACCCAGGTTATCTGAATTTCAATACCATAAAAATAATTACTTAAACTTTAACTTACCACGAATTATTCGTTCTCGTTATAAGATGGTGTTTTAAAATAAAAAATCAAATTCCACAACTATGAAACAAGCTATATTCACATAAATTACATAAGAGAATAACACACATAAAAACTATTTACATTACGATAACTGTGCCTCAAACTTCGCCTCAGGCTTGCAAAACGATTCAGACTTTGCCCCTAGGCGTGCATCCTAAAACGCAGAGCATACAGGTGTCTTCCAATTTCTCCAGTAGAACCACAAACGGCCTAACTTCACTTCTCAATTGTTAAGTGCCAGAACACAACATTCCTCAAAACAATATTTATATTGTGGCAATTTAAGTAAGCGTTTATTACAGACCAGCTAAAGATCGCAATTAATTATATCCTGTTTCCAGTAAAAGTTCCCTTTTAAACCAGTACTAACGCCTTCTACACTACGTCCAAAACAAGGGAACTTAAAGTTTAGAACAAATTCCTGATATCCTTCGAGGATGCCCGTAGATCAGTCTTATGGAAATTGTCCTTTACAATCAGATAGCCGGCGTATTTCACGATGGACAACAAAATACCGGAATGGTGATATCAATGCCTTGCGCAATAGAGTACCGAAAGGCACAGAATAACATATAAAGAGAGAAGGTTGCGAAGTATATCTTTATGAGATTTTGGAATGTAACAATGCTTAATTTATCCATATAGATATCACAAATTAGTAAAAATTTTTTAACATGAGTGCACATGTTAAACAAGTGCACAAGTTATACATTATATTAGTACGAATTGGATTAGGATTATACAATATTAACCCTTTAAGTACACGATTATGAACATATGTCTCAGCTTCGTTGACCAGCTTGTTTGTCACTTGATTCAGCGGCGTCGTAATATTTTTGCAGTTATATTTTTGACATTATATTAGTAATTGTATGAATCACATAACTTGAAAATTACCTTTGAGCATTGGCAAGTATTCAGTGGCGGTCGGTAAAATTTAGGGTATGCTCTATCTCAGTGTTAGAATATTAAAAAATATTGCTCTCCAGTACATGCTACTGCTCAAAAGTAAAACTGTCGTTTAATTTATTTGTGACGTACTCGCAAAGATCTAAACAACAAGGTATATAGTGGCTAGTGTGCATTTAGTACATGCGTGCATTAAGAATCATTTGTTTTTCAATTTTTGTTTAAACAAAAAGGTAAAAAAAAGTTACTTTATATTATATTTAATTGCGTAGGATGATTCAGTGTAACATATTTTACAATTTTGGATCATATCCAGTGAAATAAAACAAATTAGTTCCTCAAACGGAGGAAAAGTTTGATTCATGGCAATTTTTATAGATTGTAGAGTAGTTATTGTTTGTAATTTTTTTTTTAGACAATACCTCCTATCTGCAGAATGTCACATTTGTCACAAGGCGAGCATAAAACCCTTTCATTCTAGAACATTTCAATTTATTGAGGGTGTAATATTTTTATTTTTATGTAATAGTGAGGATTGTCGTGAATTCAGGTGGAATTTTGTATTTTTTAAACAATAAGTGTAGTAGAGTACATACGAGGTATTACTTTCAAAATTTTTGGTATTTAGGAGAGATTGAAAATAGTACTGTAGATTAATGAATTTAATGAAAAAAATAACATTAATTGTGCAGACTTGACAAATCTAAACTACTAAACTACTCAAAATTATGAGAAACCTAAATATAAGTTTAAAAATTAGATAGGCTTTATTATCGTAACAGAGAAAATCATAAAAAGCATGACAATTTTTGGAAATTACATTTTTTAAATCTTGTAAATGGTTAAATGTCTTTTTTTGTTATCTTGAGAGGCGCTTAGTGTAATCTTGGATAATTTTCAATCGGTGGGATAGGTTTAGATGTGAGAGGAAGCTCAATCCAGTCATGGATAATGTCCAGTTTTACATGTAAATCTCCATTATGGCTGTATTTTATTGCTTTGAAGTCCGTCACAGTTGGATTTGACGTTTTTCTTCCAGGTCTTCCATGTTTAAGTAATAATAATTCCGTGAGGTATGAAAAAATTTAAAAGCCCATTTGCCATCAAAGCAATCTATTTTGAAAAGTACAGCCGTCGTTTTGAATCACGAAAGATAAGCTTTTCGGTACGCAATTTCTTAACAGCTAATCAGTAATACAACTTACAAAAGTAGAGGTACTTAAGTCAGTGTCAACATTTGCAAACTAGTAACAGGTTGTTTGGTGAGTTGCAATATTGTACACAGTAAAGTTATGACAGCTGAGTTTTGTTTTGAAGTAAATAGCTGTAGAGTTTAAATAAGGTGACATTACGACTTGTAGATTCATAGTTACTAATATTATTTCACCCCGTTTGGCTCTCTCAACATCACCTTTTTTAATCTGATTTTCTTTTTTATTTTCGATGTGTGTATTCCAATTTTCTGCATCGATGTTTCCATGTTCCTGTTCAAGACACATAATCACATTGATCCTTTTTAGGGGAGAATAACGCCAAACTTAGTTCTTTAAAATGTTTTGCAAATGTTATTCTTCCAAGGCGAAATTGGTTTTCTTCATGCATGTACATTTTTAGAGATCAAAAAGTATTTTAAAAGTAAAAACTGCTGTTCCAAATAGAGTTTATTAGTATCTTTACGGACATAATGAAAAGGCTGCTTAGGTAAGTCCTGAAGCGTTTTGCATTATCGAGGGCATGAACTCTGTAGTTTCCATCTACTCGACTTTTATTTAAATCTTCTTTCTTCATACGCATTCTATAAGTACTTTGTTTGGCCCAATTTTGTACAATAAACGACCGAATTCCAACAGTAAACATTGATCTGCATACTGGGAATTTTTCTTTATTGCGGCTTAAACTGTAAAGTAAAGTTGCCTCTCTTCTGGACAATTCTTCTTCTTGTTTTGTTTTTCTTTTTATATCTACTATTGAAACATGAAAGCAATCGAATACTTTTCTTTGGTCCCAGTTTAGATCGTTCCAAAACGTTTCAAACATGTTCTTCCTTCTTTCCTCTTTAAATAAATTGCATTTTCTTGAAGCAGCCTTCTCACACATTTTTGAAGTGCATGTCACGCCCATTTGTTATAAATACTACGTCCTTGGAGTTGAATTGATATATTTTTTTCTTATATTAAAAGGGTGTTGGAGATTTACTGGGTGTTTCACCCTACTTTTACCCTAACAGATTACTCGTGCTCCTCTCATTACATTCTGTTTTACTATTTTGTCTTTTCCACGACTGTAGCCTAGGTATTTTTTTTCTTTTATTCTCAGTGCTGGCTTTTATTTCTTTTTACACTCGCTTTTTTGTGCCATGGAACTTCTTTTTCGACCTTCATTGAGGTTTCCGCACTCTTCTGGTAGTTTTTCGGAAGCCCCGTCATCTACTCCTTCTTTCTTGTTCGTCACTTTCCATTACAGACTCGCTCCTTTCTGATTCTTCCTCTTCATAGTCCTGATCCCTCTCAACAGGCAAATCACCTTCATCCTCCTGAATCACAGCGTCGGCGTCGATCTTTAAATTTTCAGTGTGTATTTTCAGTTATGGAATGAATCTGTAAGTTACAGTCAGTAGTGTTCATAAGGATATTAATGATATCGTACTCGTTATCGAATATTATCGGAATATCTTCAATGGAATGACCCAGTACTAGCTTCTATTTATTTTCGACATCAGTATTTGGTTGCGAGGCTAATGCCAATTTCAAAATTTTTTGTTTATATGATCCGTTATTTTTTCTATAACAAATAAGAAACAGAATTATATTGAAATTGAAATACCTCCTACATTACAAATGATGATCGAATCTCCGTCAATGTAATAACTCCTATCTACAACAAGTACGATATGTATGCATTCTAAAATAATTTATCACTAACTTTTCAGCTCAAAGGGTAGATCATGGTTTTGTTTATTAATTGAGCCAATTCTATAAAAATACACCGTGAAATATTAGCAAAAACCGAACAAAGGAACTTACCGGTATTTTAGGTTAAATTTCACCATTGCACGTGCTGCAGATAGGAGGTATTATGAACTACGAATTATGAGTTTTAGATAGGAGATATTGAAATTATCTTCCAAAGACAGTTTAGAAATTTTTATCACAAGGAATTGCCAGTACATGCGCAAGAATACAAGAAATAAGTTACCGTTAAAATCTAATTTTTGGCAAAAATGTCAGATAGGAGGTATTGTCATATCACCGACGATATTATAAAAACCAGCTTCATTTGACATACTCTTTTGTGTATTGCAATGGTTTAAGGTTGCTTTTTCACCAAATATCCAACTTAAATTTATAAATCGCTGTTAAAATTTTTCTGTTAGTAATATCGAAAAACGAAAACATCATCAGTATTGCCTGTAATTTTATATATTAAATCTATGTGGTATTAAAAATGAACCTAATAATTTTTTTTTTAAAACTTACAAAATACGATTATCTAGTTTCATAAAAGGACACCAAATAAAATATTCGTATTTTCTAAGTTAAAAAAAAAAATACGCATTAGTATTGCATGTAATTTTATATATTAAATCTATATGGTATTTAGAATGAACCGTATGTTTTCGTTTTTCGCTATTACTAACAGAAAAATGTTAACAGTGATTTAAAGCTATCCTGGCAACGAGGGAGTACAAACACCTCTTTAAAGCAAATTTCTTATCTGTAAAATATCACATCTTAGATAATATACAGGTTAGATCATAACAAAGTAGTAATAGACTGCAAAAAAAAGTTAAATTTGAAAACATTTTTGTAACTATAATTTCTTGAATACTTTTTTAGCACCTTAAGTGACAAAAGTCATTTAACTAACCACCTCTTTGAGCCAATAAGGCACAAGCAAGATTTTTTAAATATTTTTTTAAGGTTCCTTATAAACAATTTTAATAATTTCGCATAGTTTTTGTTTATTTCTTCGAAATTTTCCTTCTGCCACTTAAAAGAATAACAACAACAAAATCAATTATTCATTATTGTCCATAATATTTGATCTTGTATAAAGAAATAAAACATTGCGCCGAAATATCGATACTGGCTCAATTTTTTCCATTTAATTCTTACAATTAGTTTATAAATTTATCGGGAAGAATTATATAAATATGATCAGCTGAGCGGTATTGAATATGACAGATGATTCTCTCCTGTAGGTTTTTAAGAACTCAGATGGCATTCTATAAGCCATAAATTTAAGTGCATTTCCTTGTTTTTTATTGAAATGATCTGATGAATAGACACTGAAGATACTGGAGCAAGAAGAATTTGACATCCCTAAATGCTCCGTTCATAATGGAAAATAATCTTCAATAGGTTTAAGAAGACATCTTACAACAAAATTATGCACTTCCACATTATGCAGTTCCAGTCCTTGGAATAACTACAAGATAGGATTGTATTATCGAGGAATATCTCCACAAACTTTTGAACGTATGGAAAATAAATCTGTTTTATTGTTTGTAAATTGGTGGTCTTCATGGGGAACATTTAATTAAATAATGTAACACAATAATTAATTACAGTTTACATCAACAGATTTTTTTAAATATTCAAAAGACGAAATACTATACACAATTTGTGATGTGATAGTAAAGTCAGTAAGCCTCCCAATGATGTATTAGGGTACCATATAAAATTTTAAATGTTAATTGAATATTAAATAATACTCCCAGGTTACGAATTTCAATATTTTTAAATTGAACCATCACATACGAAGAAGTACTAAATGTTTTGGTTTTATTATATTAATGTTCCATTGGCATTTGTCAATGCATAACATCTTATTAAAGTTTATATCCTCTGCAATACTGAAATTCAAGTGAAATGTCAATCATAAATGGGTTGAACTAGTCTAAACCTAGCTCACGTTCCCTATTAGTGGGTGATATTAATATGTCAATATATGTTTTAAGTGTGCGCTACGTGCAAACTTGGCGCAGGGCAAGGCATCCTCCTCTTTCGCAACAAAAATTTGTAGAAACCTAAACGACTAACATTGTTTGTGGCATCCTCGATTCCCACAACGAAGGTGTACGGGAGCGCATCCGCCTCCCGCAAACAAATATAATTTTTTTCACGCGTACAAATTTTCGACGCGATGACGTCTGTCACGCCGTCACGGTATATCGAATCGAAAATGGTTATTAGGCATTTCTGCGTCTTTTGCGACGTAGAATGATACACCGTACACGATTTTGCCGAAACCGCAATTTCCAAAATTAACCCCCGACTGCCCCTCATCCTCCCAATTTTTTTGCCGCATCATCGCATCCCACAACTTATGTGTACGGGAGCGCATGTGCCTCCCTCAACCGAAAATATTTTTTTTTCGTGCGTCAATTGTATTCGGCGCGCCGATGGCCGCCACGCCGTTACGATGCGTCGAATCGATTTCGGTCATTAGGCTTTTCTGCGCCGTTCACGACGTAGAGCGTGTCGCGCACGCGAATTTGCCGAATAGGCGGAATGCAAAATTTATCACCCCCCCCCCCCCTCAAATTTTTTCCGAAAAGCTCTCGTCGAGCGGTATCCCTACACGGGAGCGCGTTCCTTAATCTCCCGATCTTATATTTTTTCCGACCGATTGGAAAAAAATGGCGAACACGCGGTCGATTTGATTCGGTTTGTGGCGAAACGACGCGTCGTACGCGATTCGCACCTCTATACTTTCTTGTCGGCGTCGACATTTGCCTTCACCTTTTGGGGGTCGCGACCCTTCCCCTCTGTACGCGGGACATGAGACCCCCCTCCGCGCACCCCTATGGGGGGTGTGACGCGATAGAATATTTTTCATCTCGTATCGTCCCCATAGCCATATGAGGTGAAGGCCGCGCTCAAAATGTCGCTGCAAGAAATTCGTGTTGGTCGTTGGGCGGCAAGGGGAGGGAAAATTTTCCGGGGCTCATATCTCGGTGACGGGAAGAGATATCGAAGCGATCTAGACGGCATTGTACTCGTCTATCTAGTCGTCCCATACGTCACTAGGGGGACCCATTTTTTCGAAAAAACGTTTATTTCAAAATTCACCCCCCATCCCCTCGAAAACACGCGAACAAACCATCTAACTTTGTAAGTGCAAAATGTGCGCAAAAGCACCCCTTTTTATTATTTGTCGCACTCGTAAGAGCTGTTTCGGGCTCATGTCGCTTTCCCTGTTAGCGGGTTATAAGGGTATGTAATAAAATCGTAAGATCAACTGGAGTATGGTTGACCTTATCAATAAACTTTTCTTCTACAGATCAGGAAACTGTCCTAATTTAAGAAATAAATTAAATAGTAAACAAAGTGACTTATTTATGTAAAAATGTATCTTTTTCAGGATCAAACTTTATACAACTTTCATTTGGTCCCTAGCCAGAACATGTTTCCGGCAGATGAATAATTTTACGGCATTCGTCATAATGAACAAATTTCTTGTCATCTGTTAACATTAATTTAAAATGGAAACAAGTAACAATGCAAGCATAATATGCTAGCAAACATGTCAATTTGTACATGTTATGCGCATTTGTAAGATTTATTTAAGTAATAAATATCTTTTGCGCTGGTATTGGGCATTATTTCCGCCGTATCTCTTATTTAACAAATTATTGTGACAATTACGAACAACAATGACAATGATTTGGATTAGTCTTTATGCTTGCCTAACTATGAAATTTAAATTTTATTTTACTTTTTATTTACAAAACTTTTATGAGCGAATAATAACAACGAGGAAAGATTATATGTTTACGTGTCCGTTTCCTTAGACAGTTATATTATTTCCTTTATTATATTATATGATGTCTCTTCAAGAAAGTAACTGACAAATACAATTATTGTTGGGTGAACTTGAAAAGATGATTAATTGGTAAAATGGGATTTTTCAGCTTGGGTTGATAAATTGGGAATGTTATGTGACGTCATTTATTTTATGTATAGCTACCTACCAAGTAATCATCATATATGGAAAGCGCATAACTTATATTGTGCATTGCCTCATTGATCTCTTTTATGCAAATCGAACCCCGAACCGAACAGCGAATATCCCGATGTATTTCTATTTATTACTAATAATTTAATTCCCAACAAAAATTCAAACTATTAGGTCATATTCATTTTTATTTTCTTAGATTATATGTTGCTGATACATTATTTGAAATTGTATGAAACAGGGTGGGGCAATAGTGCCTCGGACTTCGATATCTCAAATTCTACAATAGCTAGAAATTAAAAAAAATACAACTAGATAAAAAAGTCTACAACCGGAAATTATTGTCGAATACAGCACGAGCCAAGACGAAACTACAGGATCAAGTGTGTGGATGTGTGTGGGTGTGAGTGTGTGTCGGTGTGGGTGTGAGTGTGGGTGTGGGTGTGTGGGTGTGGGTGCGTGGGTGTGGATGTAGGTGTGGGTGTGGGTGTGGATGTGCTTGTGAGTGTGTGTGTGTGTGTGTGTGTGAAAGAAAAAAAGGTTCAATTTGAAAAAATATATAAATTCTCTGGGCGAATCTCGACGATTTATAATGAAAAAATATAACTTTATGGAAAAAAAATCTGTTGGCATGTCTGTAGTATCGCGATAGCAGCTACAGTTTTTGAAATAAAGCTTTCAAATTTGGTACACATATTCTAAAGGCCAATGACCATGATAATTTCGGTGATGAGCAAAATTGGCCAGCTGAAAGGAGGTTCATGGGACTCAAACTTTTTGGTATTTGCCTTTACAAAAATATATATTCTTGATGAAAGATTATAAATCATATCTACTATATCAAGCCATTTTTTTTAGGCTTTGGATACCAGGTCCTTTAGCTACTTATAATGTTTGTTGTTAACTAGTTGAAATATGTTTTAAAATGTGTTACAGTTTAATCCGTGATGTAAAAAGAAAAATTTGAGACAGCAATGAGGAAAAGAAAAAACAGAAGATAGATATAAAGAAAAAGAGAAACGACTTGGGATGACAAGGACACACGTTTCACGTCAATGGGTCATTATTGACGACTTTCATTTTGACACACAAAACAAACCACGGAAAGTAGGGGTGTACACTTGAAGTAGGATCATACAGAGGTATAAGACGGACTGCAAAATAACATCCAAAGGGGTGATGGATATCAAATATTTAGCCTTATTGAAACTAGAAAAATCTGAATTGCCTTGAATATCCGCACGTTTTTACTTGACAAAATTTGTGGCAACCAAGAAGGCCGTGGCAAATGTTGATTTTCTATGGCGCTCGCCAATATGTCTGTGATTTATGTATAAATTATAGTTAAATAGTATATGTAATAAATCTCCTGACTCAAATCCACACAAACATTCCTGGCTATCAATAACGCCGATTTTATATAGGTGTGCTGGAAATTTACCGTGGTTAAATCTAATCCTTATTATCGTAGTAGTGAGTTTTCGGTTCGTATTTAATTTTTCAAACCATGTTTGTGATGATATGTTTTGATGGACTTTAAAATAAAAAGTATTTTTTGTGTTACCATAATCTTGCCACTGAGTGTTCCACTTATCTCTGAGTTTTTTCTTACCGAGTTCATTGCATCATGTTTGTCCAACTTCACTGATAGTAACGAGTCATTTGTTGTTTTACATTTTACCATTTTGTCTACTATTTCATTTACCCAGATACCACTATGACCTTTTACCCAAAGAAAGATACATTTAATTTGCCTCTTTTGCAGTAGGAATTCTTCTATCATGATTTCAAATATAAAATAATTCCGATGATTTTGATTTGGATAACATTTTAGAGTAGTTAATACTGATGCGGAATCAGAGATAAAGTTAACGTTTTTGTTGACGTTTAATTGTATTACTTTTTTTAAGCGTAACCATATCGCAATAGCTTCTGTTGAGTATATGGAGTAATTTATATTTAAGCCACTTCTTAATATTAAGTTCAGGTATGCAAAAACCATATGAAATAAGGTTTTTAGAATTTGACCCATCTGTGTAGACTTTTAGACAGTCATTATATCTTGTTTTGAAAGATTATTGTTGGATGCTCCCTGTATGATGGAAACCTGCATTTTGGTTTCATAGAGAGTATTTCAAAGTCCATATCAAAAATACCTTGACTTGATTGAATATCATTAGTCAAGTTTAATTCATTGCATGTTACGTAATGGTGGATCATTTTTATTAGACAAATATTGTGAGATCAAGTTTTGCATAGAGATGTCATGCGTAAGTTGGTATAAGTGGCTATTCTTGCTCACTTGTTGGAGTACAAATTTTCTTGCTAGATACTCTCCTCTTTGCTACAATGGCGATTCAAGAGATTTAACAAGTAGATCCTCGGTGGGAGTCCACCTCATTGCTCCCAGTGCTATTCGTAGGGCTTTAAATTGAATTATATTTATTGCGGTTAAATGTGTTTTAGCAGGTGAACCATATCATAAAGAGTCATAGTCTATAGCTGATCTAATGTATGGCCTATAAAAAAGGAGAGTAATTTCCTGACTTGCACCCCATGAAAGTCCACATATTTGTTTTAGTAAGTTAATGCCCATTTCCACTCTCATTGTAATATTGTTTATATGGTTATTCCATAATAACTTTCTATCCAAGTCAACACCTAAATATTTATATTAATTCAAAATGGGGATGTGAATGTCACATGCTTTTAAATGTTTCATGTTTGGATATCTTTTCCCAATGTTTGAAACTACAGTTGAGATATCGGAACCTGATTCAAACGTCCAATTTTTAAAAACATATACTATGTACTTAAGGTCTTGCATAACTAAATCATCTACATACTGCAGACAAGTAATAACTGTTGACCATGAGGATAGAATATTAATTGTGTACATCAAATAATTGATTGAAGATGAAGTTACTTTGTGAAAATCCATTTTGATTTAAAAAATTATAAACACTTTTTATTACTTGTCTAATTTTCACTATATTTGTTATTTTTACAACTAGTTTCATCCTATTCGGACATTTTCAAGTAGATTAAATTATACACAGATTCTATTTTTATTTAAATATAAACTGAACTGAATAGAAGGATGGGCCATTTTATGTTTGATCATATAATTCAAATTTGTACAGATGTTATGTCTTTAAATGTAGTGGTTTCTCAAGATAGTAAATTATATTATGGTGTGATTTTTATTAACAGCATTAAGTTATCTGAACAAGTTTAATAACGGAGAATTATTTAAATCTATTTCGTTTAATATGTTGCAATTTTTATTCCTATTTAATTTATTTATTTCTAACGCTTCTAATAGATTAAGTTTTTTTACTTTTCCCACAAATATGTAATAATTTAGGTTGATGGTCGCCAGTTCTTCTATGACCAGAATCTGTTAGGTGTTTATAACTGTTGGAATGTTGTTTTTGTGTGTGAATATGTTCTCTATATCTTACCTCGAACGATCTACCTGTTTGACTTACATATGAGGCTTTACATTCTGGGCAATCTAACCGAAATACCCAAATTTTTTTAGAGACATCCATTTTTTGTTTTTTTTTTGCATTGAAAAGATATCTGCCTATATTTTTGTTAGAACTAAATGATATTTTAATATTAAATTTGGAAAAAGTGTTGCTAATTGAATAAGAGAGTTGACCTGAATATGGTAATGAAATGTTTGTTTGAATTTTTTTCTCGTTAATAATGGGATAAAGTTCTTTTATGTGGGACTTATTTTGGTTTTTGTAGATTAGATTGTTGATTATATTTTGAGGGTACCCGTTATTATGTGCTATAAGTCTTATTGTGTCTAGTTCTTCTTTTAAATCTGTCTCGGATAAAGGTAAGCCAAAGGCTCGGTATGTCATAGATTGATATGCGGCTAATTTGTGAGAGAGAGAGGGTTATAGGAATTAAAGGGGATAGTGGCGTCTGTAAAGGTTAGTTTGCGGTAAATATTATAGGAAAATGATGTTATAGATTATAGGAAACTGATGTTCAGTTCAGTTTATATGTAAATGAAAATAAAATCTGTGTATAATTCAGTCTGTCCGAATAGGATGAAACTAGTTGTAAAAATAACAAATATAGTGAAAATTAGACAAGTAATAAAAAGTGTTATTTGGTGTAATTTTTTAAATCAATTGTGTATATGTTGAAAAGGGTTGAACTTAAAACTGAACCATGCGGTATTCCTACACTTGTATATCAAGGTCCAATTAGTTGATTATTTTGTTTAATATAAAGGGATCTGTTACTGAAAATACTTAAAACTGATTTAACAACATAAACAGGATTTTTTTACGCAAAGCATTTTTTGTGCTAGAATATCCAAATTTACATTATCGTATGCCTTATGAATATCAAAATATGACCCCAAGAATGTTATTATCAGCTAACGTTTTTTGTATGTCGCCAACGATGTTGGCGATTGCATCCGTGCGGTACCTAAACCTCGTCTACCACCGTACTGCCTCTGTGGGTATGTTCTTTGTTTATAGAGCCACCATTCTAACCTAAATTATTATATTTTAAGTCGTTCATATGTTTTGGCTATGCATGGAAATAATGATATCCTTCTGAATGAATTCCAGTCTATTAGAGGTTTTCCTGGTTTAGGAATTAAAATTAAAGTGCACTTTTTTAAATAATCAGGTACGGTTTCATTTAACCACATTAAATTGAAAATGTGTAACAAAAATTCCTTAGCCAAATATCCTAACGCTTTGAACATAGGATAAGTTATATTATCGATACCTGACGCAGTGTTGTTAGTCTTTTTCAGAGCAAATTCTAATTCGTTTGTGTTAAATTGACTACACAGAAAGAGATTTTCTAAAGGATCTATTTGTGGGAGTTGCAATTTATTGTTTGCTGATAGAGGGGTGGCTCTAATGAAGTTGTCTTGCATTATATGATCTGCTATTTCAACATTATTTTGTGGAATACGTTTCATTTTTCTTATGTATTTCCATATGTCAGTAATAGAGGTATTTTTATTTAAATCAGTACAATATTTTTGCCACGAAAAGCTTGCTTTTAATTTAAACATTTTCTTTGTTTCTGGTATGATTCTCTTTACCTCAATAAAATTTACAATACTGGAAAGTTCTTCATATTGGCGTAGAACATTTTTTCTTTCAAGTAGCATATCTTGGCATTCCTGGTCCCACCATATCGGCTTTTCCTTTTTCCTAGGAATAAAAGGTTTATTTCGCGGCCAATTAAATCAGTGAAGAAAAGTAGATTTTTGTCTACATCATTGCCTTTTTTTATGGGAAAAAGTTTCAATTTCAATCGTAGTCGTGTAAAGAGGCCAATTAGCGGATTGAATACGCCACATTCGGCTGGGCTATATGGTTCTATGTGACACTTTTGTGTTCGAACTCCATTACAATTGTAAAGTGATCTGATCCTAAAGTGTCTTCGTTAACACACCACTTAACTTCAGGTGATATATTAGGGCTTAAAATGGAGATATCAACAGCAGATATGTTCTGATTCGAGTAATGAATTCTAGTGGGTGAGCCATCAATAATAACTACCAAACCGACATTATAAAGTATTACCATCCATATTAAGATAAATGGACCCCCACAAGGGCTATATCCAGCCAATAAAATGTATTTTCCAATTACTTAAATAAAGTTGATGTAAACTGAATTTTTTTACACATTTGTCCTCATAAAATGGGGTTAGGATAAATTTAGCAGTTTGACATTTGAAATGCCTAATTTAGTTATCAAATACAATAAGAAGAAATTATTATATTATTAAATATATGACATGAATTATTATTGACAGTATCGAATGATGCTAATAATTAATTATTTAAAAATTTTAATGAAACATTTCAAGGTACGCTATCAAAATTTAATGGAGGTAAGTGAAAAAATAAATAGAACGGTATTTTTAAATCAGGATGATATATACTGGTATAAGAAAGTTATGCGTTGGCCACATCAGATATTTTATCATTTGACATATTTGAAACATCTGCAGTTCGAGGGGGGTCGGTTCTGGAACCGTCGTTATTTATGCTTTTTATTGATGACATATGCCATATGCTGATGATTTTAAACTGTTTGCATCTATTCACTCCTATAAAAATCGTGATTGTTTACAGCGTAATCTCTCAAAAATTAGCTCATGGTGTCAGAATACTAAGTTACCTTTATATTAAAATATAATGTTGACTTTTACAAAGAAAATTAATATTAAATCTTTTATACATTGACGATGAAACAGTTATTTAGATGCAGACAATTTAGGGATTTGGGAATCATTTTGAATCAAGTGTTCCGAGAAATGTTAAATATCTTTCAGTTAAAGCTGACAGTACCAAGCCACTCATTTATAATATGTTAAAATTACGTACCCGCGGTATTATCAACATTTATAAGACCTCAAAGGAAATTTTAGTGACATGAAAATGTATTACGAGCAATTCCAGCAAAACTTAAATCGAAACATAAATACGATATAAATTAAACCTAATTTTTATTTAAACTATAGGAATGTTAAAATATACTTTATCTAACCCCGTTATGAAATGTCAAGTTTTAAATGCATTTTTGACGTTACAAAACGTCACATTTTTCATAACTCAGTCCCATTATATAACTGAGTAATGTAATGAATTTTTACGTAACTGATTATTATCATTTTCCTATTTTAAAGCGGGATTAGATAAAATTTTGTACTTAACACGTTATGAAAAGTAATTTTACTTGACTCATGTAATTTGCAAAACTCGCTCGCTTCGCTCGTTTGTTTTGGCAGATATTACATTCGTCAAATAAAATTAGTTTTTTCATAATTGGTTACGTAAATAACTATTCCTTTATGTCATTAACATACTTGATATGAAATTGTGGTTTACTTTATTATTTGTTCATTTTGTCTGTAATAATTTATTATTTTACTCTAATATATTTTATGGTTATTCATTTTGTAAAATATTTGTTTTCAAGTTTTTATTGTATTTCATATGCATAAAACGACGAAGATGTGAACACGGCCATTGGTATGCGCAAAGTACGTTTGACAATTAGCAGCGGAGAGGTATCCACAGTCGCGAATCGGTGAGCGCGGTTTAGCACAGCTGAATCGCACCGTGTTCGCCCCTTCGTGGTTTTATTTGTATACATTTTATTTGTACGTTCCTGCCTTGTAATTAGGTGCTTATCTATGTGAGCTGCTGTATACTTAAACAAATAAATACAGAATACCACGCAAATTTTTCAAAGTGATAATTCTACCAAAAGTTGATCATTTTTACTGTCTCACTTGATTCCCTTGTTTTATCTTTGACCTATGAAAAGTTCATAAACTGAGGTGCTAGATTTTGTCTCATGCATTACGGCAGCAATATTGCCCATTCCTCTCGATATCAATATAATTTTAGATACATAAAGGAAATCTGTAACGAATTTGTTAAAACTTTAAAAAATATATTAAATGTTTAAATATTTATTTATGTATGCGTTATTCCTTGTGTTTAAGGATTAAGGCCTCGTTTGCACTCTCATGTCGAGGTCACAGATTTAATACGATTAGGTATCCCACGTATGTCGGCACGCTTTGAAGTATGTGACGAATACTTATTTATTTGGATGCGCGCTGTCAGTACAATCACATACAATTTTAATGAACGAGATTTTTTCATGCTCATTTCATTTTCAGTCCCCCCTTTTCGCGAGTAATGTGCTATTAATCTCTCTTTTGAAGCGGGGATTGTAGTGTAGTGCAGCATTGACTGTTATCTCTAACTAGATTATTAAATATAGTTTATTTAAAAATTGTTTGTAACATAAAAAGCGGCGGTTTCTTTGACGGCGGTAAATTGACCAAAGAAGCTGACGTTTTTTATGTTGCAAATAAGTTTAAAATAAACAGTAAATATTGTTGTTTGTGATAGAAATGTTACCAGCTTTAGTTATTTATATATAACTAAAGTTTTGAAAATGGATCTAAAGTATTGTTGTGTAAAGGGTTGTCTCAAAAACACTAATATAATATGGAATTATATATCAATTAATTTGCCAAAGAATACGAAAGCTAAATCTAAATTAGTAAGTATTAACATTAAATAATTAATGGAGATAATAGTACATAACACACAAAGATTTCCATACTTGATTGATTCTACTAAATTGTTCGAAATTAACGAAAATAAATAAGTTGGGAATTTCAGAAACTTGTAAGCAAATTTTATAAAATCATAATTTTTATATTACACAATTTATACTAACCCTTTAAACAGTTGCTCAAAAGTAATTGTAATAAAATGGTAATAAAATACGTATTTTGATGGCACAATTAACAATAAATTAAGCTTAAGTAGCCATTACTTATCGAGTAAAAATAAATAAATTTGCCTTTGAATTTCCCCAATTTGTTAGAATACGTTTCCAACAAAATCATTGCAACTAAATCTTTATACTGGGCAAATAAAAGGTACAAGTATTATGCATAATGTGTAAACCTGTATAACGTTTTGCTTTGCAATTTTATAATTGTTTAAAGTTATTGTAAATTTTTTTCTCACATAAATATTTCTTGGGCTTAATACATCACTAGTCGTTATAATCAAATGTTCGAGTCTATGTCTCTTTACTTATTCATGTAAAGGTTATATGTGCGTCGTCGATATAAAACTTATGTGCGCAAAAGCAAAAATAAATATAGTTTAAAAAAACTAAAAAACACGCTTTTAAAGCACATCAAACTAAAAAGTGAAAAATAATTATTAATATAAACTGAAAACAATAATGAACGAAAAATACTAGTATTATTGTGAAAAAAGCGTGGGTTGCTCGATATACGAAAAATATGGCACAAAGCGCCCTACGCTTTTTTCACAATGATACTAGTATTTTTCGTTCATTATTGTTTTCAGTTTATATTAATAATTATTTTTCACTTTTTAGTTTGATGTGCTTTAAAAGCGTGTTTTTTAGTTTTTTTAAACTATATTTATTTTTCACTTTTTAGTTTGATGTGCTATGAAAGCGTGTTTTTTAGTTTTTTTAAACTATATTCATATTGCTTATTGATGCTGATATTATAATAATATTACGATCCAACAGATACTTCTGAAAAAAAAATTTTTTTTTCAGCCATAGACGGGATTTGAACTCACGCCCGAGGAGTCCGTCGTTTCGCGTCGACTAAGACTTGCGCCTTAGCCCGCTCGGCCAACGAACGAACTGAGAATCACGGAATGTACTAACAGTAATAAGCCACTTGCTCTCACGCAGAGGATACGTGAGGAAATTAATTATTTAATTCTGGCGATCCTGATCAGGATAATGATATAAACTTATCAAATTATTGTATTGTTACCGGTTCTTCGTAAGTGTACAAAGTTTCAATTAAATCTGTTCGTTTAAAGTGGGTCAAAATCGAGTCCAAAGAGTCGCTTACAAACAAACAAACATACAGGTGAAGCTAATAAAAGCGTGTTAACAAAAAATAAAACCTTGTACACAATTCTCTGGCAAGTGGAAATCTGATTCGTATTAAATCTGTGTAGAGATAGTGTTCAGACAATACACTAAATGCATAATTGGCAAAGCAGTAATCACGCCGCAACCAATTGACAGATTTTGTTCAGTACCGTTTCACACTATTTTCGAGTTACTTCAGTAAAGAAAAAAAATCCTATTTTATTCATTACAATATTTCACAGATATTGTTGGTGTATTTTGTTACACGTATGCAATACATAGAAGATATATCTCCTTATTCCAAGATAATATTGGGAACTGGTATAGATATTCGTTTTTTCACAGAATTAGTCTAGGGTTAAAATAATGGAATCTTAAAAGATTAGAGCCTGCCCTGTCCTCAAACTGTCAACAGCAACTAATGGTAAATATCTGAGTTACGTTTTGCATGTCATACTTACTTGTCAAAATACTATTTTATTGGTTTTGTGATAAGTACAGTTAATTCTTTTTCTTTATGGGATTTTATGTGCTTTTATATAAATTAACAGGTATGTACAGTATGTTTATTTTTGTACTAGTTTTAAAATCTACTGTTTATGCGCAAATTTAGTGGTATGGTTCGATGTCTTTTTTTTTTTAATAATTTATTCATCCAATGGATCACAATACAGGATATAGGACAAGTCATACAAAAGGTAAACTAAAAACAAAAAAAAACAAAGTAATACGAAAACAACATAATTTAACAAACGTAAATATTAAAATTATTCGAAAGTGTGTAATAATCTACAGAATAAAATGCATATTGCTGTAAAATATTTTTCACAGATAAAATAAATTTGTTTAAACTTTCGTATTTAGTATGAAATGGTAGTTTATTATACAGAATAGCGCCCATATAATAGGGATTTGCCTTATATAGCTCCAGTCTATGCAAGTCGAATTGTAAATTATTTCCATGGCGTGTGTAATAATTATGGAATTCATTTTGAATATTAAATTTAATGATTCTTTTTTTACAAATTTTAACATATATAGAATATAAATACATGAAAATGTTAATATTTTTTCCCTGATGAAGGTTGGTTTACATGATTCTCTAAATTCTAAACCGAATAAATACCGTATTGCTCTCTTTTGTAATATACCTAAATATTCTATTGGCTGCGAACGAATTTCCCCAACAAATTATTCCATATCTAATCACAGATTCAAAGTTGGAATGCTGTGTCCTTGCTAGCAATTTTGTGTAATCTATTAAGGACAAAGCAATTTTTTGCACATTTTTTGCATACATAATCTTCATGATCTTTCCATGTTAATTGTAAATCTATATGAATAACCAGTAATTTGAAGCTTTTTAGTTATAGATTTCCCATTTAATGTAACTAAACGGCTACTTATATAATTGAAACATTGAGGATAAAATTATAAAGTATACGTTTTAGCTTGATTCATTATGAGATTATTTAACTGAAAGTACTTGTGTACTACTGAATATCCTTAAGAATTTTATTAACTAAACAAGTCATTTATGTTTGATTTTTATGGACAGATAATAAAGTTATGTCATCTGCAGTATAAAATGCCGATGTGTAATTATCAAGATCATTACAGTATAACAGAAACAACAGGGGCCCAGGACACTTCCTTGTGTGACACCTATTGTGACTTTTAGCAAGTCTAAATTTTCCCCAAAATATTGAGCAAATTGTTGTCTGTTGCTCAAATAATCTTTAAGTAAATTATTACAATTTCCTCTTATCCCACATTTTTTAATTTTATTTAAGTGAATTTCATGGTCTACACAATCGATTGCTTTAGACAAGTCAATAAAAAGAGCTAAAACTTTATTATTTTTATCTAATTCTTTATAAATATTGTCTAAAATACTTAATAAAGCAGATATTGTAGACTTTTTTTTCTCTAAAGCCATGTTGATTAGATGATAGGATATTGTTGGATTCTAAAAAGCTTATTATTTGTTTACTCAAAACTTTTTCTATTATTTTTGAAAATATGGATAAGAGAGAAATTGGTCGATAATTGTTAATTCATTGTGGATTGCCTTTTTTACTGAGTGCGATAATTTCAGATATTTTCAAAACATTTATATCCACCATTTATACATAAATTTGTAATATAACATAGTGGATTCGCAAGATACCTTGCACATTTCTTTATGACTGATGTTGAGATATTATCTGCCCCCGATGAATTTGTAATTTTTAATTCTTTTATTATACTAATAATTTCAGACTCAAGCAACTCACTAAGAAAAATTGTTTTGTTTGTGAAATTGTTTCGGTTAACTTCGGTTTTATAAGTCTGTCCACCTTGTTTATTTAATAAATTATTTGGTAAATTTACAAAATAGTCATTATATTCATTAGTAATTTCCTTTTTATCATTAATCTCAGAATTATTTATCAATAGATTATTATTTTCAGAAGCTTTTTTGTTTTTTATAGTACTGTTAATAATCTTCCATACTGTTTTAGATCTATTTTCAGAATTTAAAATTAAATTATCGTAATATAACTTTTTTGTCAATCTTACTGTACAGGATTATTCATTATAAATTAACCTCCCCATATCATCATTATTATTGCTTATAGAAAAAAAAGTTTTAAATAAAATTTGTCTGGTTATGACTGAATTTTGTTAAAATGCTATCAAAAGTACAGGAGCGTTCAGATTTCAGGGTATACAAAAAAAATAATAAATTTTTTTAAATGGGTACCCTGTATATTATTAAATTTTTGGAATGATCCTTTGTTCCTGATTTCAAAAATATGCCATATGTTACCCCTACCATATGTCGTTTTTGAGTTATTAAACGTTGAATATCTTAGTTAAACTAGTTACTGTAAATATGAAAAAGTTAATATTATCAAAAGCTATGAAAATGGCAACTATTATGTTTAAGTTACATTTCTTTAATGAAATAATCAAAATGGTTTACAGTGAGGAAGAAAAAGTCCAAATATTTATTTCTTATACACAAAATAACAAAAATAAACGTGCAGCAAAAAGAGCATAGAGGGTGTTGTATTCAAATAGTCCAACACCATCAGAAAATACGTTCAAAAATATGAATGTTGTATAAATAATGCAGTTGATCAATTAGTTAAAAGTTATTCCAAAATCCAACGTACGCTAAAAAATACCAGCTACAGACCATATGAAATTTAACCCCTACAAGTTTTAACAGAGGCTCATAAGAGAAAAAGGCTGGACTTTTGCCGCCAGATGATTCAAAAGTTGGATGAAGATCCCGATTATATTACTAAAATATTGTAGACTGAATCATCCTTTTCTATGGCATGAGTTTTTAATAGGAAAAATCGAAGGTCGTGGAAAAACAAGCACAACAGAAAAATATTGATAAAACAAATAAAAAAATCAAGAAGACAAACTGTTAGCGTTTGGTGTGGAATTTTCAGAAACAAAATTGTTGGGCCTATATTTTATGATTATACTTTAACTGCAGTTACCTATCTGGAAATAATTATCCCAGAAGCAGAAAATATTATTTTGCAGAATTTTCCGGAAGCCGAACTTGATGATATGATTTGGATGCAGGATGGGTCAACTCTGCATAGTGTCCTACCCGTTCGAAATCATTTGAATAATGTATTCCCAATATGGAGAGGGAATAATGGACCTATTAAACGGCCACCTAACAGTCCGGATTTGACCCCTATGGATTAATTTTTTTGGGGATTTCTAGAGGACATTGTCAATAATAATAATAATAAGAGTATTCAAGTCATTAAAGACAGGATTCGACTTGAAACAAAAAATCTGAATGTAAATAAAGAAGCCATTTCCGGTGCACGTTATCAATTATGCATTGCCAATAATGGTGGACACATCGAACATCTTTTATGAGATCATTTATTTATATTTAAATTTCCTAAATAAATCTTTGTTTACTATTTTGTATAAATATTTAGTTTTTTCTTCCTCACTGTAAACCATTTTGATTATTTCATTAAAGAAATGTCACTTATCAAACATAATAGTTGTCATTTTCATAGCTCACTTTAATAATGTTAACTTTTCCATATTTACAGTAACTAGTTTAACTAAGATATTCGACGTTTAATAACTCAAAAACGATATATGGTAGGGGTAACATATTGTATATTTTTGAAATCAGGATCATTTCAAAAATTTAATAATATACAGGGTATCCCATTTAAAAAAAATATAATTTTTTTTGTATCCCCTGAAATCTGCACGCTACTGTACTTTTGATAGCATTTTAACAAAATGCAGTCATAACCACACAACTTTTATTTAAAACTTTTTTTCTATAGGCAATAATAACGATGATAAAGCAATAATAATGATGATATGGGGAGGTTAATTTATAATGAATAACTCTGTACATCTGTATATTGTTTTATTATCTTTTATAATATTCTGTGTTAATAAAACCTTGCTTTTGCAAAACAAACATTTTTTTTTATCTGATTGATGGTACTCTAATTCCTGGTGTTATCCAGCTTTTATTATTTGGGTGACATTGATTTTTGGTAACAAGTTTAAAACTCTGATCGTAGTAAAAAGATAGTATATTAATATAACAAGAAAATTTTTTATTTATATCCCCGTTTTGTAAGAAAAAGGTTACTCCATTGCTCATATTCAAGATAATTGATAAATGTCATTAAATTTTTTTTGAGAATAGAATCTACTTTTATAAGTTTTCTTATGTTGTTATCTGTGATTGGAAATGTAATTTTTTTGTGCAGAGTGATCTGACAAACCATTATGAATTATATGTTTTTGAGATAAAATATTGTTAAAATTTGTAAAAATGTAATCAATTGCAGTTGTTGAATAGTTAGTTATTCGAGTAGCTTCGTGAAAAACAGAACTTAGAAAGAACTCAGTTAAATTTATTTTATCTTGAGTATTGCAAAGAAAATCAATGTTTATGTCGCCACATAGAATTATCTTACTTGGCTGATTTGTGTTAGAAATTAATTGTAAAAATTGTTCTAGCTTTATAAAGAATAAATCTATATTACTATTTAGATAATATATAAATATTTTCATTGCCCTTTTTTACAATTACACCTACACATTCAAAAGCTTTGTCAATATTATATTCAGAACACTCGTTTATTTTAGTAAAGTTTATATTATTTTTCACCAATATCATAACACCTCCATGGCAAAAAGATTGTCTATTATAATAATTTGCTACTTTAAAACCAAATACATTTAATAGGAGGTCGATTTTTGGAAAATATTATTCATGAGAATATACAAAAATAATATAGAATGGTACTTGCAGGTACGTTTTACAATAATAAATATTGAGTAATTATCATTTTGTCGTTTTTAAGAAACTCAAAAAATAGAAAACGGGAATTTTGACAGAGCTCAGAGAACTGAAAACACCACCTTAAGGATAGTATTCGTTCAAATAATAAGATAATAATAAGTAAGAATTCGTAGCGTAACTACTGTCCAGCTGGCGAAAAGGGAGAGTATTGCCAATAAGTCGCAAGCTTTCTGCGAAACCATATATTAGGATTATCTCTCCCAATGAATAGGTACGGATGCAAACGATCACAAAAGTTTGCCATGCACTAATCCAGTTATTTCATTTCAACTTAATTGTGAATGGAGTGCAGAAATCACATTCTTTCTACGGGTCTTCTTTCTCCGACCAGAAAGTATCGTCACAGTCTGTAAACCTATGTCATTATTAGTATTCGATGATTAGACTGTTACGCGTGCAATATCGATAAAGAGGTAGACATTGAAGTTCTCCTTAAATGCAGTGATAGAGTGATCAATAATAGCAATAAATCATTTATATTTATTTGAAAATACGAACTTGTATCAAAGTGGAGCACTCAAATGTGCCTCAACTAAGAATCATAGTCCGATTAGAGAATAACGTAAATAACATTTTATCTGGGGTCTAAAACAATTACATATTTAAAATTTGAGTTTTATATTTTGGAACGCTTATATTGTGGTTCTAACATAATAGTTTCTTTTAAGAAAAGTGACCATTGTCTCCTAAATATTATAATTAGTCAATATTTGTTTTTTTCTTATGAAATTACCTGTCATAAATAGATTGAGGCTGCCTACTTTGTCAATTATAATAATATATGCGTTTGAAATTTCCTTAGCAACGCTTGGTTGGTATTATTATTGACGTATATTTGCAATTTTTATTCTAAATGTATTTTGCAGAATATACTTTTATTTACTTTTATGTGTTGTTTTCAGAGAGGTATAACGAAAAATATCGGCCTCGTCTCACACGGGAACACGGAAAATGCCTAATTTCTGAACTCGTTATGAAATATATCATTAAAATGTAACAATTTGGTACATTATCATTTTCAAAATGTTTTCAACTTTTTTTAGAAAGGAGTGCTCGAAAATAACCTTTTTTGGGTGTAAACGATAAGTCTGCCTAACTGGCGGCGAATTATGGATCAACACATTTGCTAATAAATAATACTGAAAGTAGTAATATTTAAATGAAAACTTGCTGCTAATGTTTCAGGAAATTTTGTAGATTTTTTAGTAAATTTTATGTAAATTATTACGGAAACACAAGGTAACTAACTTGGATAAAATTATATTTGACAAAAACATTTATTTAAATTAAATTAGGAGTGGGTATTCTTTAGGATTTTTAGTACAGTGAAATATGCACACCAAAAACACATTTGCGATGGCCCGTACGGCCCTGATTTTGAAGAATTGTTTTTTTTTTTTTTTTTTTTTGGAAAAATGAAAATGTTACCATAAAGACAATTGATAAATGCAGGTTTTTAACATATTTATTTAAAAAAAATATGGTTATTAATTAGACACTGAGAAATTTTGCAGTAGTTAAATTTTTTTTACCATTTATCATTTTTAAAAAGGTAAAAAAATAATGTGAAAACAGGAAACGTTACAAACATGTCTTTATTATTAATCTTTATATGATGGTATTTTTATTGTTCCAAAAAACATAATAATTTACTTAAAAAATGGGCCGCTCACTAATATTTCTGTTGCGTTTTTATACATTTTACAGTACTAATAATGCCCGAAGTACAGCAAGGTATATCCACTCTTAAATCGATAGAAGCGGATTCATCCAAACTGAATTTATTTGATGATTTTCCATAAATTTAAATAATTCACGACCTGTTGAATATACCGAAAATTTTTAATATTTAAGGTCAACGGAATATAATAACTCGTAAAAATATGAATTGGAAAAGGACTCTTGAACCTGGAGTGAGGCCTACGCTGCTCTCGGAACTAAAGACCATATCGGCCTGCCAAAAATCAGCTGAGTGATTGGCAGGCCAAATGCAGAAAGCGGTTATTCTGGGCTCTCTCCGTCTGCTTAGGGCACACGATTTTGGAGTCACTCACCCTGCGCGATGTAGGGAGTGACTGTTGTTAATGTGCTGGCGCGCCTCCCGTGAGGCGTCGGAGGCCACGGGAGGATTGTTCAGCGTCGGCAAACCGACAAAAAAAGAATAATAAAAAAAAATAATAATTCTCTGGAAAAAAAATAAAAAAAACATGTTTCGCTTAATGTTTCAAAAATCTTCAGAAGTTAAAATTTAATTATTTTAACTTTAACTTTTTTAACATGGAAATCTCATTTTAGCTGCAAAACATATCAAACATTTTCTTGTAGGAAATGTCCTTACGTTGATTATTACTTTACTATTTTAAAATGGATAATGACGATGAATCGTATTTTTCTAGGGGAAAAATATTCGTTTTTGTACCAATATTTTTGTATTAAGAAACATAACGTTAAAGTTAATGTATTACCACTAAGATACTGTAATTTTTTAATAATTAATCGTATGCTTAAAATTTAAGTTGAAAAGCGTAAAGGTCTTTGTAAACCCAACATCTTTATATTTAACATACAGTGTGTTCGTAAAGTATGGAATAAATTCATTATTTCTTAAACCAAAAATATTTAGAAAAAATCCTGAGATGTCGATTTTTAATTTCAATTGCGCACCTTAGTCTTTATTTTTTTGGTTCATTACTGCTTTATTATGACGTCTGCGATATTTTTTAAATATAACACTCTGTATATTTCTCTATTATTGGATTCTGCTTCAACAGCTGATTCCAAATATTATAACACTTAGGGTCTAAAATTGATAAGTTGGAAGTTACGGCTATTAAAAAAAAACAAGAAAAAATTAAAATAAACAAGTTTTTTTATTAATTTTTGAAGTAGACTAGTTTTTGTTTGTTTTTTTGTTTTATCATTATCGTCTTTGATATTGAGTCACTTAATAATTCTTTACCCCAGTAGTGGTTTCTCAATAATTGTTGTCGATTGATTTTAATTTATAATATGAGCGTATCAGTAAAGCAGAGAACTGAAATACTTACGATGATGGGGTATGGTGATAGGATGAGAACTCAAAAGAAGCATGTAATTTATTTAAAACTAAATATCCAGAACGACCCATAACTCAATTGACAGTGAGTAAAATTGGAAACAAATTCAGATTTACCCAAAACAGCTCGCACAGGTGTTGACAAGAATACAAAATTAAATATTTTTATTGAAGAAAATTCACATACCAGCGTTCGCCAGATTAGTCGCGATTATGATGTTACTAAATCGTCAGTATATACAGTATTAAAATTAGAAAAATGGCATCCCTTTAAGACTCAGCTTGTGCAAGAACTAAGTGATGATGATCCAAATCGGAGGATACAATTTTGTGAAACAATGATGAATATGTGCAATGGTGATCCTGTTCTGAGAAAAAATGTTATTTTCTTCTGATTGCACTTTCAACTTAAATGGTGAAGTGAATCGTCAGAATTTTAGATACTGGGCAAGGGAAAACCCTTGATGCATGCGGGAGCAGCACAAACAGTATTCACAAAAGGTATATGTGTGAGCGGGAATATAAGAAATATAATCATTGGACCCTATTTTTTCGATGCAACTATAAACGGACCGATGGCATATCTCCAATTTTTAATGGGCTATCTCATCCCAACGTTATTAAATTTTTTTCCCCAGTAGAATTAATCCTGGAAATGTTGACGAAAGCCTATGGTATTAACAGGATGGTGCACCTCCCCATTATGCAGTAGACGTTCGAAGGTATCTTGTCCAAATATTTCTGAATAGGTGGATTAGTAGGCCATCTAATAGCCACCAAGGTCATCGGATCTCAATCCATTAGATTATATTCTTTGGGGCCATTTAAAAAACTTAGTTTATAAAGGTAGACCAGAAAACATTGTTGAATTAAAAGAGACAATTAGAACAGAAATAAACACCATTTCTCAGGAAACTATAAACAATACATTTTTCATCAAATAGGGTACTATCAGCTGCAACAAGGGGTACAGTTCGAACATTTACTATAAATTGTTCTTATTATTAAGGGGCCTAGTCGGGAAAAAAGCTTCGGATAGCTATGTCACTCTCTAGAAAGTTTTTATACATGCGCCGCTGACTAATTTTGCTCTTGACTATACCTTCACTGGACGTTTTATTCACCGATTTCATTGAGGTGCGATTCCCGACAGAAGAACAGTTCCTTGTTCCATTTATAGTGACAAAGATACTTATTTAGAAAATTCATTTTAATCAAATAGTACCAGAGAGAACTCGAGACGTGCAAGTGGATAGAAAATTTTGTCTGATATTAACATGTATTCGCTATCTCTATTTAATATAAGAATAGTCAAATATAGCTCTCCTAGTCCGATAAAATGGAAGGTGAAAGTAGAGGGTAGCACTTGCACTGCTGTCATTTCTGTTCTATCCCGCGCTTTTTCTGTGGTATTTATCTGTCAACTTGAACTGACGAAAGAAGTGTTTGTTATTTTGTCGTGATTTTGATTATTTCTCGTATTTTATGATATTTGTGTATTAAAGACTATTTCTCTTCTTAAAGACTACCAATTTCATATAACTGGTAGGTTATAAAATTATAAATAATTTTATCCGGTATATCTAACCTATATATTAATCAAAAAGGATAAACAGTATTAGAAAATGTGCTAACTGTATCCTTTACCTATTTCATTCCTCATAATAAACTTTGAAATTGGTTGTAGGTTATTTTTTGTTTGAGATGGCCACAGAGTGACGAATTAGACTGTGTTATGTGTGCGATTCTTCGGAGGACGATGTGGC
This sequence comes from Rhamnusium bicolor, assembly GCA_029963845.1. Taxonomy (NCBI): domain Eukaryota; kingdom Metazoa; phylum Arthropoda; class Insecta; order Coleoptera; family Cerambycidae; genus Rhamnusium; species Rhamnusium bicolor. The sequence continues at coordinate 11,260 of JANEYF010001446.1, read as the reverse complement.
AATACTTTATTATTTTCCTTCAAGGTTGGAAAGGTAAATTAAGGCCTGCACTAAATTAACAATACTTCTAACAGCACAGTTTTTTATGTTTTACAGGTCAACAATTTGGCAAGAGAATATGGGTATACATTACACTGAAGAAACTCTTCAAAATTATAGGATATGCTCCCGTCATTTTACTGTTGAAAGTTATATTGACCTAATTAGTCATAGGTTGACCCGCAATGCAGTCCCCACATATTTTCCAGTTGGCAACATACCAAGTGCAAGCAGGTAATATGTGTTTTACAAAATGTTGGTGGTGAGGGGTCCTTAGATATCAGTCCATAGTTGCTCATGAGACAAAGAGAAAACCGAAGATTCTTTCGCATAATTAAAACTTTAATTTTTATAGAGCCACGTTGCGTGCCACACCATACATGATTTATATATATATATATATATATATATATATATATATATATATATATATATATATATATATATATATATATATATATATATATATATGGGTCCGGAATCCCACGCAGGTTGCTATAGTTGCCCGCGTGTGCGACCATTGGATGTAGCTCTCAAACCGTAAGAGTCTTCCAAGTGAAGCCACAAAGGTGCGACTGGCTTCCTGTCAGTGGTTTTCCTTTAGCGTATAACTCACTCTCTGTACTTATATATACATATATATATATATATATATATATATATATATATATATATATATATATATATATATATATATATATATATATATATATATATATATATATATATATAATATATATATATATATATATAATATATAATATATATATATATATATATATATATATATATATATATATATATATATATATATATATATATATATATATATATATATATATATATATATATATATAATATATATATATAATTATATTTTCTCTTCTTATATATACGTCACTTCCGGTTTAACCGGAAGTGACTCCAACTTTCTTATTTTAAATAGCACCCTGTATATTTAGGTGATTTTTCTGATGAATATTTAATTTCCCTTTATAAAGCTTTTTTCAGATTTAAAATCGGTTCATAAATAACCCAGACAATTGCATTTGTTTGTTTCTTTTAAGAAGGCCATGAATCTAATAAACGAAATACATTATAAATAAAATAATTGTCAACACTCGTTGTAAGGGTATCTACCATCATTACTATTATGTAATTGTAATTATTTCTCATATCGTTTATTTCTTTATTTACGTTTGTTTATTTTTTTTTTATATGTTTATTTTTTACATTTCGTACTACCATAACTTGCTTATTTTAAATAGCATCCTGTGTGTTTTATGTGATGTTTTTCTTCTCATCAAATTATTCTCTCCGATGATGTATGTATTTGTTATAATAATAACGTTATTAATGCACAAAATGTCGAACATAAAATATTCCTGATCTGTTTTCACTCTTTTCTATGAGTAGGCTGTGTACTCGTATACCTAGGTACGTGAAAATGTAATTTTTAAGTGATCCAATTGTTTACACTTATCAAATTATACCTATTGTAGTATAATAATAATAGTAATAACAAAAAGCATAAATTTATTTAATAATTAAACATGTACATCTACCCTACCCGACAAAATGAACTATTCATTGCTAATAAAGAAACTAGGAAGTAAGTTTTGGAAGACCAGAGTTATAAACTAGAAAATAATGAAGAAATAGAGAGTACTATACATTGAACTAAAGTACAGAAACTTATAAAAACTGAACTAAATTAAATGTTAAATAACTAAAACCTTATAAATTTTGTTCAAAATGGCCTCGGTTTGCTTGAATACAAGCACAAATTCTTTCTTTCTCTAAAGTAAAACGTATTTTGCAAATAATTAAGTGAAATTTACAGAAAATGTTACATATATTTAGTACTTAGGGCTCCTATTAAAATTTTTAAATAATATTGTATTGACAGAAATAGTTTGTAAGAAAGATTATTTTACTATATTTATAGTCCTATAATTTTATATTGTATAATGATTAAATAATATTCTTTTTTCTGCAATTTTCTAGAAATTTAACTGTGACCAATTTTTTGAGTGGAAAATACATATTTACAGGTCTAGCCCGGCAAAGTGACATAAGGATTTGTAAAGTCTTTACCGATTCCTTATGTCATTTTTTGTTGACAAAAAGTATCCGATAACAATTAAAAATGATTATTCCAGTCTTCGTTAAAAGTAAGCGTTTGATGTCTGTCAGTTGAATTTTATGTTTTATTAAAGTTAAAAAGTTTTTTGAGACTAGCAGGAACCATTGCAGAAAAAACATTGTACACAACACACCCAGAAAGTGACTTTACTGGGCTCGCTAGGGCTTTTGCAATGGAAATTATCGCCCAGTAAAGAATCACTTTCCGGTCTTGTTGCATAAATAACTATCATGCATTCTTGATATTTTCTGTAATATATTGACAAAATGTCCTAAATTTGCGCCATCTACTTTCACCTTCCATTACAATCGACTAATTTAATACTGCGGATTAAATTTTAGCACATACTTGCGCGGTTCAGGGTTGTCTCTGATAGTACGGAATAAAAGTTTGAAACTTGCTGAGCATAATTATGAAGATTCATTCTAGAAGACATGTATGAATTTTACCTCGAATTTTACCGATTGATATCATAATTCAGGAGCTAATCACGTTAAAATTTCACTTATATTTACAGTATAAATTTTCCTTACATAAAGTGAAAATTAATTAAAATATATATACATGTACCCTCTAGTACACTTTCAACTACTGATCCTCCAAATTTGGTGTAATTTGACCAAACCGAAAGGAAGAAATAAATTTTGAAAAATTACCTTACAAACACTGGTTCGATTAGCCTTCTTAACTAATCGTTAGTTCTAGTGACTATTATTTGTTCAAACAAAACACGAAAAATTAGTAAATTGTTATATTTAAAATGGCCGTATTTTTCAATTTATCAATTTTAGACCATACGTGTGATACATTTTTGGAATCAGCTGTGGATTGAGAATCTGCAAGTGGAGAATTGTATCGGATATTCCATTAAAAAAATATCGATGACGTCATAACAAAAGAAAGTAAAAGATAAGGTGCGCAATTGAAATTAAAAAATAAATATAGTTTAAAAAAACTAAAAAACACGCTTTTAAAGCACATCAAACTAAAAAGTGAAAAGCGTGGGTTGCTCGATATACGAAAAATATGGCACAAAGCGCCCCACGCTTTTTTCACAATAATACTAGTATTTTTCGTTCATTATTGTTTTCAGTTTATATTAATAATTATTTTTCACTTTTTTAGTTTGATGTGCTTTAAAAGCGTGTTTTTTAGTTTTTTTAAACCATATTTATTTTTCACTTTTTTAGTTTGATGTGCTATGAAAGCGTGTTTTGTAGTTTTTTTTAAACTATATTCATATTGCTTATTGATGCTGATATTATAACATATTACGATCCAACAGATATTTCTGAAAAAAATTTTTTATTTCAGCCATGGGATTTGAACTCACGCCCGAGGAGTCCGTCGTTTCGCGTCGACTAAGACTTGCCCGCTCGGCCAACGACCGAACTGAGAATCACGGAATATACTTACAATATTAAGCCTCTTGCTCTCACGCAGAGGATACGTGAGGAAAGGAATGGCGATCCTGATCAGGATAATGATATAAACTTATCAAATTATTGTATTGTTACCGGTTCTTCGTAAGTGTACAAAGTTTCAATTAAATCGGTCCGTTTAAAGTGGGTCAAAATCGAGTCCAAAGAGTCGGTTACAAACAAACAAACAAACATACAGGTGAAGCTAATAAAAGCGTGTTAAAAAATCGAGGAAATTTTCTAAATATTTTTGGTTTAAGAAATAATAAATTTATTCCCTACTTTACGAACACACTTCGTGTACATAACCAGGTCACCCATTGAACCGATTATCACTGTCTAAGATATACGATTAACCACGTAAATAACTAGTCCAAGTTATCTGATGACTGGCTGCTGGTGATCATTTCTAGTCATTAATTGTTTCACGCTTAATTTTTTTTTTTTTTAAATATTAGAACGTTCAAAGGTTTTTATCTTTATCAGAAAATATTATTAGGTATATTGGCTATGAATATTTGTTTAGAAAACAACACTTTTCTATTTTAGACAATGGATTAATATGTTTCTGAATACAAATAATTTGTTTCTTATAAATTAATAAATTGGCTATTCAAGTGCATGCTTTTTTTCCTTAAATTAAACTTCTACTACCACTAAATTGTACGTTTCCCAAGAGTATATTTTACCAAGAACGCATGAATATAATTTTTGAAATAAATTGCAAACAATCATTTATGTCAGTCTAGCCAATGTCAGCGCTCGTTGTCACCTTGTTTAAGCTGTGAATTTTGTAGTCACAGATTTTTTTAGCATGGAAAACCCTAGTAAATTATATACCATTATTTACCGTGGTGCGGTTTCATTACTATCTTGGCTTTATTTTCTTTATTTATTATTTATATTCATGTTATTGTGGAGTTAATTTATCGTTTATTTATATAATGTATTATTGTTAGACAGAATATATTAGAAGTACTTAGAAGAAAATAATCATACACCAAATTTGAGCACGATATTCAGAAAATTTATTATTTATTTCCGGTGCTGACATACGGGAAAAGTCTAGGGTGCTTAAAACTGTTTATACAAATAATCTGGATAGCAATTTTCCTTACGAATGTGTTGTTTAAATATTTTCTTAACTCATTATACCTGGACTCGACAAATAAATTAAATCTTGCCGATGGGTTAAAACTAATTAGAAAGGAAAAAATTATATGCTGCTTTTCCTCACATGGACGTTATACTAAGAATTTCTTGTCAAAAGCAGCTACTAATGCGAGCGGTGAGAAGACATTTTCTGTACTAAAAAGAGTAAAAAAATTATTTAAGAAGCATTTTGTCAAAAAACCATTACTTTTTATCAATTAAAAATACATCGTTAAAACGCAAACAATTTAATTGATCATTTTTTCATATTAAAAGTAGGAAAGTTTCTATTTAATACATATTTTTTTTTGTTTTAAAACGCTTTTGTTTGTTTGTTACTTTTATTTTTAAATTTATCTTCAAAACAAATTTTAATAAAAAATATACCACTTACTCAACATAGTTTGCATTTTTTCACAACAGATGGTTTTGAATATATTTAAGGAATTAAAATTTAGGCATAATTGAGATTACTAATTAGGGATCATAAGTGGTCGCTTTAAAATTTCTTGCCCCGAGTGCACAAGTACCTTAATCCGGGACTGGTCACTATGCCACTTACGATTAAAGAAAGTAGAGGTACCTCTTTCGTTTCTTAATGAAGCCATCCGGGCATCAAAAGATGACTACAAAAGTAGAAGGAGGTAATTTTTATAGCAATGTAATCCGTCAAAAAATTATGAGTTGAACAAAGAAACAGATGCACGTCTATGAATATACAACTGATGCATTAAAAGATATATTTTTTTTCAAGCAATCATCACAGATTCACTTTTTAAATAATTCACACAGAAACACAATTAAATGTACAGGGTGATTTTGTGAAAATTACCTCCCTTCCAATTTTGTTATTTTTATTATTACGAAAAAATGGCAAATGCGAATGTTATAGGACTTTTCAAGAGATTTTGAAACTCATATCAGAGTGACAATGGAAGCTCACACAAAATAGCTACGGTTATTATTATTATTATTATTTTTAATTGAACACATTATATATTTTATTTGAATATAACGCTCTTTCACAAGTGCAATGATGCAGGGGTTGATGGGTTTATTTCTAATGCTAAGGGAAATACGAGAAGAACTTTGTGTGAGTCCCACCCCCGTTATCTTTGTTGTTTCTTACTATTCAAAAAATAGTTAAAAAAGTTACGCTATATTAGTGTGACGTCATTTTGAATGGTGTGGGTCATGGTTCATTATCCAAACAACTTTCTTAAGCATTTGTTTTGGCGTGAACGATTTAATACTGCAAGATTACGACTATTTTACAGTTTTAAAGGAAGCCAGGTACGTAAGTTATTAAAGTTAGCTCTGTTAAATAGTTTGTATTAATAAAAATCATTGGTGGTTCTGCAATACCTCCTATGTGCAGATTTCACTGATTTTGCGATTTTGTTATCATAATTTTCACAAAATTATCATATACATAAAAATTTTACATCGATTTATCTATGATGTTATTCTTTGACATTTTCCATTTGTAGAATTTGGGCATTTAATCGTCACTGGACAATGCATCATGCAACATTACACCAAAGAAGGTGGTTCATAACTGGATAAAATTCAACATCTATACCCAATTGTTAGTTTTAGTGTAGACAGTGTCTTTCTTTAAAATGCATCTACTGTACTTTGGTAACAGATAACCAAACAGCTAATATTATGTTTTTATGGAAAAAAAGACAAATAGAAACAATTCTGTTGTTGTCTAATAATTATAAAAACACACATGAAGTACAATAGAAATACTTGATTGAAAATACTTCAGTAAATTTAGATTTGTCGCTTTTTTATATACATGAGTGAACCCGATTCACTGAAATAGAAAGAGAAAAAATGTTAAATTTTTCTCTAAATGTACTCTTACTTTTCTCAGATATCGTGCTATGGAACACAAAATAATACATAGGAAATCCAATGATAATTGATTTTTTTTTCATGTAAAGTTATACACAGTACAAATTTGTTATTGGCGTTCAAAGAGTTATATAATATAATTGTGGCGAGGGGTCCTAGCACACAATAGGTACATTTAATTAGTAAATTTAACCTTTGTCAAAGATTTCTGACAGTTTGATCATTTCCAATCTGCAGTTGTAACTGTTATTTTAATTGTTAATGTGTGGCAAAAGTAGCTTGAAATTATATTAATATTAATAAAGCCTTACTTGATATTTTAAAACAGAATGATTAAAAAAGTATTTAAATTATTGCAAAGCAAACAACAATCCTCAGGTGGTTTTCACAAACAGTAACCACAGCAAACTATACCCGACACTATTCAACATCAAATGATAAAATTAACTAAATCTGGAAATGATTAAACCTAGTTATAATTGTTATAATCAGTAGGTCTACGTACGTCCAGTATATTGTGCAATTTATTTTTGGGAATATAGCTGCAGTATGTAAGGTTTAAGTAACCTCTTATATAACAACACTTAAATTGCGACTGATAATTTGTTCTCAACAATGATATTTCAAATTACTACATTTAGCATGAGTTCAGTAGATAAGGGGGATTTCATTTAGTTACGACAGTAAAATGACAGAACCAATAGCCGGCAAACCGGCACGTTTGTGTGAATACCATGCAGAATTAAATACAAACAAGTCCGGGGCAAACCAATCCAATTTAAATATGAACAAGTGCCGGCAAACGATCTTAAAAAAAAACATGTGCCAGGCTACTTAAATATAAACATGTCCCGGCAAACCAGACCACGTAAATATAAACATGTGTCAGCAAACCAGGCAAAATTATACATAAACAAGTGCCTGCAAATCAGGCCACTTGAATAATAATAATAATAATAATAATAATAATAATAATAATAGGGGTGCAAAGGACCGGCAACCTCCACGTTGGTGCACCCTGGACAGGCAGAGGCAACTCTGCCTGACTAATGCCGGCCGGGAGTACCAGGGCTAACCTCCCTGGTACTCTTACTGCTCGGGTTCCTTATAACCTCAGAAGGGCCCCTCACAATCGACCCCAAGCGGATAGGGGTCAGAGACAGTTGGGAGGGGCCTTACCGGATGGTCTCAACGTTGACAACCTAGGCACTGAACACGGACGCTTTAAGTGGACGAGGGAACTTCGGGATGACTTGCTGACCTGCCGCGAGAGTAGCGAACCTGAGCGAAGGGGATACATGGCGCGAATGCATGCACTTTGGTGCGAATTGCATCCAGAGCATCGCGCCTTCTCTCAACAACATCTGAGAGATCAAATATCCTTTCTGCTCAGGACAGGTTACGTAAGGGCACCCCGCCAGCTGGAAGAACTGCCAGCCGCAGTCCCACCGCGGCAATTACCAGCTGATGGGGAACATCCTTTAGAGTTCACCGACGTAGACTTAAGGACGAGGGTTAGCCTTAACACCAGGGCTAACCTAAAGCCACAAGACCTGGCTAGAATGGACGCGGTCATCGATGAGGAAATTCCAGAAGATGTAGACATCTGGCAAATCAACTGTGCCGTGTACAACGCCGCGAAGCAACTCGTCCCCCGTGAGAGGTCAACCAATCACGGGATCGAGAAAGCCAAGCGGCGTGTACAGAAAATCGAAGGCAAGATACAGTCGGCCAGACAACACGCTTCTCGGATCCAGAGTGTGGTGGAATATAAGACGACTGGTAGAGTTTTTACTCCCAGGATCCGGCGCATAGCTGCCGGATTAAGACGTCAACACCATACTCTAAATCTGACAGTGATGCTTACCATCAAGCAGCACTGTCTAGATAGGATCCGAGCGCTCATGGCGATAAAGAAAACATTGAAGAGGCGGGTGAGGAGTATGGAACAAAACAATTTGTTCCGTACGAACCCTTCCCGCCTCTTTCAAGAGCCACACCGTGTTGTCGAGAATCCGCCGACTGTAGAAGATGTCGAAACCTTCTGGAAGGGAATCTACGAAACGCCGCGTCCAGTCAATAGCGACACTCCATCAATTGCACACTTCGAGGCTCTGTGTCACAGACATCTTGAAGAGCCAGAAGAAGTGTGCCCGGCAATCAGTACGGAGGAAGTCCAACAATCACTTGTTGGTACCAAGAACTTCGCTGCCCCGGGCCCAGACGGCATTAACAACTGGTGGTGGAAGAAATTTCCTTCCACTCACCGCCGTCTGGCGCGAGTTTTCAACTCATGGTTGAACGAGGGGCAGCAGATTCCGGACTGGTTCGTCGAGGGACGTACTGTGCTTATCCCCAAAAAGGGGGATCTTTCCGACCCGAGGAATTATAGGCCGATCACCTGCCTTAACTCCTGCTACAAGATATTTACACGTATCTTGTATGCTAGGACGCTGAGGTCTGTTGATCCGGTCTTCCAGCAGATACACGAACAGCGTGGTGCCAAGAAGGGCATGGCAGGTTGCAAGGACAGCCTGCTGATAGACCGCTGTATTACACAGGATTCTGTGCAATACAAGCGGAATCTATCGATGGCCTGGATTGATTACCGCAAGGCATTTGATACAACATCGCATGAGCTGTTGTTGTACTTGCTCGAATGTCTTGCGGTACCAGCACCACTAGTGAGATGCATAGAACAGCTGCTACCGCTCTGGAAGACCCGCTTCACCATAACATCAGGTGCACAGCGGGTCACGACAGGGCAGGTGGCATTTAGGAGAGGAGTTTTCCAGGGTGACTCCCTGAGTCCTCTCCTCTTCTGCATCTCACTGCTGCCGTTGTCTGTTGGGTTCCGCCAAACCCGCGGATATCAATGTGGGCCACCCAGCGACCGGAGGCATAAGGTCACCCATCTATTTTATATGGATGACCTTAAACTTTATGCCTCCGGAGAGCGCGAACTACAAAACGCTCTTAGGGTGGTCGAAGAATATACGCGGGCAATTGGTATGGAGTTCGGGTTGGACAAATGTGCAGTCGTCCACCTCAAGAGAGGACGATGCGGGGAATTCTCTGAAGATGCGCAGCTCGCAGACGGAAGCATCCTAAGACATCTGGATGCCGGAGAGACCTATACATATCTGGGTGTGCAACAAAGGCACATCCAGGATGTATCACAAATAAAAGATTCTCTCCGCGGCAAGTACAGACACCGCCTCCGAAAGATTTGGTCTTCCGAACTTTCGGGGAAGAACAAGGTGTCTGCAACTAATATGCTTGCCGTTCCGATTCTGCTCTACTCCTTCGGAGTAGTAAAGTGGAGGGTAGATGAGCTGCGCCAATTAGACAGAGATACCCGCAAGATGATGAATATTCACAGAAGTATTCATCCTAGATCGTCCGTTCCTCGTGTGTACCTCCCACGTCAACGGGGGGGCCGAGGACTCTTGAGCCTGGAGTGTACGCATGGCAGAGTAGTACTGAGTATGGCATGTAACATACTCAGGAGCTCAGATCCCCTCTTGCGGTTCGTAAAACATCACGAAACTGTAGGAGTGGGAGCAGGATTGTTCAAGGCAGCAAAAAGAGCCGCAGATGAACTCGGTCTCGCATTTGACATCAGGCGAGGAGGCCGGCGAGGTGCTGATGTTGAGTCAGTCACCGAACTTCAGCCAAATCGCCTGAAAGCCCGAATTAGAGCTGCCGAACAGGAAAATCTGTTTCGGCAGCACGTCGATAAACCCCAGCATGGTGTCTTCTATAAGAACATAGAAACACTGGGTTTATCGACCAGGCTGACCTTCGCCTTTCTAAGGTCAGCAGGGCTTAAGTCGGAGACCGAGGGATTCATTATGGCCTGCCAAGATGGTGTTATCAACACCTTGGTCTACCGTAGCCGCGTGTGGCGTGTAGAGGTTCCTGATATCAACTGCAGGACCTGCCATCAGGCGCCGGAATCGCTCATGCACTTACTTTCTGCATGTCCCATATATGCGATTTCGGCCTACATCCACCGAGCATAACGCGGCTTTACGAGTGCTATACTACCATCTAAGGCACTCGTACGGGGTAGACCAGACACCAGTGCTGCCTTATGTCCCCGGAGATATTGAGTCCGTTGTCGAGAACGAGAAATGCCGGATTTACTGGAACTACTCGTTCCCGACTGTCACGCTAATCCAAGCCAATAAGCCTGACATAGTCCTCCTCGACCATCAACTCAAGGTATGTATGTTATCGAGTTCTCGGCACCTGCTGAGAAAAACATCACCTTGAAGGAGGAGGAGAAACGGACCAAATATCGCGATCTCCGGTACGAGATCCAAGTGCTGTACCCAGGCTACTCGGTCAAAATGGTCGTCCTTATTATCGGTGTACTCGGAGGGATAAAGCCTACGCTGCTCTCGGAACTGAAGATCATACCGGCCTCGCCAAAAACCAGCCGAGTGGCTGGCAGGTCAAATGCAGAAGGCGGTCATTCTGGGTTCTCTCCGTCTGCTTAGGGCACACGATTCTGGTATCTACAGTCACTAACCCTGCGGGATGCGGGGAGTGGCTGTAGTAGTTGATGCGCCGGCGCGACTCCCGTGAGGCGTCGGAGGCCACGGGAGGACTGACCGGCATCGGGAAACCGGAA